>JAGTJL010000028.1:0-452130 GCA_020746875.1 Rhexocercosporidium sp. MPI-PUGE-AT-0058 | reverse complement strand
AATATTATAGCTTAAAGTACGACCGAGGCCGAATATATGGCTATTAATTCGGCTTTTAAAGAGGCTGTTTATATAAAACAGCTTCTAACCGAATTAGGCTATTACATACAGGAACGATTCCTTGTTTATACGGATAATAACGGCGCTCTCTTATTAGCTAATAACTCTCAATTCCACGAGAGAACTAAGTATATTGCCGTTAAATACTATTACGTCTGCGACTTTATAAATTAAGGCGAAATAGACTTAATTTATATAAGAGGGTCTAAATAAAAAGCCGACGGCTTTACGAAGCCGCTAGATAAGCCTAAATTCATCGAATTCATAAGGCTTTTAAGACTAGCCGAATAGGGCTAAAGCGGAGGAAACGAGATTGTAATTTGTATTTCTTTCTCTTTACATCTGGCCTACCCTCCGTAAAGGGTTATTTCATGTATTTACTCTGTTCTTGTAAATATAAGCTCTGCTTTAAAGCTAGCTTATATATAAGCTTATAAAGCTATTACGTCACTTATTAAGAGGGCGTGTTGGATTTCACTTCGGTAACTCGTGCCGATTTTACCTTAGAATAGCCGAAGGAGTTTCTATTGCTTACGCGGCCCGGAAATTACCTTTGTATTCCGGGAAATTACGCTCGTATTCAATTACGTAGCTCGTATAAGCTACGTAATTAGTTACGTAGTCGTAGAAGCTTTTAGAGAAGCTATTATTTTGTATATAATTACCGTAGAGCTCTTTTAGCTCTTCAAGTAAGCAAGCAATCAATTCTACTTTGTCTTTGATCACGTGTCCTCACCTACTGCGCTTCCTCATTCTGATTGGCTCGCCTATTCTCACAAGAGAGGCCTGCGGTATATATTTATTAATTTGCGGTCCGTTAAGGTATACGCCTTTGTTAACAGCTCCTTTATTAATAATAAAGACTTAAGTTTATAAATCGGGTTTTTAATATTAATTAATATTAAAACGGAAGGGAATTTAAAGTTTATATTCCGTGATAATATTATCCACGCTAACTTAACGAAATATAAAAGGGTAACACGTATTATTTTTATTTTTAAGTTTTACGCTATAATAATAAATATTAATATATTTATTTTTGTGTCGACTACCGTTGCTATAATAACTAATAAGCTCGGCCTTTTACGCCTCCTTACCGTCGTCTATATAGACTTTCTTTCGTTATATAAATGTATTATTAAATTCGGCATAATAAAAGAAAAACGTTTAATAATTAATATAATAGCTATTTGACAGTCGTACGAACGCAAAAAGTTAACGGAGATAAGATAGATTAATAAAACTCGCAATCTTATTAATATAATAATTAAAGTAAATTTAAATAAGGCTTTTTAAAAATTAATTAATTTAAATTCTTTTATTATTAAAATAAAGGGTTGGATTTAAAGGCTAACCGGAGGTAATTCAGACTAGTTTTAGTGTCGTTTCAGAAAGTAGTAGTTTTTCTTTAACTTTTAATTTTTTTTTATATATTTACGCTCTTTTTATATCATATTTCATATTACTTTTAATTTACAAAACAAGAAACGATAATTAAATTTTTTATTTACTTTTTAATTTAAAGCATTAATAAGCGGTTTTATAACGACACTTTAATAAGGACTTAGCTGCCGGTTTTATTATAAGAGGTTACTCTTATATAAAAATATAAAGAAAGTATTATTATAAAGAGTTAATTATAAAGTCAATCCGAAATAAGGCCTTTAAAACGACGAGCGGCGAAGACGACGGCGCTTAGCGCGAGTAATTTCCTGCTCGGCCGCAGGCTTATTATCCTTCTCCTCCGCCTCGTCCTTATTTCCTCCCGTATTAAAATCTCTCTAACGACGCTTTTTCGCCGCCTTTATTATTACGTAATAAGAAAACTTTAATAAAGTCTTTAAGCGTTAATATTAATTAAATATTAAGTTAAAATTAAAAGTATTTATATTAACGTTATTTAATAAGTTAAATACCTTTTATAGAGAATACGAGTTTCCTTTAGTAACGCTACTAACGCCTCCTTTTCGGTCTTTAGCGCCTCCGCCGAGGCAATTAAGTAAACGGAATCGATTTCGGTCGCGGCGGCGACCATAATAGCCTTATCCTTTACTACTACAGCAGCGAAGAGGATAAAGAACTCCTTACCTACGTATTAAAGGAGTTAAGTCATATGTCAAACACGGAGCCTTTACGAATTGTTTTTAGAGTTAATTTTAAGATTTTATAACTTACGGGGACGTAAAAAATCTTTTATTTTACGCAATAAGTGCATTTCTTCTCCTTCTTATTATAAAAGAGGCAATTATACGACGGAATCGTCGTCATAAGGCGGGCGCAGCGGAGGCAGTACATACGGTAGGCAGCCTAGAGGGCACCGGTAAGAACGGGAATTAACATTATATTATTTATTAACATTTAAATTATTATTAAATTAACATTAAATTAATCTTAAATTAATAATAACTTATTTATTATTATTATTATTATTGTTAAGTTTATAAAATTTATTAGTATTTCGTTCTCATATAAATTAATAATTTAAGAGTATAGACTTTATTAATGTAGTTATTTAAGAGATTAAGTCAATTTTTAAGAGAGATTTTTCCTTATATTTATAATTAATCGACAATAGCAAGCACTTTAGTGGCTAGTCGAGCTCCTCGCTTAGCTACCTATTGTTTGCTAATAGAGTTCGGCTTTTTTATTTTATTACTACGGCCTCTTTTCTTAATATATTTTATTTTTTATTTTTTTATATACTCTTTTCTTTTACGTTTATAACTCTTATTGTTTTTTTAAAAGAAGTTTTATTTATATTAATTTATAGGGATTCTTATCGATATAAAACTCTAGCTTAAGGCCGAAACGGTGGGGTTTTAGTGGGGTTCTGGACCGGTATATAAAGAGCTTTACTCTTATTTTAGAAAAATACACTTTATAATACTTTTAAAATCACTTAATAATATTAATATTTATTTAGGTGACTTTATTATTATATGTCCCGGTACAGTTACACCGACAGTTAACCTTAGAGGTTTATTTGTCACGTGACTGAGCTGCCTCTTATTGTATTTAAGATAGCCTTTAATGTAATATTCTTTAATAATAATAATGATTATTATTATTATAACTTTTTCTTTTTATTTAAATTATATCTTTCCTTTTCCTTAATAAATTATACTCTTTAAGTATGTAATATTTAAGCTAAAGAGCTTTAAAAAGAAGCGACTATGGAAGAGAGAGCTTCGATTTAAGAGTCCTTATAAGCGAGCTCGTCGGTGAATTACTAGCGGAGAGCTTATAGTTATTATTAAAAGTCTATATTAAAGAAAGAAATTAAAAAAGGTTTAATTTTAAAATATTATATAATATTAAAAGTAACGGGCTAGATACGGAGGAGTCGTATATAAGTAAAAATACGTATAAAGAGTAAATATAAGTAAATAGTATCGATAATAAAATCAACGACTTTAATCCAATCGAGTAGCAAAAGGAATAGTAGCAGCAGCAGCAGTAGTAAATACTTTAAACGCACGTAAAAGAGTTTTTATATAATATAACGACGCAAGAGCCTTAAACGTAAAAATAGACTTAATACTTAAAATATAAAAACTATAGAGCTAATATATAGAAGGGAGGCATATATATAAGGAGCCGGAGGAGGGTCGGACCTGTTCCGGACCCCTGACTTAGCCGAAGCATACCTGTCGTTATATATAAGCTCCAGCTTTATGATATCGCAGTATTCGCCTTACTAAAAGCAGCGTATTATAATTAAGTTAATCGACTTAAGCGAAGAAGAATAAATATAATCGGCATATAATATTTCACCGCTTTTTTTAGCTTTATAAAGGAAAAAGCATTTATATTAAAGAATATCAAAGCTAGTTTCGCTACTAATAGTTTATTCCCGTTAAATCCAGAGAAAGTACTCAAAGATATAACTAAGCCTCTTACAGACTTAAATATTCCGACAGTCGATAAAATAAAAGTAAGTGCTCGTCCGCAAAATATAATATTACAAACGCCTGTAACGCTAGTATTAGCAGAGGCCCTTCTGTTTTTATAAAATTTAATTATTAAATAAGATACTCATGCACTCGATGACGCAAGTAAAAGGAACTTACAAAAGACACGTACAGAAGCTCGTTAAGGCCGGCCAGATATCTCTTGCTTAGGGCGCCTTGTAGGATAACCAGGTTCGATTCCTGATTATATTTAACGATGAAACTAAAGTTCGACGGAAAACTAAATCGTTAATATTAGGTACGGTAAGGGTTATGAGCTACGAAGACCTTGATGAAGCACGAGTAAAGCGTGCTAAAAAAGATATTGCTAAAGAAGCTAAAGGTAAAGGCAAACGCAGCCGTAAGCATTAAAGTGCTATACCAGAGGCAGATGCTGCTACTCCGGAGGCGAAGCGCGGTCGAAAGCGGAAGAGTGATCTGCTAGAGGCAGATGCGCCAGAGCCAAGTATCAAGGTGGCGCGGATAAACAAAGCGCTCTTGCTAGAATCAGCCAGAGCCTCAGTAGTATAGACTACTAGAACACCCGCTACGGAAGATGATATTATGCCAAAACTATGGAGAGCCCTAGAGGCGCGGATGTATTATCAGAGGATGCGGACGATAAGACTGCTGTATAAGGGACAAAACTAATGGATTAGTCCTTAATTGAATTTAAATGAAGTAGCCCGCGCTGGCTTCGCGATTGCTTTATTATATGGGAATTATTGGTCTTCGTTAATCATTTGGCATAATAATAATAATAGTTAGATATAACAGGATGGACGTACAATCAGGCAAATAGAAATAGAAGTTGGCCTTAGTTTCCTTTGCCTTTGCTTGTCGTGCTTGTGCTTGATTTGCCTTATATCCGTATATTATGTAAACCGCCGTGCTTGCAGTCGCTGCTACGCTATCATCCTCTGAACTGCTATAGGTGTCTTCGCGGGGGATCGCAGTCTCGTCGTGCTATTTCTATTTCGAATATCCTTGCACTCGAGCCGGGCATTCCACTCAGACTCAACTGGAAAGTTGGCGCGATATCAAAGTAAGGATCTCTAATAGAGCGGAATTCCTAGTAGACCAGAGCTGAAAATCGTGGAGGTTCATTGTATTAAGTAGAAAGGGTTGTCTTATGAGTTGGGAAAGAGCTATTAAGGTATGCAAAAGGTGGGCAGTCAAATATATCGCAATGGAAGTTTCGATGACGGATATTATGGCAGATATTAGTATTGGACTTGGGCCAAAATAGCGCTCGATTGGTGCAAAAAAGTGGCTTATGGCGCTTCTCGGAGTATGTCGGGAAGCGGAAAATGTCGGCAAAGTCTATCAGCCACACGGCAAAATCGGTCTCCTTCTTGCAACCAAATACAAAACTTTGTGCACAGACTATCAATTAGCAACGCCAGATACATTCTAAGTAGTCAATGAAATCAGCCCGCAAATATCTAGCCCCAAGTATAAACACTCAAAGTTACTACTAGTTACTATTAAGTGCATTGATTTGCCTGTAAGTGGATCTCGAAATTTCGTACGAGGATGAGGCGTGGCTACTCACACTCGAAATGAACCATGTTTGTTAACAGCTTCAATCTTGTCTTAGGGATCGGTTATTTATTGCTCTCAACAACCCGTAGTTTTTCAAATAATCTTGATATGCATAACTGGGCAATCTCCAAAAGAAATTGTCTTGGCCGTTCCCAGGTTTTCACTGTCAAATATGCCTACCCGTCGGAAGACCGATTCTCTTGGGAATGGCGTTTCTGCTTCTTCGTCGAAATAGCCACTAGAAGCATGGTCCGAAGCTGGGGTAAGTATCAAGCCAAAGGCACATGGCTGGGGTTCCTCATCGTCCTCCGCGTCGCTGAATTTGCATCCCACTTCCAAACAGAAGACAAGTAGCCATCCACCTGTAGGATCTCGAGGAATGGTTTCATCAGCAGCATCAAGTATGCTTCGAGCAAGCTTTCCATCATTCTCCATTGATGATTGCAGATATTTTGTTTCCAGGTTCAGTTTCATCTTCCTTAACCGGCCACGTACTGAGATATAGCCAGCAGCTACTGATCCGTATGGTAACATTGGCGACACCGGAGTTACAGCACAGTCTCTGATAGTAAGATAAATTGCGTAAGATGTATCCCATCCAAAATAATCAGGATTGATTTGACCGTCAACAGCTGCCCACGACCATGACGGAGCCCGATAAGATGATGGCCGTAGCCCTTTATTCTTGCCGTCAACACACCACATCAAGTTATTGGGCAACTGATGCTGCCAAATACCGGCTAGATATCGGGTCGGCTTATCAACACGTATCGAAATATCTTGTGCAACTGCTGCCAGAGCTATCAACTTGTCCGTTTGGACGCTGAGTGCTCTCTGGGTATAGTTGACTACGATATACGCCCATGCCCAGTCAAAATCCATGTCTCTCGGCTGATAAAACTTGCCTTGTTCTTTGGCTTCTGTTCTTACTTCTATGCCATCATGCCAATGTCTGACGGAAGAACATTTGCAAATCCAGTGGATTCCGTTTGATCCAAACTGGATGAGGCGTGTTGAAAGCATTTGTTCCTGCATTGTCCATGCTCGACGATCCACTGGTGACTTTGCGTCCAATGGATTATCCTGGTCCGTTAGTCTAGTCAATATTGCACGGTCATAGCTCATATCTGGGCAACGGTAAGGCAACATGACTAGACTTTGGTCCAGTCTTTGGTAAGTGGCTGGCGATGTGTGCAGGAACCCTTCATCGCTACTTTGTGCTGATGATGCCGAGAGGGTGAGCGTAGCATTCCGGTAAACCTCGGGCATGGCTGCAATTTCTTGATGAATATCTTCCGGGTCATCTTGAACAATACAAAGTCGATCTACCCAGAGATACTCAAACCCAAGGAGACGTGTAGATATAATAGCATCTTGCAGTGTCTTTGGAAGTTGACTTATCACAATAGCTTGTTGCCAAGTGTCCAGGTCAGCCCGAGTCAATCTCATAGAGCTGTCTCCTCCCCAGCAATATGATAGGGCGATATACTTGACTCTATTCTTCGGGCTGACGATTCTGACAGTTTGCAAGTCACTTCTGCCTACCAGGATCATTCTAGATGGTCCGCGGCTGAGTCTAGTGGAATCTTTGAGATCAGGAACTTGAAGACATTTGGAGCGAGTGTTGCAAATATGAAGCCATTCCTTAATAGCCGTGAAGGTTGATACAGTGTTTATCCATGGATATTGGGGTCGTTGACTAATATAAGTGGCGGCTCTATCATCTAAGTCAAATTAGCTTTGTTAACCTATGCTGACTTGTTTTACGTTTTGATGCATATTGGTTGCTTACCAAGTTCTGCAGAGATAATGTAATCACCAAATCGAACCACAGGGTTCCCTTGTTCTGGCGATACATTTCTGTTCGCCTGTCGCCAGTAAACCTTTGCCTGGCTTACATTCGTAAACTCCGATACTGTTCCTTTCGCTTCCTGGTACTTGATATGAATATCTATGAAGAGTGTACCAGCCGCTAGCAGCCCAGAATGCGGACTCGAGGTGTCCAGTGACTGGCTTTGACTTTGGATGGCGTCCAGTACTGGCAATAGAAATGTGCAGCCATCATTACTTGCTTGAACAATTTCCGCGTACTCGAACTTGAAAGGGTTGACGAATGTTGCATGATTACGCAGATGTACGGTATCCGGTGCAGAAGAGTCGATGATAATTCTCTTGCAATAGGTGCAGCTGTGCAGTAACAAATATGGGTATTTAAAATCGGCAATAAATGGAACTGTATGAGTGGTATGTGCCATGGTAAGGCTGACAAATTTAGTTATTTTCGGTGCAAATTCCCGCCGGGCTACTTACTCAGCTATCTCACAGAACTGCGACGCCAGATTAACAAAGCGACTTTCAAAATCTTTGTATGCTATGGAACCGCTCGAGCAGGGTTATGTAGATGGAGCGTTAATTTTCAGATGTTCAGCCTTATTGGTGTTTGAATGTTTGAAGGGTTAAATCTTGACTTTTGAAAAAATCTGCCACGCACCAGCTGAACCAGGAACAATTGCCAGGCTTCAGGTCTAGCGCTTTCGACATGGGAGAGTGGGGTGGCACTAATTGCTGTTAAAAGCGGAAATCATTTCGTGGGGGTAATTACCTAGCTCGTTCTAGGAGGAGGATGATACACCGGGCCTTTTTTGGTAGGAGGGGCTCATAATCTTTTACGACTTTGGAGGGGAAGCCGATTCTGTAAGCGACTGTATTATGGGGTAGAGAGAAGTCAGAAGAGAGAAGGCAGAAGCAAGAAACAGGCGATGTAAGGGCTCAAGGAGTTAAGAGTTCACTTTCGGAAATGTACTTGTATATTAGTAATAGTTGCCCTATCGGGTTAGCCGCCGGGCGTTAATAAATTGTGTGTGTGTATTATGTGGGCCAAGTCACACTTTACCATGATTTTATGAATAACGTGATTTATCACCGAGCGGCGCATATCACCGAGCGGCGCACTTTTCCTTAGCATCCTACCTCATACCTTTATGACGCGATAGCTTAATAATTACAAATAGAAATCCATATAACTAAAGCTCGAATTATTCTAATTATTAAGGCTATTCGGATATTAAAAAAACTTAACGTCGAGCACCCCCCTTACGCCTACCCCCCCCCCCCCCCCCCCCCCCCCCCTTCCGCCTACCTCGCTTAACTCACCGCTATATCTACCTACTAACTTAAATAATTAATTACTCCTTAATTCTTTAATTAATTCTTCTCAAATTTGGAATATAACTTACTCTTATTATAAAGCCTTAATATACCGAGTATAACGTTATATTTGCGCTTGCAGAAATCGCAAATGATAAGTCTTTGTGAAAGGCATTGCTTAAGTAAAGTATTCCGAAGTCTATACTTCGTAACCGCAACGCAATTACTTTATTACGCCAGGAAGGTGCTAACTACTTGCAAAGGCTACTTACGGTAATAGAAAATCGATTAACTAATTAGATTTTGACGTAGGAATCTCTTAACCGTGGAATTACGCATATATAAATTAAGGTTTTTAAAAAGAGACTTTTAATTCTTTAAAGAAACTATTTATTACTTGGAAAACACTAGATTTACAAGTTTTTGGCACGGAATCCTATTTTAAAGACGAAGAAGCAAATATATATTGATTTTATATATTTTAACTGCGCTTATTCCGAAGTTATTAAGCCTTAGTTTCAAAAACTAGAGATCCCAGCTATTAAGGCTATTCTAGTTAATTAACGATGGAATATAGACGAGACCGGTATTATAAAAAGCTACGGTCTTAATAAATTCGTTATAAGGCACGCCGAAAAGCGCAAGATTTAAAAAAAAAAACAATTAAGCTTACGTATTTAAACGTTAATTATTAAATATATCTCTATAACCGGAGTCTTTATATAACTTCTTACAATTTATAAAGGAAAATCGGTGTAATAATAATAGTTTTCGTCTTAATTAAACGTATTTAATAATTGGCACTTTATTATAACCGATAATAAATAAACAACTAATAATACGGCTTTTAAATAGTTAAAGAAAGCATTTATCCCTTAAATATAACTACGTAATCATTTAATAAGACTCTTTATTTTAAACAGCCACGGGAGCTATAAGACTACGGAATTCCTTTAAAAGTGCCTTAAAAATAATATATTTCTATTATATTTACTTATATATATATTATATATCTTATAATCTTTAAATTTAACGGTTTTCTTTATATTAAAGCGCGCTTACCGAAAGGAATTATATAAATTAAGTTCTTTAATTAATTCCACGCTAATTAACAAGCGCAATTTCCTTCTTTACTATTAAAAACACGCCGAGATATTATTACTCTTTTTAATATTAAATTTAAATAAAAAACTAATAGATTATAACCGATATTTTTAGCGAAACCCTTAATAAGCCCGTTATTATTAAAAAATAGTAATAAATCGATAGCTCCGGCTCTTTAAGAATCTTATAAAATAATAATATCACCTCCCGAGCCTTCTAGCACTTTTATTTAGTTATAAACTCCTAAAGCTATAAAAGATTTTTATTTACAAATACGCACTTTAATAAGGGAATTACATAATTAGCATCAGACGCAGCGTTTACTCTTTAAGAAAATTATAAAAGAATTTAATAAAAAATATTATAAATTAAGAAAAGTAAATATAAAAATTAAAAAATTAAAAAAGTAATTAAAGCAATTGAAGTTAAGGAAAAAAAAGAAAATCTAAACTAGCTTAAATTCTAAGTTTACGATAATACGTGCTATTTAAGCGGCTTAAATTACGACTAAAAATCGTCAAATTATATTAATAGAACTAAAATTAAAAAGAGATTCTGGCTTTATAATTTCTTATATAAAAGTTAACGTAAAATAAAATTATTAAGTATTAAATAAAGAGTGCTAATATTACGCGAGGTAGGCGGAAGGGGGGTGCTCGACGTTAGCTATCGGTTTGCAGCAAAGATTTATAAAGTATCCCAAATAATACTTTGCAAAAGAATAACCGGCCGAACCCCTCGCAGCGAAATACAACTTAATTATTATAAACTCTTTAAGTTAAAAGAGCAAGTAATTATTTAATATATACTCGATCTAAATTTAAAAAGATTTGCACCCCGGCTTACTAGTATAGCAGATATAGCGAATTATATCCTAGAATCGAAGGGAGGAGGACGCGTCGGCAAGCTCTAGGCGCATCGATTTATATAACGCTAACTAGACTTAAAGACGCGTTTTACTTGTATTTACGACTTCTAAAAGGCCTTATACGAAGATCTTGACGCGCTAAGCGCGTGGTTCCGGCTAGTTAAGAATATAAAGGCAAAATACGAGATTACGGACTTTAATTTTTATAACTTCGACGAAATAAGCTTTTTAATAAGTATTATTTACGTTATAATAATCGTTACTCGGGCAGATCGACGTGGCAGAAGCAAGGAAGTTTAGCCAGGAAATCGAGAATAAGCTACAGCGATTACTTATATTAATAGCAAAAGCTATTATATACTCTTGTTTTTAGTTATTTAAAAAAAGAATTACCTCGCGAACTAATATACGGAAGGCGGCTTCTCACGCGACTGAGTTATTAAGTCGATGAAGAATAAATGAACAAATAAGAAAATAAATTTAAATTAAATAAAACACTTTAATAAATATACTGCTACTCGAGTAAAAGGTCCTTACCGAATACTAGTTCTTAATAAGTATAAGAGTCACGAATCGGCCGAATTTTAAAAGTATTATAAGGCATATAATATTATAACTCTCGGATTACTTCTTTACTCTTCTTATCTCACTTAGCTTCTTAACGTCGGGTATTTTAATATCTTAAAGCGGGCGTATAACCGGCAGATCGAGACTTTTATTAAGGCTTATATTAATTATATTACAAAAGTTGAGTTCTTCTTAGCCTTTACGGCAGTATTTAAAGAATTAATAATAACTTAAAATTATTAAGCTAAGTTCCGTAAAGCTAGCCTTATGCCTTTCGACTCGTAAGTAATACTTTTAAAGCTTAACGTGAAATTAAGAACTCTAATTCTCCCGCGGACCCTTCTTACCGATATCGACCCTTAAGTCTTTTAGACTCCTTTAAACCTTATTAAAGCTCTTTTATAAACAGTTCTTATTCGAAACCGGATTACCTATTATTAAAAGAGCTCGCCAACTCTTCTTTTCGAGATAATTAAAGCTTTAATAAAGAGTACAAAGCGAATAGCGCATGAAATAACCTTTTTATTTGCCGAAGTACGCGTTCTTCCAGCAGCTAATGAAATATTTAGCAAACGCGTAAGGCGAAAAAGACTTGTATTCGTTAAAAAGGCGCATTTATAATAAAAGATACGCAAGATATAATAGCCCGCAAGAAAGCAAAGAAAGAAGTACGACGCGATATACGTATAATACGGAATAGTCGCAAGGAGGGTCAGCCGGCTGTAAAATACTATAAAGTCTGCAAAGAGACTGGCTATATTACACGAACTTATTAAGATATTATAAAGTAATTGCTTTAATAAATTCAGAGTAGTTTTAGTTAATTTACTTTATTATAATTAATTTATTAGTATTTGAAGTCTTATGCCAAGGAAAAGTGCGCCTCTCGGTGATAAACCACGTTACCGTAAATTGCCCTAGAGCCGTTGCTCGCTTATTTTGGGGGGTACCGATCCATGTGGCGATATTGAGTGTCATAGCACGTCCTGATCGGCATAAGGCTGATAATAACTTCTTATTTTCGTAGGGTAAACTTGAACATCAGATCCAACTAAGTTATGAGTTTATAAGGCGAAATATGCTCAATGCTGATGTTGTAAGCTGATAGGCCCGATTACACTAGAAAAAGGGGTCTGTTTCAGATCGGGAATTTAGTGACGACGCGATCATAATTTTCGAAGTTTCTAGTTCAGGAGTGGTCGGGAAGCGCACGTAATATAATTATTCTGGAAAGTATGTAGAGTTTTAAGGCTATGAATTTAGAGCCTGGCAAATCTGAAGTACCTATGTTTTGTCTCGTCACGGGGTGCGTCTCTCGACACAGGGATAGACGTTATTTTACTAAAAAAGGAAACTCTTTGCAAATCAGGCGTGAGGGCGACGATATAAATACAATTTTTCAGTAGAAAGGCTTTAGGGTGTCTAGAAGTGGCTACAGAATATAAGTGATAAAAATTATAGTAGATATTATGGTATGCATAGATTTTAAGATACTTCAAGTTAAATTACCTATCATTTTTTTTCGGCACACAAGGATGAACGTTAGATATTCTTGCTAGATACAAATCGCAGAAGAAAGCTTTCACTCGGATCCTCAAATCAAAGAACGATTCCATCCTCTGGCAGATACTGCAAGCGAATCCAAGGCAAGATCTCGTATGCCAACACCCAGTTCCTCGCCGCGGAGTCCATATTGACTCTTTGAGCACCTCATCGGAACCTATTATGGATAAGAGAGGTTCCTTTCTATCAAATCATCACTTGGCTATTGAGTCAACATTTTATTTCGTTTCAAAGTTCAGTTTATTCGCTCATTTATTTTCTCTATTAGCCCGCTTGTATAGGCTTCTCTCTCCTCTTTACTGACGTAAAGTACTTTACCCACCTACTGAGCATCGATACATTGACAGACAGCACATTGCCCACACCGGGAAGGCAGGTCATTCATGTATGACGTCTTCGTAACGCCAGGACATCCCGGCTTGTAGCATTTGATAACCTGCAAGGCGTCCACGACTCTGCCGCAGGCGTGGTGTTGGACAAGTCTTTCGCACATCTTTTCTTGTGTTGGGTTGAGTAGTTGTGTAGCGAGGTGGTAGGGTAGTAGGGTGTAGACTGAAGGGTTTTGGTGTACAAGTTCTGGTTGGTATGGAGTAAGTAGAACTTGGAGCGGAGCACTTCTAGATATTTAACCTGATAGATCACTTAGGTAACAGTGTTCGCCGCCAAGAACAATGCCATTGTTTCGTATTCTCGTTTTTCAAGAGGCAACAACAGAAGAATGACTCTTTGATGCGGACAAGAAGTCTGATTGAATAGAATAGAACGCTTTATTGCAAAGTACAGCTGATCACATCAAAAAATGTCCACATAATAGAAAAATGTAAGAAGGAAAATTCGATAAAGAAGAAAACAAGCTTTCAGTTACAGTACAAAGAGAACGCAACATGGCTCCGTCGTATCAAAACGTAACCATCAGTTATCGCATCTTCGGCTGCTCCATATGGCGTAAGTCCTCAGTCCTATGAGAAGCTAAATAATAATATGAGGCTAATATTTGAGGTACAGATTGCTGCTCTTGCAATTCTCTCGGCTGGTATTGGCACTGTGGCCCCTGTGGGAGCGACTGTGGCAACGTCGAACATCCACGTATGATGCGGATTGATAACCAAGACGAGTGTGTCCTTATGTAGTGCTCATTTTCAATTGTTATGGGCTAGTTTCCCTTTCCCGAATAATTAGCTAGAGTGGTTCTCGTGAGATAAGAAGGTTCGAGGATTGTTCAGGGTCTAAGGCGTGGCTTTTGGCGATGTATGTGCAGTCCATGTTAACAGCTGGCTAGGCTAGGAATTGTTTGCTGCGAGTTTTCTATTATGTTGGAATGAAGCATCGACCGAGATACTGAGCTAAGACGTTCAGGGCGTCGTTGAGACAGTGCTTACCAAGAAAGTGATACATGTGTGAACTTGGATTAAAATGGTTGATCGTCTTTGCTTGTTGTAAGATAACGAGCAGAGAAGTATGGTTCTTATAAAAGGTGCCCTTCCAGTCTGTGCTTTGAGAGGCGATTGGGGCCATGATGTGTTTTACGCGGAAGAAATTACTGCTCATGTTCCCTTCTATGTGGCTCATCATGCTAGCTGACTTGTGAGCCGTTACATCCTGAGGTATGGCTCTGGCCCCTTCCAAGAAAGCGGCGGGATATTGCTGAATCTCCTCCTACGTCACGGCACTGCCTGATGGGCTGAGATTGTTCTACTTAAGCCCGATCATGAAGATCATGTTTGCTCCCTGAAGGGAAGGTTCTATTTACTACTGCAATAACTGCTCTTGACTGCTCGGGTGTCTATGAAGCAAACAATTTCTGATGACCTGAAGAGACAAGCCTGCCCAATCGGAGTGGTTGGACAAGAGTTGGTGAAGCTGCTTGGGGGAAGAAGTCTGGCTGCACCCGAGAGTCCAGGCCGAGATTCTGACGGATTGCGATCATTAGCAATTGGCTGAGGCCGAGGGATTTCCTCAAGGCTCCGGAGAACTAGATTCAGGGCAGACAATCTTGAAATATTTTACTTTGTGAAAGTAATTTTATGGCAAGGGCTATAATCACACAATTCCGAATTGCATGTCGTATTGAGGTTATCAACAAACAGTCAAAGAGGTCTTTAATCACTGGAAACACAATAGCTTCCCGTTCATGACCGGAAGTTGAACGACGAGTTGGGTGGGAGAGAGAGAAGGGATATTCAAAACAGAGACCAATGTTTGCATTCGGCTCTTTTGAATTCACGCCGACGAAGTCTTCGTTTCTGTGGATGCAGTGATGAGATAACTTTGAAGAATTGCTCTAGAAATCATCTTAAGTACTTCGACGAAACGAGAGGCATGAATACTGCATAGCAACAGGGTATATTTCTGCCATGTCTGATCCCAATGTAAGATTACAGTTTATGTGACGGTTCTCCGCCAATCCAATCCGATCCTAACTCCCAAACACCATCATTGTTTTTCAAACGCTTCCAACAGCCCACATCATATATCGTCATCGTAATCAAGGACAGGGGAAGTTGCAAGCCCATCCTTCCCTCCCAGCCGAAAATACCACACTCGAAGCCGAGCAATTATCCGTCGTGAATTTCGTCGTTCCAATCTCAAACTGTAATTCCACCTTCGTCTCGCCAGGTGCGAAATCCACGAATGATCCCTTCAAATTCGGTTCGTTGTACGTGAAGACCGGAGCATTATCGACGTTCGTGATGTTGATGGTATGAGGTGGCCAAGACACTGAGAGAGATTCGCCCTTGTCCATCTTGGCGTTCTTGAGAGTTGCTACGATGTTTACATCTTGTGGTTTAGGTTGTGGGACGTTGTAGACAGTAACATCCCAGTGAATATCTGCAAACTGTCGTCCTATTCCGATACTGCATGTTCCAGCACGCTTCTCGAGGCTGTGGGAGGAGTTTAGTTAGTTGATGGTCCTGGTGTATTGCCCCGCCGCGGGGTCAAGAATGGGATGGAACACACTTTTCATCTTGGGTGGCTGCACAGCAGCTGCTGGATATCGTCGCTACGGAAAGGACAGCGTTGAGCTTCATTTCGGTCGTTTCGAAGATTGATGATTTCTGGATGAGTTGAGAAAAACTCGGAGGAGTGAGATGCAAAGCAGATAAAGTGCAAGGAAGTACTCCTCCGTACATCAGCGGGTGGCTGACCTCTGGCTGACTTTTAGGCTTACAGATAAAAATAAAAAGATGATCTGCATCTGAGAGTGAAGCGAACCAATACGTAGCCAGGATAATTGCCAATGCTTGTGAGCTTACATTGTGTTGATTCGCCAGCCCAGCCAAACCCCAGTCGTGCCGCCGACGAGCAGGCCAATGGTAGAACCACCCGCGTCAACCCAAGATCTTGGTGTTTGGGGAACCGCGGCCGCGATATTTTGGCCGCAAAGCGCCTAGGAAAATCATTCGATTTGAATGCAAGCCTGGCTTTTAATAGATGGGGGAGATTAAAGCTCCGCGGCCACCACTTGGAGTCGCATGCGCCAGATGATTGTTTTCTGGCCAAGATGGTATTCCTGAAGCACATTTGTTTGATCCAATGTGAAATAGATAGATAACAATGACACACCGAAGGAGCTCTGCTTGGCTCTCGGGAGCAAACGGGGAAGCGCGACAATAGGCGAGCCCCAAAGGGCCAAAGGGGGAGACTGGGATTGTTGGCGGTCAACTACAAATTTTTCAGCGCGCGTGGCTGCATGACAAGCTAATATCTTAATGGAAAGCTCCAGCAGGAGTAAGAACGGGTCACCAGTAGTACAGCTTCATAAAATCAATTCTAGCTTACTCTTCCGTCTAGGTTTCCTCGGGAAAAACTGGTAGCATATCAATCATTTCCTCCCTCACATTACAGAGACCAAGCTTGATCCTTCTTGGAGTCCCCCTAAAGTCATGCTCCCTGCCTAACCGCGCTGGCTGTTGAGGCAACCCGATAACTCGAAGTTACACATACCCGCTAGCCTTGACAAATCATGAGTAGATGTGGTAGACTCTGAAATGTGTTTGCCGTGCACCAAAGCCTGAATCCCACCAACCAAAATCCAGATGTCTGTAGCCTTTGACCTTGTCCACAGCTAACAACCTAAACTCCCTGCACAAAGCTCAGTTGACAATAGAAATCACAATGACATGTTCTACCCTTTCCATTGCACAATTCGTCCCCTATCAACTACGATGAAGTCTCCGAACAGACGAAGATTATCCGGGACAGAATCAATTGCAATAGTCACAGATCTTACAAGGAAGTAGCTGCAGCGCGATTATGTGGCGCTCGACAGCTTCGAGTTGACTAGTTTATTCTCTGTCGAGGAAGCTAGATTTGATACCGTCTCTTGCTCCACTGACTTCACTCCTGCTTTGCTGCCAGTGATGTTTCGGATTTGCAAAGCGAGGCTGGCTACCTTTCTCCTCCTATTTAATCTTCCACTAAAATTGTTCAATTTTGCTCCTCTACAGTAGCGGTAAAAACTGGCCCGAAGAAAAAGTCACTAGTTTGTGACTGATTCGTAATTCTGATGATGTCCATTAAGTTTGATGAAATGATAAATAACTTCAGCACCACATCATCTCAAAATCATCTCAAACCGTTCTTTCTCTCTTCCTTATATTCATTTGCTCGGCGTACCATACATCAAGTGAGAGAAGCTGAATGACAATAACTCAAAAAGTGACAACAAATACTCTCCTTCCTCCCCTCCATTCAAACCTTCAACCACACCCCTCCTAAACACACAGCCGCAAATCCACGATCTCGACAAAGCTGTGAACAGTCTACACCTCGAGGGGGAAAAAAGCATACCGAGGAATCTAATTACCGGATCCGTCCATCCAAGTCTAGCGTTCTCCAATTCCTTAGACCTGTCCCACGCCAGGAACTCGCAGTCGGGAGGAGGCGGTGTCTTTTATACATGTACCTGAGCCCCAGTCAGAAAGAGATCGCTATTTATACTTATACTCTCCCTCTTATTCTAGTAAATATCAGTGGTAGTTCAGATATCCACTCTGACCTCCATCTATGAAGTCATAAGAGCTAGGCTTCTCACCCCCTCTTTAACCTCAACGCCTATCAAGTTTCCACGCCCCCATATAGTCCCAAGGACTTGAGCCCCATATTCTACACATCACTAAATCACCTCAAAACCCAGGCTCTTCGTGAATAATTATCAATTAAACAATACACGTCTCTCTATCTATTGTATACTCTAAGCATCATGCGAGTCGCGTACCATGTACATCAGCATCCAACGGAAAAGATCGATCGAATCATCAATCATCCAAGTTGATCAATCACAAGCATTCGCCCACTCGACATCCCTTGCCCTATTTCTCCTTGTTCCTTTTCGTTTTTGCTTCACAATACCACCCTTCACACGTCCAACACTGCTCAAGACATTCACATCCACCCTCTCCCTCCCCAACTTTGCTTTCCGGAAAACTTTCCCCATGTCAGACATTTGTCCCCCTCGCCACTCGCATCCATCAAAATCTACCATATTAACACCGACAGTATCCATATTCTCATTGTTAGTACTCATGAAATCCTGTGTCGCACGGTCATCAAATCCCCAGCCAACACTTCCCTCGTGCCAACCCTTCACATTGAAGCTGATGGTCCTCCAGGTTAGGATAAAAAAGATCCTATGACGAGGACCAGTGAGATGCTGATGATAACCAAGCCCACAATTCCGCCATGTGCACCCATAAAATCACCATGCTTGATCCACTCCAACGGGGTTGTAACTCGCAATGCGGCCGCGGCAGATTTAGATTTCATAGCTGCGTTGTTTGCGGTAGTTTTAGTGGGAGAAGTCGTAGATTGGGTTAGAGAAAGCGAGTTTGTTGGTTGAGGGGAGAGAGGGGTATCTGTTTCTTCGGCATCCGCCGTTAGAGTCCATGTTTGACTTAGAGAATCGAGCATCAGAGTCCTGCAATATCCAGCCATATAACACGTGGTAAATAGTGGCTCGAAAGGAACGGCTGGGTATCGAGTGGCAGTCGAAAGAGAAGAGACACTCATGGAACGAGTTGGGGTATCTGCAAAGGAAAGAACATGATGAGTCAAGCCCCCAATCGAGGGCCGACGAGATGGAATAGAATGGAAAATAGGATGAAAGTGTTTGGGAGAGAGGACGTACCTGAAGAGCCCGAAGTCTTTACATTTGCAGAAGCAGTGGTGGTCAACGAAGAGCTCTTGAGATCAATGCTGGAGGATGACGTAACAAGAGTTGAAGAAATCGTCGACATGCTGATTGAAGAAGGGACTGGAGATGATGACGCCAAGGTGGAAGACCCGAACGTTGAAAAACTGCTAGGAGTTGAAAGAATTGTAGGCATACCTGTAGAATCCGCAGATGTACTAGTAGGAGCAACCTTAGACGTGGATGGCTTGATGTCTGATTGACCTGCTGCGACCAATTTGATGATGCTTGAGTCGAGTCTTGGAAGAGGGACATTTCCACTGACAGTCCATCCTCCAGAAGCACCTGGGCAAGGTGGTGGGCTGAATGTAGGATTGTAGCTTGCTTCTGCTACCCCGGCTGGATTGATGTTCTTCCAAACAGTTGCTAGATTGTTGAAGTCGGGTTGAATCGGAATTGGAGCGCCACTATATATCTCGCCATTGGGGTAGTCCACAATACCGTAGTCGTTGGTTTCCTGAACCCACTCGTAGATAATACTTCCAGACCAGGTATCAATCATCTCTGGACCAAAGATAGCCTTCTGATCGTTGAAAGTGCGTTCCCCACCAACATTACAGCCAGTCTCGGAGAAAAAGATAGGGAGATTGTATCCAACAGCCATGGCTTGAAGACCAGCGTATCCGGAATTTTCGTATGTAGCAGCACCGCACCACTCGTAGGAATTGAGACCATAGAAATCGATTGACTCGTTTGGCTCACCGCAAGCAAGATAATTCTGTAGCATAGGGCGAAGTTCGGCGATCTAGGTAAAGGGAACAGATTAGCTCTGGATCTAGAAGGAATTGGAGACTAGGAGACCTGTGTTTCGAGAATAGAAGAATTCTGCATGGGAAAAAGAAGCATTGTTCTCTAGTGTACTCACATCAGCAGCAGAGTATCCGATAGGGATTGAGCGATAACCCTTGGCAGACAAGTAGGACTTCATGTCTGCAACAGCGGCCTTGATGTATGGTGCAGAAGGCGATCCCCCAAGGTTATCGATAACCTCATTTCCAATCCAGAATCCTCCCAGGTTATCATACTGTTGGAATTCGTCCATGACCCTGGCAAACGCAGCGAATTGCTCCTTGGTCCATGTCGGGGTTGCTTGAACGATCTGGGTATCGAAGGTATCGAGGTCCAACCAGATGTAGATTCCGGCCTCACTAAAGGCAGACATACATCCATCGTGGTCGGCGTTTGGATCAACATGGTAGATACGAATTGAGTTAGTGCCGATGGATTGCATGGACTTGGCGTCGAGCTGACATTGGTTTGTGTCGACGAGGGGATCGTTTGGAGTACCTTGGTACGCAACACCTAAATAATTAGATCGGATTTCTGAGTGCTTGGGATATTCTCACCCTTGAGGAAGTATTGCTGACCACCAGCAAAGAACTTCGCGCCCTTGACGGTGATGGTGGGGAGAGCAGAGGCCGGGAGGGTCAAGCATGCTAGCAATGGGAGGGCGAAGAGATACCCAAACATGTCGATGGTCTATTGATACTCGGGATTGAGTTCAAGAGCAATGAATAGGCAGAGTTGCAGCCGCAAATTGAGGCAACTTGCGCTTTAGGAGTGTTATAGAGGCCGAGCAGCAAATGGAATTGGTGGCAAAGAGATGCAGGGCCGAGTCAAGCAAACGCGCGGATTGTAGCGCACAAAGAATACTCCAAAGGAAAATTAATGCAATGCAAAAGTGATGTTGTCCAGAAGAATTCTGTTACGAGAATGTGGTGGCGAGAAGAAGTAAAAGGCAAAGATGTTGTGGTTCGTGATGTTGACGAGCTGAGGTCGCGCGGACAAAGGAAGGCGCGACAACGACGACATCAACAACTCGGCTTGCGCGCTAGCAGTTCAAACTGATAACAGCAAAAAGAACAAGAGCAAGTTCACAAGAAGAAAATGAATAAAACTGGTAACCCCTTACTGCTATATCACATCTCGTCATACCCCGTGCTGTGCCAGGGAAACAGGACCTGCATTGTGAGATCGTCTCTATCTACCTCATTGGGCTTTATCTTCTGCACATGCGCGAGTCTAATGCAACCTTGCAGTTCCCAAGCCGTTGGAGTACGGGTCCACTAGAGTTTAGTTGGGAGCTTGAGTCCAGAATGAGGGACTTGTGAAGCTTATGGTTGGAGAACGGAGAGTTCGTAATCGGAGCTGCCTTGGTTGAGGATAAATACAAGCGTAAGTGAGATACGCGGGAGTTAATTAGTACCATGCGGGATGGAGGCGCGGGACAAGAGCTTTGCTTGACGTGAGATTGACGAAGGGGGATAGTTCATCTATTTGATGAGAAGGTGGAGATGAGCATTGGGAGAGTAAAGGAGATGAGAGAAAGGATGTGCAATATCTGACTGTTGGTTGATGGAGTTGATGTGTGGAAGTTGGGACCTCGAAATGAGAAGATGAAGTGAAGACGAATCAGCAGCTGTGCCACTTCTCACCGCCACTGTTTGCGCCACACGGAGGGGTATCTGCACCGGCCAGCCAAACCTAAAGCTACTCCTACCAGTGCTAAGATCGACAGCTATTGCAGTCAGAGCCCAGGTGAGCAGGATCCCCACGAAAGAAACCGGGAAGTAGAAACCGCTATTGCTGCAGCATGGCATTCTACAAAGGCCTAGCCAAAACCCATGTAAACAAGCTAGCCGACTGCCGGGATTGGAGAACCACTCGGGCACTCAAGCCACGTTAATTAGGAGAGATGCGCATTAGTGTCGATATTCTTATTCAAGGTAGAGAGAGAGATAGATCCTGGAATTTTTTCTTTCTTTCTTTCTTTCTTTCTTTCTTTCTTTCTTTCTTTCAATGAGGGTTTCTTAGATGTCAATAGGCTGCAATTAGGATTGGCTGCAGCACTTGCAAAAGGTCGCTGTAGGAGTATTCATTTATTCCTCTCCGATGAGAAAGCGGAATACATCGAGCCTTTGATCTATGAATTTTAGATACATTTATGTTGGTTTTTCGGACACGTACCCTGTTCATTCCACTTGTTAGTCGTAAGGCTATCAATATGTCTTTTCTCCCCTCGCCTTTGCCGGGCTCAATTGCCAGGTCTGTTTTCTGTAGATTGGCTTGATAATTACGTGAAGCTATTTGCGTTTGCTCCTATTGGAATTTGAAATAATCTCAATGTCAGGTTTATGATACGAGTAGCACCAGAACACCCAAAGATCTGAGCCAGAACAATCCATGCGTTCTTGAAAGGCGCTTCTCAACGAAACATCAACATCCGCCCAAAGTATTCCAACCACCCTCTCCACAACCCAACATCTCCTCCTCCTCCCCCTTCACAACTAAGGTAACTCCTTCACCCTCCTCCCACCATCAATCTCCACCAGATCTTTTCGATCATCTACAACTATCGGCACACCAGAAACCGCACCAGAACCAACATGACCTTCATGAAGATTCCCATATCCGCTATGCAAACCTCGCTGCATATCTCCCTCCAACCTCTCCTTCTTCCTCATCTTCCTCTCTCTCAGAAACAACCCCATCATAGCTAAAGCCGCAAGACATAGCGGGACACCAAGTCCAGTTCCAATAGCCACATCCTTATTCGCTCTACATTTCTCTTCCGAACTTGAACTCTCGTCTAAATTTGAAGCGTCCTCTGTGGGTATCGCCGAAGATGAACTCACGCCCATCGAAGTAGCCGTACTAGATGCAGATATGAATGCAGTAGAAGTCGCACTCCCTCCCGCAATAGCAACAACCGTCCCAGCCGTGACACGTATCGCCGCACTCTGCTTACACGTCCCATTATTCTCGAACGGAAAACCACAGCACCACTTTAGTTTCCTGACATTGTTGTCTGATGCCCATTGGTTGATGATGATGGGCGCTCCACCCGTAGGATTATCTATACATCACAGCGCGAGTTAAAATCCTTCTTCTAACAAGAAATCTCTAATAGAAAATTAAACCAAGGGGGAGGGAAAGAGAGAATAGTAGCAGCTACACTCACGATCCGTACAATACTCGGCACATGCCCCATCTGCAAAATCTAAATCCGTACACGATCCTCTCGAGATAACACCCTCATCGAAACACAGACCTGACGAGAGACATTCTACTCCTTTGCCGCAACATGCGCTGTGGCCTGTTGTGCTGGTGTCGCATGGTACGTCTGGTGCGAGGGCTCCGCTGGGGTAGTAGCAGGAGCTGGATGAAGTGGCGAGGCTGATGTTGATGAGGGCGGTGGTGATGGCTGTTGTGCTGAAACAAGGTGTTCTCATGTTTTGCTGAGATTTGCTGGTGTGCGGTAATGACCGAGGTTGGATGTGAGAGACAGGAGATAGGATGGAGAAGGAGAAACCTTTCGGGAACACATGTGTGCCCAGAAGTTTAAGTCCTTTGCTGGGACCAAGCGGGCACTGTCGATGTTGATGTATAACCATCTGTTCACGCGAGGCTTGATGAGAGTTGTAGAATCTCGTTCCTCAGTCGTTGTTCATGCAAGAATCTTCTCGCTATTGTCTTTCCAAAAGTCGCTCTACTGAGCCACCGAGGTTTTGAGTTGGATTCATGAGAGCTCACGACCTCACGATCCTCATCATTAAATCGTAGTGCACATCCCTTCCTCTTCCCCAAGATTCGTTCCACGATGTGGATAAAGTATATCGGGTCATCAACCGAAAGCGGAAATATCCAGCGCCCGGTGGGTCTCGAACAGGCGGCGAGTGCTTCACTTGACAGCAGCCGCATGCCTTGATTCTTGGACTCATTCGAGTACTTTTGACTTGCTACCATACCCCACTAGCTTCCTTTTGCATTGTATTCTACAATCGGCAATATGTCCGGAGCCTGCTCCTGAGATGAATCGCTTAGCTTGTTGTGGAACACCAATCTAGTCCAAGGTAATGCAGACATGCGTGGAAAAAATTGGTAGATTATCACTGGATCTCGTCATTGCCCATCCATAGTTTTTTTGAGTGGAGATTGCGATCTCAACCACCTTGCATTCCTTCCACTTAAAACTTTCTCATGTGTGAACTGCTGGTGATGGGGTTTTACAGTGCTCGCTACAGCGCTCTCTAGTTAGGAGTAAGTGCGGGGTAAATTTGCCCTGGAGTAAGAGCAAGACCGACACCAGGCTGGGAAGCTGATTGCTACGATGGGAACGCAAGAATGGGAGCGGAGTTGATTATGGGAGTAAGATCAAGGTCAGCCAGCAGAGTGGTGCTATCAAGCGGGAAGCTGGTGCTCGCTCGTATGGGTCATTTTCCGTCATCCTCCTATGGATCCTTTTATTGACATCGCGGAGGGGTAAATAGATTTTGGCAGTAGGACCTCGGCTCGATAGATTTTCAACCCGCAGGCAGTAACGCAGAGTGGACTTGATAAAGCTACTGCAATTGACAAGAGGCTTCTGGGGGAATTGGTAGATGTGGTGAATTGTTAGATTGTGGATGGATTTGTTGACATTGGAACTTAGAAGCCAAAATGGACTGCAACATTTTCAGACGAGGCTCTCGCAGATCGGGGTCTGTATAAGGGTTAGCAAAAACGTGTTTATCGTAGTATACATCTCACGCAAATGTCAATTCTTCGCTCTTGTGATTCATATTTGAATCGTAGGGGTGTGATTTCGCGATAAGGTTGGGTATGCTCGCAAGCCCCGCTCGTGCAGAGAACCTCATGATCAAGTAGTTATGGTTCTGGACTAAAGATATCATGGATAATAGCTACTCTAAATCGAAAATTCAAATTGAACTTCTTTTAATGTCATTAAGTGAATATGTAGCTCTGATTAAGACTTATGGAGAGTTCAGATCTGTGGAGTACCGCTAACAGTGGAGTGGCTTGTCCCCCATCAGCCGACCCAGACTAAAACCCCTGAAATTTTCTCATTTGTCAAGCTTCACGACACTTCAACCTCGCCCACCACAACCTCATTGATTCCCACATCACCCTCTGCCATTCTGCGAGCATCAGATGCTTTCGAAACCGACTCTACGAATCTGCGAACGATAGTCGAGTCGATATCTGGCATGGTCGGTGGAGGGGAACAGGAGAAATAGGAAGCCATGTAATTGGCTGATGTCTCGATGGCTCTGGTCCTGGGATATGTTGTGGTGTTCCACGCCAGAATTTATAGCTCGAACAAGTGGAAGAAATCTCTGGATGGGCTCCGGGTCATGGGGGTCATGGGTAACCTACCTGTGGGGGACAATGATCTCAATCATCAGCCCTTGCACGAACAACATTGGCCTGTGTAAGGCCGTACCGCAACGCAGCTTGGAATACCTTTTCTCGACTAAGATGGGATATAAGAGAAACGAGACGCGAAGTGGTGAGTTCAGGATATCTATACCCTTTGACATCGCGCAAACCTAGCTTCTGTCAACAACTCCTTGTTCGGGAACCGAACAGATCGCGCGAACCCCGTGGGAAATACTCTCCATCTACCACACGAAGTACGACTCTACGTATGCCAGTGATGTCTGCCACGTGGAATGCGTATAATAGAGCCAATGTCGCGAGGTAATATCACTTCCCCTGAAAATTGTACATCTCCTCTGCTTGTCTGTTCTTGTCCTGAACGACAATCCACTCAATGTTTCAATGGTAAACATTTAATTCTTCAAAGTTGTCTCGTTATGCCTTGCCTAGCCGTGGCTTATTTCGATTTTACTTGTTTTATTTTCCTTATCTCGCATACTCTTCGGTCACTCCGAGTTCTGCGGTGTCTGGGCTCGATAGTACTCTTTGCTGCAGTTTCATTATTCCCTGCTGCAGTGGGCTATAGGCGGGTTCTATATCCATCATGGAAGCCCGCGTAAGGCTGAGCACAGGCTGATTTCCATGCATGATATGGGCGATAAGCTGCGTTCCAAGTTGATTGTGCTTTGCTCTGCTTGCAAGGAAAAATGTATACAGTCTGGAGAAATTGGCCTCGCGCTTCTCTGCTTTACCCCCAATATCAAAAATCTATTGTTGAAATTTTCTTCTTCGATCCTTACAGTTATCGATGAGCAAGAGGCGGGCCATGACCTGAGATTTCTACTACCACAGCCAAAAAATTAAAATTCCATAAGACTGAGAGACACGAGCAGAATCAGCGAATATTCAACCGGAATGGTACGATGCCCAGCATCCCCGTAAATGGCTTGCGGATCAAGAGCTCAATCCTTGTATTCCATCACACTTTATGCCACAAGAAGAAACGATATGGATTTTGGCCTACGTCTGTGGCGTGTTGGGGGATGCAGTGCACCTATGCCTGCAGATCAGAGACAGGCCCATCCTGCTTTTGCTAGTGGAATTGGCAAATCACGATTGCAAATATCATCATCCTTCAACTCTCTCAACTCTTATCTAGTGGACACTTTCGTGGCTTGGACTATCATTGGAGGAGAGTCTTTTGTAAGTGGCGAACATCATGATCTTTTGCGAGGACAATTCAAACGATTGGTAGCATGCGCCAAGATCTACAGTTTCTGACCCACGACGGGACGAGGCGTAAAGCCTCACGGGCTCTTATCTTGGTCGCGAAAGCTTATGCTCCACCAAGCTCCTCTGGTAGATAGCTAAGACCGCCAAGCTCACTTGGCAAGTCGGTCTCGTGTGACTTCGCATCTTGATGTTGATAAAGTCTGCGTGTCATGCCATATTTGTGGAGATAAGGAATTGGACCCTGATTTTCACTTGCTCATCATATGGTCACATCTTTCCCAGCGGTCCCATTTTCTATTCCCCCGTTATGCTTCAGCATCCTCGACCTAGTTTTCCGAATTGACTCTGCGTGAGTATTCCAAAGTCAGGATGGCAGAACCAATGCACGAAGACATTGAAAAGGGCTCCGCTCTCAAAACTTCCAAATCCTCAGACAACTCTTCTCCCGTCCGAGTCAACAACGATGGCTATGACAAGGAATCTCAGATACGTCGCGGCAGCGTCACAAAGCATCATGAAGGCTTCTTCTCTGCTTTTACTTTGCAGAGCTTCAAACGCAACCCCAACGCGAGGGTTGTGACAGAGGCGACCGATCTAGAGGGAAGACCTCTACCAGACCAGCCTCCTGCTGAGCCAGCGCTTGCGATGAAATTGAAAGAGAGGCATCTTCAGATGATTGCTATTGGCGGCAGTATTGGTTCGTCCTTTCATTTCTAGTTCAGCCTCAAGTTCTCCTAGATAGGTGCATATACATACTATGTTTGATAAGAACTGCGTAAATGAACGTGCGCTGATCATTTCTCCCATTACAGGCACAGGTCTTTTTGTCGGTTCTGGCTCTGCACTCGCGACAGGTGGTCCTGCATCTCTGATCATCGCATATGGACTCATTGGCATGATGCTCTACTGTACCGTCCACGCCTTGGGAGAATTGGCTGTCGCTTTCCCTATTGCTGGCGCATTTTCAGTCTACTCGAGCAGGTTCATCGATCCCGCCTGGGGATTTGCAATGGGATGGAAGTGAGTCTACCTTTCTTGCTCCCCTGGGGAGAACGATCAGGGTGTTGAGAGATAGGACGAGGCGGAGAAAACATACAAAGTCCATGCTGACTGAAGACTTTACAGCTACGCCCTAAACTGGCTCGTTACCCTCCCCCTCGAACTCACAGCTGCTTCGATAACGGTCTCGTACTGGCCCGGCGCAAAAGATACCTCGCCAGCCGCGTTCGTCGTCCTTTTCTGGTTCGTGATCGTCCTCATAAACTTCTTCGGCGTCAAGGGATACGGAGAAGCAGAATTCGTATTTTCCATAATCAAAGTCGTAGCGGTCATCGGTTTCATTATACTTGGTATCATTATTGCAGCTGGTGGCGTCCCAGGTTCCCCTCAAGGCTACTTGGGTGCAGGTTATTGGTACAATCCAGGAGCATTTCATCATGGATTCAAAGGACTTTGCAGTGTGTTTGTTACTGCAGCTTTCAGTTTTGGAGGTACTGAACTAGTTGGTTTGACGGCTGCCGAGACGGAAAATCCGAGGAAGAGTTTGCCGAGTGCTGTCAAGCAAGTCTTTTGGAGAATTACTTTGGTTAGTTCATCCTTGGCATTCCCCTTTTCTCGCATCTCAAACTTGAGGATCGGGGCTTCGAATAAACTCTCCCCACTTTTCGCCGGATGTTTGACTGATTGGTGCTGCTCAGTTCTACATGGTCTCTCTCACCATCGTCGGATGTCTCGTCCCCTACAACGACCCAGACCTTCTCAACGGTACAGGTTCGCAAGACGCAAATGCCTCGCCCTTCGTCATTGCCGTCAAGAACGCCGGCATCTCAGTCGTCCCCTCAATCATGAACGTCGTGATCCTCATCGCCGTTCTTAGCGTCGGCAACTCATCTGTGTATGGCTCATCCCGTACAATGGCAGCTCTCGCAGATCGAGGACAAGCTCCAAAGATACTTGGCTACATCGACAACACCGGCCGGCCGCTGGTCAGTATCATCATAGCTAGTGCAATAGGTCTACTGTGTTTCATTGTTGCAGCTGGTACAGATGTTAGAGTACAGGCATTCAATTGGATGTTAGCTGTCAGTGGACTGAGCAGTATCTTTACCTGGGCCAGTATATGTGCTTGTCATATCCGGTTCAGACATGCGTGGAAGTATAATGGACATACATTGGACGAGTGAGTTCTCAACCTTTCCCGAAATTACTCCCTGCGTCTCGGTTCTTCCCCAACAGGTGGGCTAACCCAGTGCTTACAGACTTGCATTCACCTCCCAGCCAGGCTACTACGGCTCTTGGCTCGGTCTTATGATGAACATGCTCATCCTCGTAGCCCAATTCTGGACAGCCGTTTGGCCCGTCGGCTACGCCTCAGAAACGCCTACCGAAATCGCACAAGGGTTCTTCGAAGCATACCTCGCAATGCCCATTGTTATCCTCTTCTATGTCGGCTTCAAGGTCATCAAGAAGACGAAGTTCAAGAAATTGGCTGATATAGATGTTACAAGTGGGAGGAGGGAGATGGATTTACCTGCTATTCTTGCCGAGGAGAGGGCTATCCAGGCCACGTGGCCGTGGTGGAAGAAGTGGTGGAACATTGCTTTTTAATCCGGGGATGCTGTTGATTGACTTGAATGGCAGCACGATAGACTTTTTACGGTCACCGAATATCATGACGGTAAGTTCATTACTCAGCAGGTGGGAGTTGAGGGGAAATACATTGTCGTCGCAGCTTGTATAAAAACAATAGAAATTGACCCTCCTATCTTGATATGCTTAATACTCGGTACATGCACCAATTGTTTTTAGTGGTCGTATAGAAGTCTCAATCGGCTCCCTCGCGCTACCGTTTGCGATCAGATGAAGACTTAGCCCTCGCCTGAACCTCAGTGACATGTTACTTGAAATTTATATCGCACATGCCGCTGTCAAGCCTGGCCATTTGTCGTCAATTTTGCTATCATATTTTTTCTGGGCTTTTTCTCAGGAATAATTCCTCCATTCTTATTACTCCTAGTCATGGGGCTGTCAAAGACACGCACTGCTTGGCGCCCAGCAAATCTCGCCTTGTGAAGCGAAGTCAACATTGATCAAAACAAATCATAGCTAAAGATCTTTCGTGTTGCGTACATGTTTCACTCTAGCTCATCACCCTTCCCACCAAAATAATCAATACAGTCAAGTTCTAATCAGCAACCTCGAAACTCTGAATAAAAACGCAGCATTTTCCCCAGCGATGAAAGACTGCGTGCTCTTGCCCGCTCGAATTAAACGCAAGCTCCCTTTCAACAGCCGGATACGATGAGTAGCAGACGCTATCACATTTAATGAATTACCCAGCCTTTTTTCCGGCGTTGCTTTTTGATTCGACAAAAGGTGCATGTCAAAATCTTGCAGCATTAATCCTCACTGGAACACTAACTCATGGCCGATTGCCGCGTATTATATGATACAATTCGACTCAGAGTGTTCGAATCAGAATATAAATGTCTCTTTAACAACTTGGAGTGGAGAAGAAGCCTCGAGAAACCAAAAATGTTATCCGTAGAGACAGGGCTAGTATCACGTGGGAGGCAGCCAATCTGAAGATCCTTCCTTGAGACTTAGTCAGACCTTTGAAAACGACTTTTCATCGGCTTTTTCGCACACTTCAAATTTTGCTAACACATTATCATTTTCCTTATGTTGCGCCAGCTGTTGCCGTATTATATCAGCGTATCTCTTTAAATATTTGCTCGATTGTCAGTCCCACTGTCCTCCTTGCCTAGAGGATGCTAGGATATTTCCGCCTTATCTTTCGCTTCTGTTACATTTTGAATCTTGTGATGTTTAGAACGGATCAATGCCCATCTAGACCACAAGATTCTTTCATCGGACCAATCACCATTTGAAGTGCAAAGTATCTTGCGTACACGTGATGATATGCTCAGCATTCCCAGTTCCAGGTATCCCACAGCACCCCGGCCGTCTCAGATTTACTTTTCCGATAGCCACGGACTGGATGGAAACTCTCTTCCGAGTGGCGAATCCTGCGAGTACAAACAACATCTACTTCGTATGTGTTCCGCCCCTAAGTCCAACCCGCGAGTCTTGTAAGCAATTATCTGACAACCCAAGTCAGTGTAACCAAAAATTCTTCCCGACGCTCCAATGCCTTTCCCCCTTTCTTATGTCCTGCCATTTCATATCGTTGACTTGTCTATCTTGGCAGGTGGTTAAGCTTTGAGCTTAGCAGGAGGAAGAGCTTGGTAGGCCTTAGCGATTGCGTGGCTTGAACTGTTTTGCGAAAGACCCAAATCTCCGACAACTCCTTCGGATTTTCTGCAGTCCATAGCTTACTCGTTGGACCTTTCTCCTGCTCTTACACTGAGCTTTAATTTCTCATCTACAGAATCGCAGACACCAGACACTTCAAGGAGATGGTTTGGGATCTAGACTTGAAGGAGCTCAATGCTAGCCCCCTCAACTCTCAAGACCCGTATCTCTGGTTGCAACCGCTATCACATAAGTCAGCGTCAACTCTTTTTTTCCGGTTCTATTTTAATCTTTGGATGTGAGCAGCCGCCGTTTTAACCTGAGCCGAGAGTGAGCGTTCCTGAGTATACCTGAGCTTGGCCAGAGCTCGGCCAGAGCTCGGCCAGAGCAACCTGAGCACACGGCAGACTTAGCCTGAGCATGCGCTAAGAGGCCATTCTAGCTCCTAAAGGGGCTCGTTCTGGCTCCCTTAATACTTGATTATACATTGCTCATCTTGTCTCTAAGCACAGATCCCATTTTGGCTCCCTTGCGACTGAGGGCCGTATGTTTCCAATGCCTCGACTTTCTAGAATATTATTTTACATGGCTCAACAGCCAAGCTTACATGCTGCTTTGTATAACGCGATATACGTGACGCGAGAAGATATTATAGCAACAGGGCCAAAAATAAGGCCATTTGCATAATTAATAGTATTTTCACGTTGTTCCTTTAAGTGTGCTTCCTTTAAATATACTTCCTTTTGCCTTTCGAGTGAGTATACCTCCCTCCTTCGAGTAAGTGAAGCTGATTTTTAGTACGAACAAGTTTAAGTTGAGCTATATAAAGCGGCATGTAAGCTTGGCTGTTGAGCCATGTAAAATAATACTCTAGAAAGTCGAGGCATTGGAAATATATGGCCGCGACTGAGATTCCCCCGGAGCTATTTTTAGATCAATATTCGCTTATACATAAGTGATAAGGGGTCAGTTTCGTCCTCACCCTCCACCCTCTTAGATCTCTACCTTTAGATTCTCAATAGACACTGTCTTCGCCTTGTGCTTTAGCCTTGGATTCAGTCCCGTCACCCTTCTACTACTGTAGAAAATCGCATTTACATCGTCGCCTCACGCCCAGCCCCAAGATAGCAAGTCCCAAAGCAATTTCACCCAATAGCCCAAAGCCAGCACATTATGATCGTACACTTGTCATTTCTTGGGAATGTCACGTTGTAAGTGCTTCCTAGAACCTGATGGAGGGATTATGGGAATCAAAAACTAATACTGTGCAGTGTTATCGAGAAAATCATAATAAGATTGTGAATCAAAGGCCAGAATGTCCGTGATGCAAATACATCAGATGCTTCGAATGTAAATAACCCATCGAGAAATGATACATGGACGTCCGGGGTCATTCGAGCCAGAACAAGGAAACAGAAAAGCGGTTTCAACGCTGCCATGAGTTGTAAGATCAGACTTCAATGGTTCATCGCTTGTAACGCCATGCGTTAGACTCCTAAAAATTCTGTTGAAGCCAGAACGGTAGATACTCCAAAGTAATGTATCATTTTTCTGTCGTATATTGTAGCAAAATAAATATGAGGTTGGGCATTACGTGATTTGTCCTTGGGCATCGATCGGCAAGCACCTCAATTTCGTCACTTCCAAACTTGACTCTTCCCAAATATTAAATTAAATATGTTTCATTTCATTGTCTACTAAACAGTATCTGGATCATTATGTTGGAGCCATTCGATTGAATCGAACTTAGCTGTCCAGATGCTTCCAAGTGTTGCCGCTACTCAGGAAAGACTGAAGGTTGTAAAGAGTAAGTCGAAAAAAGAAAGGCACACTTATAATAGCTAGATATTCCAAAATGGCGAGTTAATACTCTATATTGTCGACGATAACAACCCGGCGCATAATCTGAAGGGATCACCAAGAAGACCGAAGTCGAGTTCCTCTAGTATCCCGCTTGTCAGCATTCGGCTTCAGAACAGGTGACTTTCCTCCAAATCACGAGATTCATAGTCGGTCTCGCTATCATATTTACAAGCAATAGTCCTACAGCCGCTGGTGGGAGAGACGATACAATGGGACAAACTATCCGCCGATTCACGATCTTTCGCACGAACAACATGGCTGCATGACCCGCTTCCTTCCGCAAAGGAGACGGAAAATTCGAACGAGGTACCTGATAAATTGGAAGTGACAAGTTGTGTACATATACTTGCAGCAGCTCTAAAACACCATCTTCGCGAGGAAAGAGAATGGAGTGAATGCACCGATCTGGAAAAACTGCTTTCCCATTTACCAAACGTCAGTCTCCCCACTGCTTTGCTCCTCCAATTCGCATTAATATATTGACTCCAGTACAACTATGCAGCAACCAAACATCCAGTAACTTTAACTTTGCAGCTTTCCTCTATCGTGGAAAGCTACCGTCTCATGTCACCCGGTGTCATGGGCACCCAGGTTCTCACTCATTTCCTCCCTCACATTAATGGCTTCACAAGCGTCATCTCTGTTTGTGAGCGTCTCCTGAGAACCCCGATCCCTCTCGGATACAATATCGCCGTCTCACGTATTTTATGGATACTCGTGTTTGCGCTGCCGAGTCAGCTGTGGGGTGAACTCGGATGGTGCAGTGTCGCCGTGATGATAATTACGGCATATGCGCTTTTTGCACTTGCGGAGGCGGGACTAGAAATTGAGAACGTGAGTTTGATCATTCATATTCAAAGATAGTGCACTTTCGACTAAGTGAGAACATTCTGCTAATCATTGTCCATGTCAGCCATGGGGAGAAGGACCGAACGATTTAGCTTTTGACCGGTATTGTAATCTTTTGCGCTTAGATTTAGATGATATTATAGTACATCCTCAGAATAGAAGCAGTAGTATGAACGGATCTACACTTAGAAGTACGACAGTGCTAGCAGATGTTGGGATTGTGTATGGGACTTTCGACTGGTAAATACTTCTAGTTGGTGGAGTAACAACAAATAAATCGGAATAAAACGCGAATATAAAGATGGGATCTTGGATTTTAGTTTCAAAACTTCGTTGGAACTTTTACAAGTTGTAGTTGAAAGTCCTATCGTCTTTTCAAGTCTAATTATGCCAAGTCTCTCGAAGACAAGAGTCTCCTTTCTAGGTGATCGGACTATCGAATCTTAGCCATTCTTTGTTTACCATCAAGAGCAATGTGGCGCCGATCCAAGACACCTACTCCAACCCTCTCATACACATGATTTTCATTGATGTTTGTAATGAAGAGAACCAACAAAACATAATACGCCTGCCGCCCATTTATGTTCGTTGTCTTGTCATTTCCAACAACGACGCACTGCAGAGCTTGATCAATGGTACGAGACGGGTTGTCCAGAATGATCTGTCCGTCTTTTGTATCAAAGATATCCCAGACTGGCGTTTCTAACTCAAGCATCGATGTGGAAATACCGTCACCTTCATGTTCGCTTCCTCTCAGAGCCTGCCCAGTCTTAGTGAAAGGTGACGTAATATCCCCATTCCACGAAGCTTCGCCAAAAGGAACGGTGGTATAGCGAATAGGACCATCGTATGCCATCCACGACCAAGACGGCACTAATTTACCACCACGGAAGGCTTCGATGTGCTTCAGTGCTTTGCCAGCTCGTTGCCAAAGCAGACAACGGTGTAGGTATTTGTCAAAGACACCATAGCCACCGGTAGTGCCGAAGGTGTCGATAAGTCGGGACTCAAGGCCTTTGATCGCGATGGGGCGGTCTGAAGGGAATGAGAGGTTTAATCGAGAGTAGCGCTCATAGAGGTCTTGGAAGAGCTCGATTCGCATCCCTTTGACATATTTCTCGGCAGAATTGGGGAAGTTGGAGTCGCCAAGGAACGATGCTTTGCGGCTTTTGGGTAGGGAGATAGGTTAGCACTGAGTCTCAAAGCGAATAGAATAGGTTGGTTCTTATAGATAGAGGCAGGAGCCTGGGTATTACAGTTCGTCCCCAGAAGGAGAGAGAAGGTAATAACGTACTTTTTCATCTTTGTCATTGTCTCGCACCGCACGCCTCCTCCGCATTCCCAGTACGACTGGGTCTCCGTGAAGTAGATTGTCCGTCGTGACAGTGCTCGCTCCTGCAGGACCCAGCCCCTCTGATTTAGCTCACCCTGGTCGACATCTCGGTAGAAGTCGTCGATAGCCTCACATACGCAAAAGATCTCGTCTCCTTGGGGCCCCTGCATTACGACAGTTCTTCTCCCCTGCCTTGGCTTGAGGAACCCGTCGCTGCTCCCGCTGGCACAGCTGGCTGCAATAGTGCAGTATGCTGAACTAAAGACGCGCCCCATAAGTTTGGCCTCTGCCTCCCAGTCGTTTTCGTCGTCCTGGACAATACACAACGAGTCTATCCAAAGGTATCCCAGACCCAGACCACGGGTGACGTTGACGGCATCCTGGAAGGTCTTTGGGAGCCGGCTTATATTAATGCCTAGTTTAAAATCCTCGATGTTGGACTTGTAAGTGCAGAACTTGGTGTTATGTTCTGGCGAACCCCAACGGTGGGATAGAGCAATGTATCTTCTCGGCACAGTGTTGCCTCGCCCTATGTCCAGGAGCCTGATGGTTTTGGAGTCACTACTGCTGACGTCCAGAAGCCGTGTGGGGAGAAAGTCAAGATGTTTCGGGTAGCATTGATCGGTTCTGTCGCAAGAGCGAATCCATTCTCTCAGGATCTTGTAATGCGTCTCGCTGCCGGCACTAGGCAGTCTGGAAAGCCCCAGCTGAATACTCTGCAAATCATCATTTTGAAAACCTGTTGGATTGTGAGCAGTGGCAAAGACAAATTAAGCCTTATTAAGCTCTGCACACACCTGGCATTTTGTAGAGGTTGGCGAAAGCTTGGCCTTGACCATCATCAATGGTTAAGTATGAACCAATTCTGGCGAAGCGGACGAAGTCGGAATGTCTTTTTATCCGAACCTGAAGGCCTTGTAAAAGCAAGCTGCATAGTTCACATCCCTCTGTGTTGGCCTTCTCTTCTAGTCCCGCGAGCGAGTCCACAAAAGTACAATTAAGAGACCATAATCTCAAACTAATGCAGCGGTGACAAAGTTTAGAAGATTCGCGGAATAAGGGTAATATTGTCTTTGAGTAAAGGCCGGTAAGAACTTTTCTAGCAATAGTGTCATCAGGGGCATAATCCCAGTTATCGGTTAGCTGGAGGTACTTTAGCTTGCGCCTGTGGAAAGGAGAAGGGAGGTATCTAACAGGCTGTAAAAAGAATGGTCAGCGATGGCATTTCCATGAAATAAGTAGCTCGCTACTTCAAAATTGATAAAACAGGACTTGATAATCGACGTACAGTCTGTTGGAAGGTAAATTAGTCACAGAGCTCAAATGAGTGCCGTCACTGAAATACTCACAAACTAGGAATAGGCGGCCGTTTAGTAAATATGTTGGCCAAATGGGAATCACAGTTATTATTAGCGTGAAGGGACTTACTCTCTGCTCAGCCAAAATAGGGCGAAAATCAAAAATTAGCCTTTTAAACTTCCTAATTAATTCGATTGCATGACCTGGTGTTACTTACGTACTAGAGAGAAGGAGGATGAGTATTAGTATCAAGCAAACCACAGTATCCTATGAGCTTACTTCCTTTTCAAGGGACAAGTTCGTTAGCGACGACAGTGAATTGATCAAAGTCTAATTAGAGGCTCACATTTTGCTAAGACAGAATTAGAAAATGAAGTGATATCGTAGTCTAAAGAAGGTTCACATACCCAGGTGCGGTCAGGTTCGCCAGGAATTCCGAGACCACCAGCGTTTCCAACGATGGGTGCCGGTGAAGGTCCCGGGGCCGCTGCTGTTTCATTTGAGGGCTTACTTCCAAACGCCTCGATATTCCCATTTTCCAATTCCTCAAGAATAGCCTCCAACTTCTCCTTTACTTCTGGAGCATAGGCACGATACTGTGGATCGCGAGACAGATGATTCGTAGCTTTTCCTTTTCGGCCCCAGGTTCTAGCCTTTCTAAGACGTTTGATACTTGGGGGAGGTAGTTGTAAAGTTGAGTCTTGCTCACCGACGAGGGTTTTCGTTATAACTGGGATAGACTTCTGGGAAGCTGGAATCGGCTCTTTCGTCATAGTTTCTGTTACTATTTGGCCTGGTGTATTAGGGGATGAGGGGGGATTTCTGGTGGATGGAATAGAGTTGTCTCTGTCAGCAGGGCCCAAAGGACCAAGATCCACTTTCAACATCCTATCGACGATCAGGTCAACCAACTTTTGAAGTGCTGTCCCTTTAGAATAGCGCCAATCGTGCTTCTTGATGTAGGTGATCCAATATTGAACTCTACTATGAACCTGAAGAGTCTTCTTCTCCTTGATCTCGACTTCCAGATGTCGAGCTGATAGGTCTCTCGTCTGAAAGCCGGGTGCTGGAGGTAAAAGTTCGTAAAACGGTTCCTCGGGATCGTGAGCAAATTCCAACAGCTTCTTGGAGCCATATAAGAGCCAAACGACGCATTCTAGTAGAATACATCCAAAGGACCAAATGTCGAATCGTCGGGATCGAGTCGTGTTAGAGTCAACTACGAGCTCTGGCGCTGCGTACCTGATAGTCCAGGCCGCAGTTGTAGTTTTACCACGCTCGCGGGTCGCCTCGTTATGAACTCTGGCGAGGCCGACGTCGGTGATAACCAGTCTCGGATTGTGGTTACCACCATCTTCTGTCTTGAAACAGAGAATGTTGAGGGGTTTTAGGTCGCCGTGACGGCAGTTGACGTCAGTATCAGTAGCCATATGGTGCAGCGCTTCAAGGGCGCTAGCCAAGCCTGTGAGCTGCGTCAATGCCCAGATCATATAGTCTGGGTCTGTCTCGGGGCTTTTATTTCTCGAAGTCCAAAATTCCCAAAGATTTCCTAGTTCCGCCCAGGGAAATATGAAATAGTGGAGGTCCTCTCCTTTCTGGTAGTACGCGATGGCTTTGATTAAGTGGTGTTCCTCTCCGAGCTCTCGCATTATCTCGAGAACGCTGGCTTCGTCTGCGGCCACCTTCTTGAAGTTTGGGCCCGACTGCTTCAGCTGCTTAATAGCAACACGATGATTGTTCTGATCATCCATAGCAGTTTCCTACCAATAGGTCAGTGAATATAGAAACCTTACTTTCAGTTCACAAGAAGTTTGAGGTGTCTTACAAGAGCCTTTGGAAGGTGATCTGCATGGATACTCATCTCCTGCACGTAGCTATAAAAGGTGTCCGATTTCGGCTGCTTCTGTTCTCCAATACGTGTAAAGGGTAAGTGGATTTCATCTGGAAACTCATACCGAAATCTGTCTTCGACGAAAACTGGAGGGACGAACTCCCATTGCCAAAAGTCGCAGAATTGTCTGACCAAGTTATCCGTTTCGCCCCATGGACTGTTGTCGCCCCAAGAGAAAACCTGGTGGACTTTGGCTTGGATTTGCTCGCGGATTTCAGCGACAATTTGGTCTCCATCTATGCATGACTCGATTTCCCAATCATCATCATCATTATCATTCAACCACCTCTTTCTGACTGGAAGCAAGTCGTTCTGGAAGTCATGCTGCCAAAAGTGCTCGGCCAAGCCGAAGAGATTATTGGTTGCGAGGATTGCAAATATCTTGAACGCTTCTTTGCTAAAGAAGTTGGCCAATTTGTCGATAGTAACGGTGGACTTGAGGTCTAATTTTTTCCTCTGCTCCTCAAGAACTCCCTTCACAGCCGTGGGATTCATAACTTTCGCCAAGAGAGTCTCTGGAATAAACTTCTTATTATTCTTCTTTTTCGACACCGTCACCGCCCTGATGTTGGTGAGCACGCCCTTAAGCGTGTCCGCAGACATATCTATCTTGGCTTCTGATGGCATGGTTTGCTCTTTTAGAATTATCTGGCTCGTAGACGAGCGACTCGGCAAGGATGAATCTTCAGAGAAGCTATAATAATCGTGCGGCTCGTGCGTTCGGTCATTCGGCTCCTCGTTGTAGGAAGCTTGGTGAGTTTGTGTGTCTTCTCGGGTGTTTTGGGGGGTTGACGGCTCAGGAATCAGGGTGGCTGGTTTCTTCTCGCGTGGACCGAGGAACCCTGTGATAGTCTTCGATCTTCCGCATTAGCACTGGGGTACAGAAAGAATTCCGAGTGGAGCTACATACTTGGAGCAAGGATCGAGGCCAAGAGCAGGGTCCAAATGCACGAGACATGGCAGGGTCCGCTGGGATGGCGGAAGATATGATGGGACATGGACAATTCACCCTTCTGAACTATATCTAGTCGTGACATCCTCTTATCTATCAGACAAATGCAGAGCATCTGCTAGGAAATACAGAAGTGGGGATACAGCGAATCAGAAAGTACATAAATGCAGACCGGGGTGTTAGTAAGGTCTCTGCGTACGACGACCAGTGGAATTCTCGAATCATAGCCCACTTGGTTTGGGTTACACAGCCTTTGAACTGTGTCTGCTGGCCCGTTGCTCAATGGTTAAAGCCGGTATGCATCAGTGTGGCTTTGTGCTGCCTGATTGATTGATTGATTGATTCATACACGGTTCCAGCCATCCGTTTGGACAGCTATGCCGGAATGACCCAGCTTTGGCACCAGTTGCCGAACTGCATCTACCTCAGGAAACGCAACTCACTTCATCACACTCGTACGATGGTACAACGGTTAAGTGTGGTAATAGCACTAGCAGGGGTCTAGAATAACTCCGCCTGCAACGCAACAACGCACAAAAAAAATATAAAAAAGTAACTACAAGTAGAGATTCTTTTAAAGACCATTCTATCGTTGAAATAAAATTTTTTGAATGCGTGGTTGTAAAGTTATGAAGTGTTGAAATCAGTGGGCAAGGGACCCCCCTGCTAGTGCTATTACCACACTTAACCGCTGTACCTCCGTATGACCAGCAACCTTCTCCACTGAGTGGTCTGGCTTCTATCTACGTATATATACATAAAGGTTGACAGAAGTGCTTTGTTTATAGCTTTGGTATAAGGCTCTGACTCAGCGACTAACTATCCTCCTGTGTCTGCGGACCCTAAATACCTAGTAAAATACAACTACAGTGAAGCTATATTGCGACTCCGCTAGCCACAGCAACCGTGATTCCACGACCCCTGGTCCACCGGTCCTCACAAGGAAAAACATTCCCAACAACGTTCTCTCTCGTCCAAGTCGCCTCTTCTATACCCCTACAACTCCAAAATCCCGTAAACCTTTGACTCTCTAAATCGTGTGACTGTGTGCCCTGTGTGGGCCAAGTACCTGCTGTGTGCTCTGTAAATTAGCGATGTTCTTTCGATAAGGGTTCGAGAACCCGCCCGGGCAGGACTGCGGTCACAGGAAATAGTGATGTTCTCTCAAATCAGCAGAATAGTGCGTGCTGTGTGTTTGTTTTGTTGTACTGTGTATAATATTACTGCATCTGAGATCTGGGTGATCCAATTAAAGCTGTGTTAAGGTAGGAAAACCCTGAGGAGTTGCCGCCGGCTTGCACGAACGCTTTACAGCAGCCAACTTCCTCTTATGCTGACCACCGCCCGTGGTCGCTCCCTAGCACAATCCTATCTGCCACTATGACCGGAGCCGCGCGTGAACTGTCATGCCCAAAGGACAAACCGAGATCGAGTCGCAGTCGCTTTCGAGGTTGCCGTCGCTACTCGCAAATCCATTATCCTCCTAGCCACGCTGTTATCTTGAGTATGATAGGTTGGCTGCCGCAGGATTCGAACTTGCCTGCACAAGCTGTCTTCCTCGACTCTGGCCGTGAGAAGAGTATACACAGCAGGTGCTCACCAGAGAGGCAGTGCCAGCTACCTCTCCAGCCGCCCGCTTTGTGCTGCCTGATTATTGAATCTGTCAGTAGATAACGAGCCTTCGACCATGGGTCTGTGCGCTAGAGGGCATTTTACTGATTTTCTCACCCTCCACGATTAATCCAGCTAATATGGCTCCAACAAACCCCCCACTCGACGATTGGCATCATAAAAAAGGCTATGAGATAGCTACGAAACATAAGGATGCAATGCGCCAATTCCACTGGTATGGAAGGGTCCCGATTTGCGACTTGCAGCGCCGATATGAGAATCCTGAAGGCAAACCTCTTAGGGAGAGTACAATCCGCAAGATTCTAAGCTACCCACCCGAACGTATTCGCCCTGGCCGCAGAGGACCTCCGTATCTTGTATCTTGTCAAGAGACTAATACGGTTATTCTATACTGCGCAGAGAGTTGGAAGCATCGAATAATGAACTGGTGGAAGTTAAGGGGGAATTAGGGCTAGGTTACTCGGTCGAAACACTCAAACGCAAGATGCACCAAAGGGGCTATTATCGCTGTGTTTCTTGCCAAAAGCCGTATTTGATACTCGCTCAAGTTACTAGACGCCTTCTTTGGGGTCTAGCTCATATCTTCTAGACTATCGAATGGCTCAAGACCCTTTGGTCCGATGAAATTACATTCTTGGTTAAAGGACGTACAGCAAAGCAACGAGTTACACGAAATACTAATCGAGGATACTCTGAAAACTACTGTAATACGTGTATCTAGCACCAGTTTCATCAATACCTTACGACTCCCGTCAACGCATAAGGGGCTATTGGATATAGCTACAAATCCCCTCCTTCGCAGAGTCAGGTACTCTATCCAGCTTGTCACATTCAGGTAGGGCCTTCGATCCTATCTGAAGTATCAATAGAGTTGTGCTAACACAGCAGGCAGGACAAGCTTCCAAGGTGGGCTGGTGGTGGTTCTTCCTCGGCCAGAAGCTTTGAGTCGACTCTGTCATACTGATGGCACCCAACGAGCCTTTGAGTGTGCTGATGGAGAGTCACTTCACAGTGCGTCTCGCAGTGGCATCAAATAGGAACCAATGCCGCACGTTCCATTCCTGGAGAACAGTACGCGGCCCGAGCAAGGTGCAATGGCACTCGGGGAATGGACTTCACACGCTAGATGAGCGTAATCTGGGAAAGAAGACGGATGAGGACAAGGAGAAATACTTGTTCTGGAGGTGGTACAATCTGGCTTTGTTCCAACAACCGAAGAAGAATCGAGGGGGCTTCGCAGCGGTCAAATTTCCAGGGTCGGAGGAAGGACTCGAAGCCTTTGCAGGCTTTCTCGAAAAACATATGCCGTTTGATGCTGCTGACGGAGACGCTCTCGCGCAGTCGAAGATGTACTCTTCCAGAGTCTGATAATAAGAGTATGATGGCGCTTACGTTCCTGCATTGTTCTATTAGACTTGCCGTTATGATTTGATCGTGTTCTGTGTTCGGCGTTCTCGTTTGAAGGTCAGAAAGACTATGTGTCCTCCCTACCTAGGGCCACCACAGCCAAAATGGACTCATTCCACCCCTCGCTTCGAACAGCATATAAAATGCAATGCTGTCGCCGTCCCAGCCGGCACATATCCTCATTTTTCTTCTCTGTGCAAATGCTGACCAAGGAGTGGGACGCCGCTCAGGACACTGACTTTTATTGATCACCAACAAGCCACATCAAAAGAGGCATTTCTAGGTAGGTGCAACCCTCCATTCTAAGAAGTTGGGGAGGAGCATTGCGATCGGGACGGACCATGTTCGGATGGCTTCATGGAGGGAGGGAGGGAGGGAGGGAGGTTCACTTGCATGATTGCAGTGCTTCCACCCCAACCCATCCCATTGGCCCATTTTATCTTATCCCATCTCACTCCAACATCCCTCTCCTTCCATTACCCCACCACATGCGGCAGGGCGAGTGCTTGGAAACCTGAGTGGTCGCCCGCTGCAGCCATCACATGCAGTCACAAAACATGCGCTGCGGCAGTGATTGGTCCCGGGCTACCACACTCGTTCTCACTCCCCCCTCAGCCTGAACTGGATAGAGAGAGGCTGGAGCTGGAAAACCCGCACTAGAACACTTTCAGACACCGAGTTTGCGCTCCTGGTTGGAGTTCCCAGCAGTCTCCGATCCCTCGACCTCGGACAGATGACGAAAGTATGTCAGTTAGGAGCCGCAGTCGGGCGACCAGAAATCAGACATAAAGGTGGGACCGAAATCGCAAAGTAGCTAATCGAAGTAAGCTCTGTTACAACACTGGCTTTCTGGGAGTACAGGATATCACAACATATGCCCCAGTCATTCCTTGCGGAAGCCCACGATGACATCTCTGCCTGGCGAGCTTGGCCCGAATGTGACATGTCCCTTTACTGGCAAGAAGTACATCGGGAACTTGGAATCCTTCGAGAAAAAGATTACGTTGCCAGCAGTGAAGGAATTGCTGACTGAGGCACGCGTGAACCAATGGATTCCATCCTGGGATTGCAATGCCGAGAACAGAATTCAACAGGCAAAGAAAGTCATCGCCATCTGCATACTGACACGCCTAGAAAAAATCATCGAGAGTCTACTGGCAGAAGACCTCACAGATGGAGATCTTCCCCTTTCTCAAAATGGTCGCGATATCCAGTCTGCCTCCCGTATTAAGGTCTTTAGGTCATTTGCGACTTGCACACCACGAGATGTTGGCGCGTTTCTCAAGAAGCAGTGGAGGGTCCTAAAGCCAACCATGGAGCTCGATCACGATGCCGGGACAGTGACAAACATTCCACTCAATAAGCATTGCGCACTCAAACCAGCGTTTGCTTCTTGCGAGGAGCTTGCTAAAACCGAATTTAGCACCGTCTTCAAAGGCGCTATCAGTGTACGTTGACATCAACTTCCATCGCCCATTTCGGTCAACTAACGACAACTTAAAGGCACACTCGGGGAAGCCAATGTATGTAGCCATCAAGAAATTTACCCGGGTATCCGACTTTGACCGGGAGAAGAACATCCTGGACACGATTCGCTCCAAGAACATACAGTACGACCATCTCGTGAAGCATCTGGCTATCTGCGATCTAGTTCCATGCATCATATTCCCCTGGGCAGACGGCGGGGATCTGGCACAATTCTGGAAACGCGATTTTTTAAAAAGACCAGATGACTTCTTGTGGTCTCTCGAACAAATGGTCGGCCTGGCGCACGCCCTGGAGCTTCTCCACGAGATCAATTGTCGTCATGGAGACCTCAAGCCTGCGAATATCCTCTACTTTACCCAAAATGGCACCCGCATCTTGAAGATTGCGGATTTCGGCATCGCACGAACACACACCCAGAAAACTGGCTTCGCCAGAGGCAAGACGATTACGTCGGTATCGACTCGAGCATACGAGGCCCCGGAGGCTACGAATGAGTTGGCAAGGTCGCGTCGATACGATTGTTGGTCGATGGGCTGCATCATACTCGAGTTCATCGTGTGGCTCTTATACGACTTCACAGCAATCACAAACTTTACTGGCTCTCTCGACCCCAACGAGTACCAATATTACCGCCTCAAGTGGTCCCACGACCGCCAAATTTCGGAAGAATGGGAAAAGTGGGAGGTACATCCAAAAGTCATTGAGGCGATGGATGGTCTGCGAGCTGATGAGCGATGTCGCCGCACCCCCATGTCGGCAATCGTTGACATTGTCGACGAGAACCTATTGAAGATTCACTACGAGGACCGCATCCACGCTGTAGAGCTACACAAGCAGCTTCAAGCGATACTCGATCGTGTCAAAACAGACTCGTCATATCGGGTCAACCTGGACGCTTCTCCTAAGAAAATTCCTTCGATTTTCAGTCAGTCATCATCGCACCCAAGTCCGAAGTCCACATACGCGCGGTCTACCTATGAGCGAAAATTATTGTAACAAGAGGCTTGAATAATTATGCATGATATTTTTACTGTATTTCAAATGCGATGGCGTTGGAGCGGTTATTTTTACCTCGTTGTAAAGGGGGAACATCACTTTGACCTTATGCTTGGTTGCGATGCAAACTTGTGAAAGAAATGTGGGCTTACGGAGAGCGTTTTTGAAGTCTAACGACGTCTATGATGAGAATGTAATTTGCTCAAAACGCAATCTTGCTCGTTCGGTCGTTATAGTGGCAAAGTGAGGATCCTGGACAAACTCACTCGCAAGTCTACGAGAGACAAAATCGACGGAACGACACAGTCACTATACGATCATGGGATCTGACCAGTGTCAAGTCATTCATTAAAGCCAGCAGCCAGAGCTGTGTTCTTTCCTACAATTTCTCAATTGCCAGACAAGCATCCCCATCGCTACGCAAAAAGGGAGAACGATCAACAACCTATCTAGACAAGCCCAGTGAGTTGAAATCAACTGGCCATAGTGTCCGAGAAACTCCTACATAGATACCGTACGGAGGACTCAATTATACTCCATCCTATCGCAACAGCTTTACCGCGTCCAGGTTACTTTCTCACAGCCGTAGCTAGAGAAGTTAGCTCCGGACCTCATTCAGGGTGGTGTTGGAAGAAATCTTGCCTATTATCCACTCATTACTTCTCCTCGGCTGTCTTCTCGACTTCGCCCTCCATGTGTTTTTAGCAATCTTCGCAACTACAAAGTATCAGCAAAACCTCTCTGATCACTTCCACATAGTCAGAAAATACCTTGCTACCCGCGAACTTTCCCCTTCATATCCTCCCAAGTCATGAACGTAATTGAAGCATCCTTATGCTGCCCCCTCAGCTTTCGCAGAATCTGCGCTGGAAAGCGAGATCGTTCATACTTCCTAGCCCTCTACACAGCATGTGTGTACCATTGCGTCTAGCTGCTGGCTGTTGGGCCGTGCTAGGCTCGAGAAGTCGACATCTCTAGATTCCTCCTTGGCTGCCCAAGGTGAGAGCGCCAGCGAGCAGGGGGAACTTTAAAATAAATATTACTCTAATAAATTGAGCTAATACTATTAATCGATGCTTTGATACTAAGGTATAAGATATCATAGCTAATACTAGACTAGAATACGAGATATGTTTAAGACTCTTAGTTTAATATTACTCGCGAATAAGGAATTAGTTACTACTTTCTTTATTACATAATTTCTTAATCTTCTTATATCTATATCTAAGTGGCAGCAGAGATTCCTTTGGGATTGGGACGATGAGATAGCATGGGGTGGGACTTGGAAGGGGGGTCGAGGACGTGTCTTATGGCTTTCGAGGCCGCAAGCACTAACCAAAACCCGCTCCAGCGCGGCGCGGCGCAGAGCAACAAATGCACGAGATGGCAACAGTACGGGCTAACATCCCACCCCTCCATTTCGCCCCCCCTATTCCGTTACCCTTTTTACACCAAAACTCACTACTTTTGATAATTAATATTTGTATTATTTATTAATAAAATAAGCTAAAACTAAAGATCTATAATATTTTTATAAGATATTTTATATCTTTTTTATAAAAGTCGTATCTTAATAATCTTATACTTATTATTTACAGGGCGATAATATATAAACTTCACTCTTGCCTAACAAACCTCTGGAATTTAGAAGCGTGTGCTCAAACTCAGATCCTAGGACTGACAGGGAGATTCGTACCAATCCTTGTGTACTGCTCATCCAGGGGGTAGCCCATCGTCCAACGTGTCACCCTAAGAGGGTTTCTATTTTGAAAACTGGGCTATTTTGGAAACTGGGCTGTTTGCCCAAAAAAAAAAAATTTGGGCCCATACGAACTCTGCTAGCCGGCCAGAAAACTGAAGAGCTGCTTAGTAGCTACTTAAGTGACTGCTCAGGGACTGCTCGGGTTGCTCGGACAGCTCAGGTAAGCTGGCTGAGCCGAGCTTGAGCCGAGGGTGATTAGCACCTGAGCAAGAGCAGCAAGCTTACCAACCGAATATGGAACGAAGATCGAGGAATTAGAGCTCAACTACCAAGGAAGCTTGAAAACGCCACGCTTCCCAAATTTGACATCCATTGGCGACCAGCGCCCGCCGCTATCAGGGGGGCGTTTCTGGGCGGCCACTCCGTTACAGTTCCCCACCATTCGGTCCACTTGCGACTCTAGCTCAACGCAATTCGCCGTCAGAAGAATTTTGACCTGCCTGATAAAGTTTAGTTGTGTATCCGTTATCTCTTTTGCGTGGTGAACCCTCGCTCTGTAAGCACGATACACAGATATCGTTATCTGGTTGCACGAGGCCCCGGCTGATCTTGCTGTGTACGAGGCCGTGATTCGCTTGTGAGAGGGCTTCTACTTCCGTAGTCCTGTTTCTGGAGCCTGTCAAAGCATGGAGGTTGCATGGGACAGAGTACATAGAGAGGGGTCTGGATCTCTCTTTCCCAGTTTTGGCCAGTTTCTTCCATCCCTCCTCGTTTCTTGAAAGGTTGACTTCAACATGTCAGACTTTGTTCACGGCCATCAGGCCGATCTGAAGCACGTTCACGATATCAAGCATCCTCATAACCATGACCTAGAGTCAGGCTCAGATAAGGAATTCAAGGGAGAAGGAGCTGCCACTCACGATGTCGAAACAGGGTCGCAAGATGTGATTGTGGCTCGAGATCTGCAGCAGCAGAAAGGCATTCTTCGCTCTATGCGTCGAGGCGAAGAATGGCTCGATGAGAAAATGGGGATTGAGACACAGGGAATCGATCGAATTCATGAAGAGGATAAGAAACCGCCGTCCATTCTCAATGTTTTTCTCCTTTGGTGGTCCATGACATGCCATGTTGGAACCGTTCCGTTGGGAATGCTCGGTCCTGAGTTCGGCCTGTCGCTGAATCAATCTATCGCGGCTGTTGTCGTTGGAACTGTTCTCGGTGCCCTATGTACCTCTTTTACTGGAACTCTCGGTCCTAAAGTAAGCATTTTTCTTTTCAATTCTACGAGATAGACACTTTCTAAATTCCGCTAGCTCGGTCTGCGTCAAATTGCTTCGTCGCGATATTCTTTCGGCTTCTACGGCGCCAAACTTTGCTCAGTCCTCAATGTTGTCATTGGAGGTGGGTTCGCAGTCGTCAACGTGGTAGTCGTCGGACAAATTCTGGCTGCCGTTTCAAACTACAACATGCCCCTCGCCGTAGGATGCATAATAATCGCCGTCATCTCTTACGTGATATCAATATTTGGATTTGCCTTGATTCACACATTCGAGAAATATTCCTGGATCATGACATTCATCCTTTTAATCATTCTCATGGCCGAAGTTGGAGACAAAGTCGATGGTAGCCTCCCATCCGAAGGAACCAGTCTCTCGATTGCTGGATCGTTCCTCTCCTTCATGGCTATCTGCTTCTCTTCCTCATCTGGATGGTGCTCAATGGCTTCAGACTACTACTGCAACTACCCCGCCACCACCAAGTCTTGGAAAATCTTCTTCCTCACCCTCTTCGGAATTTCCATCCCGACTATCTTCACTACAGTCATTGGTTCTTGCTTGGGCAACGCAGCGATCACCAACAAATTAGCCAACCCCCTCTTGGCTGAAGCATATGAAGATCATGGTCTCGGAGGACTCCTCCGTGAATCCTACCACCCAATGGGCTTCTCCAAATTCTGCCTCGTCCTCCTCGTTTTCTCCGTGCTCGGAAACAACATCGCCATCAATTACTCCTCAGGACTTAGTCTCCAACTTTTGGGTCACTACTTCCACGCCATCCCCCGCTTCATTTGGTCATTTTTTAACGCACTCGTGATCGCTGTCCTCGCCATTGCAGGTCGTGAGCATCTGTCCGTTATCGTCAGCAATTTTGTCTCTTTACTTGGATACTGGACAATCTCATTCACTTTCATCCTCCTGGTTGAAGACAAATGGTTCCGTCGCACTGAAGGCTACGATCTGAACGTTTGGGATGTTCCTGGAAAGCTCCCGTGGGGACTTGCTGCTGTCGCAGCGCTTTTGGCTGGATACTTGGGCGGTGGTGTGCCAGGGATGTCCCAGACTTGGTATGTCGGAGTAATAGCTTTGAAGTTTGGTCCCTATGGTGGAGATGTTGGGATTTTCCTCTCGGGTGCGATCACCCTGCTTGTGTATCCTCCTGCGAGATGGTATGAGAGGAAGGTTACTCACCGCTAACTAAACATGTTTCACGCGTTTATACGTGTTTGCAGCCTGATCTGGACCACAGCACTATACGTAGAATACAATCTTGATTCGAGGTTTGGCTGTCATTATTTTCTGCATCAAAGTATTTTCCCTGCCGTGAACCTTGAGAACGGTACAGATTTTTGTCCTTTTAATCAGCTCGTCTTACCAACCGTTTGAGGCATTCTTCGCAGTATTCAGTGACGCATGCTCTCATGAATTTGTTTACACAGCTCGACAAGCTACATAATTCTGCATCATGTTGCATAACCTCTCTTGATTCTTCAGGGCAAGCAACCTATTCTTTCCTGTCACTTTTCTCACACAGCTCCTCTGCTGCATGTTGATCAAAAGGTGCGGATCTCATCACTTTTTCTTGCCGCGGGTTCTAGTAAAACATCGTATCGTGGGAATATCAGCAAAGGAGATCGTAGAACATTGATGCTTGAATCACCACCATCAACGTGGATAAAATTTCGCGCCGTCATGGCAGGATAGTTTGGCAATTGAATGAACTTTCATGCTGAGCAGGTATTGAATATGCTAGGTCTAAACTTCTTATTATTTGCCTTTCTAATGTGGCCTTTCTCTTTGTGTTACAGTTTCGACTCCTTGGCTCCTCACCACGTAGCATGTTACTGGTCGAGGAGACATGCTTTGGGAAACGTCACACGACAACCACGTGTCCTGTCACGAAATTCTAGTGACATGGTTCTACCCGAGGTGCTGCATATCTTTCCATCCTGAAATTGAATCGCCTTGACTATTCTATGCAGAGGTGTTAACGTTTGTGCCGCAGCTCCCAAGTGGGCGAGCAATGTTTTCCTTGACCTGAACGCCTAGGGCTAGAGTTCAGTAGAATTAAATACATGGAAAGTGTCTTCCAAACTCTATCAAATTCTCGGTACTAGAAATCGGGAATGTTCAGGGGCTGTACGATTCTATGATTGGAGCATCATAGTGCAATCTTATTCAGGTACTCGACCGGCAGTTGTTAGCTGCATGCTTATTTATTTGCATGCCCACGGCCAAACTTCGTCAAGGCCAGCCACTTTCCGAAGTCACTTCCAAAGAAACCCAAAGGTATCACTCATCTGTCTAAAAGCGCTCTTCTGCCAGCATTATTCAATTGCCTTACGAAGTGTAACCGCAGCAATAAGTGGAGAGTTAAGTACGTGATAAAGTCTATTCTAGAGTTAGGAAATCTCCACATTTTGTGCCAAGGCTCATTTCTGGCTCTATGCTTGGTCGTATTCAGAAATCGAGGCGACAATGCGATAGGCCCCTTTTTACGAGGTCACGAGTAAGCATTTTTTCCACCCCAGAAATTCCGAATTTATCCAGCTTCCGCACAAACGATGCGGCAGCGTTTGCCATATGCGGTATCATGGACATGGGATGTCATGCAGGCTAGGTACAGCCCATCAGCACTGCTGACCTTCACCACAGAACTTAAAATATGGTGTCGATGTCAAAGTTCACAACACTCTGTACAGAAATATTTGGTGTATAAGAACCCCGTTTCCTTCTTTCTTATGATTCAGAGATGATAGTTTGAACTTTTTGGACTCGATTGACTTCAGCCGAGAACAGATCGAGGTGTGGAAGTCCTCGGCCAGTTTTCAATCACGTACCCACCACAACAGGCGGCATCATGTTCAATCTGTCGAGATTACTACTGGCGATAATTGGTATCCGCCAGGTTCTGGGGTTTCCTGGGGGTGGATATGGAGGGAATTACGGACTTGGATCTTGCCCGCCTTTCAACGGCACTTTCACAATCAAGCAATATCAATTGTATCCCGAAAATGCAGATTTTGACTTCGTCTCATGCCTGCTTTACATTGGGTCAGTTCTGCTATCATCTTCATTTGCATCTCCTCAAAACTCCAATTGTTCATCTCAATTTACAGGAGTCCAAAACTGACATGACTATAGCGATCTCTTCAATTCCTCAGTCGGGATTTACGATCCCTACAAAGACAAGATGGTAGATATCATCGAGTTCCCAGGAATTTCTCACAACCCGGAGTACCACATTGGCGGTGTCGGCATCGACAAAAGAACTGGTCTGCTCTCAATCGTCGTCGACGCCGCAGCGGCTTTCCAAACAACACCACCTGATGTTTCTGGCACGAACCTCATACTTCTCTGGGACCCCGAGACTAGAGAACTCCTGTATAAAGTCAACCTTACAGATACCACACATGGTAAATACGGCGGTTTCCAGGATGTCGAACAAGATCCAGACGGAAATGTGTATGTGGTTGGCACATTTTCAGGAAGTATTTTGAAAGTGGACAAAATGAGGGGAAAGAAAGCACCGAAAGTCACGCCATGGTATGTGTCTCAGCCCGTTAATACCTCTCGCACCGGAGTTGGCGGTCTGGCAGTCAAAGATTGGACACTCCTCTCGAACGACAATGACGGTGGTCGCATCTTGAAATTCGACATGCGGTCCTCGACTGGGAAACCTGTGGTTGTACCACTGACGGCAAACTACACTCTCTCTTTCAGTGATGCAATTTACCTTCCTCCAAAGTACAAGGGGACTGTTCTCTTGGTAGCTGAAGATGGGGTTGGCATCACTGTGTTGAGGAGCAAGAATGGGAAGTGGGATAAAGCCGAGTTCTTGGGAACGGTGCCAAAGAATCTCCCAGATAGCGAATTAGCTACTGCGGCGGTGCAGGTGGGAGATGGCTTGTATATGGTCGTGGTTCCTTTCGGAGACCCAACAGTACCTGGGACTTTGGCGGGGAATAGAACGGACTTCCCGTTTTACGATATTACGGCTCAGGTTGAGAAGTTGCTGAACGTATGAATGAAATGGGATTTGTCGTCGTGATCATAGGCATGAGATTCTAATCTAAGACCAAAGATTTCATCCTGTTTCGAAATACAGAATGAAATGAGAATTGCAAGATTCGGATGTTGATTTCAACTCAATATATGCCTGAGAGCAGAATATGGTCGTTTCCTTCGATCTCTTTACTCTCTAACTTGAATCTTCAGATGCTCCAGTCACTAGCAAATGACTGGAGGCAAGATGACTGGCTTGACATCAGGAACCAGAATATGGCATTTTTGAAGCTTTTAAGTAAGTAGATGGACTGTCGTTTAAGTTGTCAAGAAGTATTGTAAGAGCGAAAATGAGTAATTGTTCTCCTACGATTTCCTTGTCTCACCCCAGTCTTCCGCTTCAATTCCAATGCCATCTGTTAATAATAATGTTACATATAGTGTTCTCAACGAAGGATAATGATAAAATCGACACAAAATCCTCACGTCAGTGTATGTTCGAAGCTATATTTGACCTTGTAATACTCAGCACCCAAATAAGACATTCAAAGTCACCTGTTAAAAGCAGACATTGTCACGTGGCCAGCTTGTCCTCCGACTGGGGAAACGGCACATCACAACTTGAGATTGAGAACGATATCTCTGTACGGCTTATTTTTAGAGATTGTTTTGGATTTGTGGCCTGCTAGTTATTGATGCAGGGAGAACTTCGAGTAGCGAAGAATTCTGCAAGAACAAAAACCAAAACAAACGCTCCAAGCAAAGTGCTATGCCATGCCATCGCCACAAAGATGCAAGAAAGTTACAAAGGAACAAAACCGACAACACAGCAACATTTTCAGAGCCAGTTGCAATCGCCATCATCCATCCCATTTTCTGTAACGCCACGCAAAAATTGCTCCAGTGTCAAATCATCAACTCAGGACATCGTGATCATGCGCTGACCATTGGTGCCGGAAACGCTGCCACTACCACTACCATTATTGGGTCCGCTGCCACCTATAATCTGTCAGTTGAAGTCGAGGAAACTCTTGGGGGGAGAGATTTCTACCTGCATTGTTTCCGTTGGCTGATGGTTGAGACATTTGCTTCCAAGTGCCATCAAGGACACCAGCTATCGTAGATCAGTAACAGAACGTTGCGCAGTACCTAGTAATGACTTACGGCGACAGCTACAACCTTCGCCATGGCCGTGGTAGAAACAAGAGGGGCATGATCCTTTCAAGAAGAGAGGGGAGCCGGGGGCGACAGGGCCGACATAGACGCAGGTATCAAATGGTCCAAAGCCACGGGCACATCTGGTGCAGCTGGTATGCGCTCCGTTTCCACCAGTGCAGTTGGAGTGGGACAGAGTACCGACACATTGTGCCATGCAGGCTACGAGAATGTTGCTCTGGATATCATGGTACTCATCCATGATGTCGTAATTCTCACCACCGGGTTGCAAGAAGTTCTGCCAGCTGAGGATTTGCCGAGCACTTTCATCCTTGGGAAATCCCTTATCATCCATCCTCAAGTCCAGATTACGGACGACGACCATCTGTGCAAGCTGGCGGGCGGCTGCTGTTCCACGGTAGGCCATCGCAGCGATGGTCCACTTGGTGGGGGTAAGCTACATATCACGTCACTAATTTAGCGCATGTCATGAAGGGTGTTAGGAATAGGAGGAATGAAGGACACGGGAAATACATACGCCTGGTCTGCATCGTGGTAATGGCTGCGAGCATAATCAGCCTTGATGTCCTGTGTAATGAGCTTGGGCGAAGGACACTTACATTTCCAAACCAGTTTCTATCGAGATCGGCGAGATGTTTCCATTGAGTTGGGAGATTATTTCTCATATCAGACTAGCAAAGGGCAACGTCAGAGTGTCTTCTCAACCTTTTGTGGATAGAAGTGTGACGACATGACAATGAGAAGGGTGACTTGGGTTGTAAGGCTTCAGAGAGAAAGGGAGACGTACCATTTTTGCTGATTTACGAATATCTTTTGTGGGAGAGACGCGTTAGTCGTGATGAGGAGATGTGAGGGAGCGAAACGGCTGGCGGAGATATTTGCTGAAGATCGAGAAAGTGAGTTTTCCCGAGGACATTGACAGACGGATGTCTTCAGGTCGGAAACGAGAACTTGGACGATACTGAAGGAAGAGAAAAAGAAAGGCTGGGAGGGGAGAGAGGAGGGCGATCTTAAGTAGTTTTCCAGAGCCTTCCCCTGTTGCGTGTTCTTCCGATTTAGGATTAAACCACAGTCCGAGATAGGAAGAAAGTAAGTCACAGAAGATTCTCGTAATCACTGCCTTGCACGATCGGAGTCTCATTTCACCTATTTTAGAAAGTACGCTTTGGGATATCTACGCTTATCGGCGAGCCAGCGCTTCCTGGAGAGCAACCGAGCCGAGTTTGACAGGCCACAAAGTACCCAGGCCAATGAAAAGCTTCCAATGTGTACTATAGACTAGCTAGAAGTAGATTAGAGCTTCCCAATGGAGTGCTGGGTATGAGATTACTACTCCGGTCGGCAGCTGCGTGAGCAAAGACAGCCGATTACGGGTTTTCATTCCGTGAATTACAATAAGCGGGGCTCCTAGGAACGAAGGACATCGCAGACAGCTGTCACAGTACTTAGCACCGGGTGGAGATGATGTAGATGCTTATGATTTAGGCTAGAACTGTCCATCGTAGCTGGTGGTTGCACTCTAAATAACAGAAATCCCCAGCGGAGGGCGGTAGAGATCTGTACGTGTGAATAAAACATTCTATGGAAGGGGAGGGAGGTCCCTTGCCTAGCCTTAATTTGATCTACGTGGCTGCTGAGAGCGTGGCGCGGCCAAAATGACATGCGTGGACGGGCAAGCGGAAGACCAAAAGAGGTTTCCGAGCACGGAGACAAGGTATTCATTGAGTTTGAGTGGCTAATACTACTGGGCAAGGCTGTTTTCAGCTTTGAGAGTCCAGTGAGGAGCTGGTCTGCAGGGTTTGTGTCATATGGGGACGGGAAGTAATGGTGACGGTGCCCGAATACGGAGAATTCAATGCTTGTGTGGCCATGCTTGTAAATTGTGCCTATTTTGGCAGCCTAACCATGTTTCAAGACCCTCATTCTGCCTTCGAGGAACGGGAAAGAGGCAGATTGAGCCCAGAAGAGTCGATGATTCCCTTGCACTTGTTCGAAGACGAACCAGTGTTTGAAACAAGTTTTCAATCATCTCATGGGAGGTATGCTGAGGTACAAAGAATAAGAGGAGTCTACCTCACGGGTTTAATCGCGTGATTGGCGCTAGAATCTTGTCCCAATCCAAGGAGTTGAGGTGTTTTCGAAGAGGTTCACCAAGAGTACTGGCACGTGTTGATCTGAGAAGATGATTTAGTGCGCACGAGAAAGTTAGCTAGAGTGCCACCTATGTTTCTTGTCGTTAGAAAGAGTTTTGGAAGACCAAGAGAGCTTCAAATGCAGACAATTATTAGTTTCCCAAAGAAGAAAGAGAGAAGTTGCTTGCTCAAAGATCTAGACAAAGATCCCCTGTCGTTTGGTAGGACCTTCCAATGTTAACCAGCCAAAAGAAGCGTTCAAAGTTCACGCAGTAACGGGAGAATAAGGTGACAGTAAGAACACAACAATAGATTGGGCGGTCAAAACGTATATGTGATTAGGGGATGCTTGTTGGAACAAGATAGAGAATCGCGAGTACGGGCATTAAGGCAAAGTACCGATCACAAAGCAACACAGATGTACAAACTTGACGTAGAGACAGAGGGAAACGAAGAGGAGGTTGTTCTCTTTTTATAATGAGGTAAAGTAAACATATGTATACTTTCTCGCTACTCGAAGCGATCATGTGACTCCGGTAGTTGATTCAAATGCCTAGGTACCGAGGTACGTACCTGAACACTAGTGCAATTACAAATTTGTACAAGTATAAATCTATTCATTCGTTGTAAGGAGCGATAGTCGTTAACATATCTTTTGCACGTGTTTTAGAGTGCGGGGTGAAAGATTCTTAGTCTTCCTAACGATAACGGAGTACGTATGAGAATCATTCTTTGCAATTATCACGCTTTCAAATCACGATTTGAGACAGCAAGGTCAAGAAAAGCATTGAATATTAAGAATTAAAAGCTTCTGCTTTTCCTATTGGCATCCCAGATCAAGCATCCGTCGAAAGAGAAACGACGAGAGTGTATCATGAAGTATGTACAAGAAGAGAAATGTGACTATACAATCCTGCCAGGCGAGTCGCCTGAGTCAATACTTGCACTGCCCGTATACGCCTATGCGGGAACAATGCTATCCAAGAAGTGCAATGCTCGTTTACAAGAGAGCGGCAGCAAGACCAGCAGCGATCAAGAGACCTCCGACCTTGTTGGATCCAGCAGCGGCAACGTAGGTAGTATAAGGTGGGTAGACGGAACCTGTACCGGACGGGTGGTAGGTGTCGACGGTGGTTGGATTGTTGACAGGGTATGTCTCAATGGTATAAACTGGCTTAGATGGCTTGGCCTCTTCCTGAGTGGTTTCGTAGACGGGTGGGTAAGTCTCAACAGCAGGCTTGGAGATCGTCTCGTACTTGGTCTCAGTAGTGTGAACTGGGTACTCAGTCTTGATGGTCTTGGTCTCATAGTCCGGGTGAGGCTGTCCTGGCTTGCTGATCACGATAGTCTCATACTTGATCTCGGTAGTGTGTGCTGGGTACTCAGACACGATCGTTCTGGTTAAATACTGGTCTTTGTCCTGGTTAAGGGTCTTGTAGTATGTCTTGGTCTCATAGACTGGCTTGGTCTCACACTCCGTCTTGATCTCATAATCATAATGCTTGTCGGCCTCTGGGTATTTGGTGTAGTATGGAGCCTCAGATTTGGGACAGACAGTCTGGAAGGTGTGAGAACGTTACAAAGACAGGAGGAAGTTCAGCTTACGGTGTAGACTTCCTCGGTTTTCGTCACTACTGGTTTTGTCTTGTACGGACAGTCGTAGACACTCTCGGGGCACTTGGAGATGGTGACTTCATGGGTCTTGGTGTATGTAGCAGTCGTCATCTCGTGACCATCATCTGTTGGGTACTCCGGCATCTTGGTTGTCGCTGGGTAAGCTGGCACTGAAGGATATCCCTCTGGCTGGGGCTTGATGATCTCAAACTTGAAGTCGAGTTGTCCTCGGACAACACCGGCGGGGAAGAGAACGGTGTGGGAATCAGTGAAGAATCCAGCTGGGTTGGCTTCGATCTGAGAGAGCCTGAAGCCGGCGCCAGTATCAGTGATGTTGTCAGCGCCTCTGATACCGGTAGTGAAAGGACCGATCAAACATCCTTCGATGTGACGGTAGTTGTCATCACCAACTGGGTTGGGGAATGCAATGCGAGGTGGGCCGGCCCTGCCCTTGACACCCTCGTGGATGTGAGTTGCGGTCTTGGCGGGGGACATGTAGTTGCCAACGGCACCCTCTAGAGTGATGTCGTAGCAGATGACATCAGTCTTGGAGTTGATAGCGTAGTTGAATTGTCCCTTGGCGCCGACTGGGCCTGGGACAGATACGCCAGCGTTGTTGATGACCTCGGCTGGGGTGGCCGTGACATTGTAGGTGGAGGTGAACTCTTGGGCAGAGGCGAGAGCGGCAAGGCCCAGGAAAGTGTAGCTGTACTTCATGGTGATGGCTAAACGAAAGTCCTCGAAAAGAATAAAAGAATGTGGTGCAAAAAGATGCAAGTGAAAGTCGACTGCGATGGATGAAGGATGGAGATCGAAGAGGGCGTGGGACAGGAGAGGATGGGGTGTTTATACTTCTGGCTGTCCGCCCCAAGCATGTCTAAAAGATGCAATTTCGGGCTCTGTCATACCAACTTCGTAGCTTCACGATGGTCTGCTTGGCTGAATTGCACCAAGGGAGACTTAGAGAAACTTGCGCTGAAGACCCAAATTGCCCCTCAAAGCCAATGCTATGAGTGGGAAACACTCCCCGATCAAGAACATAATCGTTAATGACATCCATTTCCCCATCTGTCTCCAACCAAATGTCAAAATCTCATATCTATTCTGCTCTTTTCCCTTCTTGCGGGTTGTTATTGCGTATCTCTCCCATCTTGAGTGCTGGGCATCCTGTCGAGTCGCGTACCTGACGTTCTGGGGAAGCATCGACTATCGAAAATAGTCTATAGATGGGATCAAAAATAGCCGCTTGGCAGCTCCTGGGCAAACAAACCAGCCGGCGATCTCGAACCCTTCCCCTCTGCTAGCGCCACATGATGTTCGACATCAGCGCGTTCCTGGGGGAGCGGCACGTCGCGCTCGTTCTTGTGAGAACGAGAGGAGCTGCTGAGGAGCTACTGCTTCAGAAGATCAGCAAACACCTTCATCCAAGTCCAGGAACTTGAGGAGCCCGTATTCCGCTTTGCATCAAGCTTAAATCCCCATCACGCCTAAATCAGAATGGTGTTGATCTGCGCACAATCTGGGTAGCTGGTGGTATTGTGCCTCTCGGAACAATCACGTGGCGAAGTCCTATATCGCACAACCATCCTCCTCGAGGGGACGAAGGGGCTCTAGCGAGATGCTCGGCTACGAGCCGTCGACTTCTAAGAACGACCGCAACTCATCTTGAACCATTGGCAGGAATGCCAACCAAGCAGCGCTGACGTTGGAGCGGAATTTCTTCTTTGGAAAACAAGATTCGTCGTCGTGTTGACTCACGGTGACAATCGTCAGGTACGCGAAGTGTAATTTAGTTTACCTAATCTCCTAGCTTTGTCTTATTTGTTTTTTGCTGTGTCTCGTGGCGAGTTGAGGGCATGCGGAATGACATTGGGTGATGTTTTCTTTTCCTGGCTTATCTTACAGCGCGAAATAGGAAATTGGTTTGGGGGGCTGTCCCTGCAGTATGGCGAGGAAAAGAAAGGGTTTTGGCGCATCTCTTGCTTTTCGCTGGGTGTTTAACGTCCGAAAGCAATGTCACGATGTGCGTAGGTAATGCTTTTGCTTGATTGCGTTGTCATGCTTATTATAAGTTCTCGTCACCCTTCCGGATGGCCGGAATGCCAGTTCGCATTCAGAGCCAAGTCCGAAATTTCCGATAAGACCTCCTCTGTGCCGTCGCCTCCTTCACCATCTCCTTCTCACTGTTGCAAGTTGCGACGCATATTGTTCGGCCCATCATAGCAAAGCTATTGTGCTGCATTGTTGTCCCTTAGATTTACAATGCTTTTGAAGGAAAGAGAAAAGCAAACTATTGGTGCAAATCGTACCTCGGGCTTGGCAAATGTTTCTTTCAGCTCAATTGTTCATGCGGCCCTTTGGTCATTTACAAAAAGTTGTCATTCAGCAATCCTCAACTGTGTTTTTGTCCGATGCTCCTTGCAAGTAGACCGGTATATCAAGTTGATATATTGCGCTGTGCGGTGGGAGAATCAGACGCGACGACGCATTGTCCAATGGAAGTTCTCTGTGAGGGAGTCACGAGGGCTTCTTCAAGTTCTACCGAGCTTGTTGTGTCGGAGGAAATCTTCATCTGGAAGTCGACTGCCATCACTGCATCTACCCCGCGTTGATGTTCTCCGGTAAAATTCTGTATTTGCTCACCGCATCGAGGTATCAGTCACGAGATGTATAGTAGGTGGAAGAATTATTGCGTGGTTGTTGGACAAGTATATACTTGCACTTCAACCAATTTCTTACAATATGTATTCTCCCCTCTGTGGCCTTTCCAACAAAGGAGACACCCTCAAAATCCCCAACCATGTTTCTCCCCACCCCCATCATCGCCCTTCTAACCCTCCTCCCCTTCGCATCTTCCTCACCCCTCGATCTTTCCCTCGTCAAACGCGCCACAGACCTAACACTAACATCGCAAAATGACCTCACAAACGGCACCCCCTGCAAAGCCCTCACCATAATCTTCGCACGCGGCACCGTCTCCCCGGGAAACGTAGGCGAGAATGTCGGTCCGCCGTTCTTCCAAGCCGTCGCGAATATCACCGGGATCACGAATCTGGCTGCCCAGGGCGTGAATTACTCTGCGGATATTTTTGGGTTCTTGGCCGGTGGGAGTGCGAGTGGGAGTCGGACGATGGCGGCGCTTGTGGAGCAGGCATTTACACAGTGTCCCCAGACGAAGGTCGTTATGAGTGGGTATAGGTATGTTTTCTAGAGCATTGTGGGATGAATGCCGGGTTGTGCTGATCTTGAGAAGTCAGGGAGCCCAACTTGTGCATAATTCGGCGAAATTATTGAGCGCAGCCACAGCTGCGAAAGTATCATCAGGTAGGTTTCCACCTTTGGAAAGTTGCGGCAAGATGCTATAATCAATACTGAATATCCGTAGTGGTCATGTTCGGTGATCCATTCAATGGGACAGCCGTAACCAATATCCCAGCGTCGAAAGTCGTGACTTATTGTCATGCGGGGGACAATATCTGCGAGGGTGGAATTGTGGTCCTTGCGCCTCATCACACTGTGAGTACCCATACCCACTGATATGAGTGTTTTGATTTATGAATTGAGAAATCCGTGCTAACTCCTGATTCCTGCGCCAGTATGGAATGGACGCACGTGCAGCTGCAGCTTTTGTGATCAAGAACTCTGGACTTTCTTTCTAGATCAAACGATCCCAAATCGTTGTCATCGAAAGCAAGGCTGAGGCTAAACACAAGTAGAAGGGACTGATACGACGCGGAGAATTAAACATCTTCGTCCACGTCGAAGGGGTCTTTTTTGAATCTTTTCGTATTGAGGTATATGTCTGGCCTCAATGTCCCTTCATGAGCCAAGCGAAAGAGAGAAAATCTATTATACAACCCATACCCCCTTTTCGTCCAATTCCAACTCATAATGTCTTGTACGATGTCTTCGAACGAAGTAATGTCCCGCCATTCATTCGTCGTTTCTCTCGCTCTTAGCGGTGGCGCTTCGTTCTGGTGCATAAGCAGTCAATGTATTGGAAAGGGAACGTTGATGATGTTGGATCGGACGCATGTGTATATCGGCAGTGCCGTTTCCCCCGCCATGATCGGGTATGGAGTTCGAGACTGGGCGTGGGCGAGCGGCAGTCTGGCAGAATTGACGCAAGGGCAGTACCCCTGTGATATCCGGCTGGCCTGGTGCATGGACAAGTCCAGAGCTTGATATCGTATGTGGATAAGAAGCGGTCGATGTTCTCAAAGGAGCGGTTGTTGTAACATCACGAGGTGTTCCACCGAGATCAAGTCCAAGTGCCGATGCAACTATGTTGTTCGAATTGGTTCTGAAGTGGTCTCGGAGCCTTGGTGTTGGGTGAGTGTTAACGACATCATCCTGCCGGCCTGAAGTTAGGGCAACAGCTGGAGAAAAGCTTTGCCTTTGGACAAGAATGCTGATAAGCTGTTCTTCTGTCGAAGAATTGTTAGCTCTTCTGCATCCAAGTGAGTGCGAAGAGAATGAGTGAGGTCGTACCATCGAGTTGCGGACGGACGTGGCGGTACTCCCTCCAGATGAAAGCGAGGCTGACAAGGATCATAATTACTCGGTAGACGATAGTAGCAATGATTTCAGGTGTCCAGATGTTGTCAGCCATTGTGCTAATAGGGTGGAATAGGGCTTTGGGTTGGTGCAGTCTCTGTGTGAGTGTGTCTCTGGCGTGAGTAGGATTTAGCACTTTTGCGATACACAGAAGTCTGGTGGAGTGTTGGGGTATCAAAATGATAGCTGGGGAACCACAGCTTAAGTAGAAACTCCTGCTGGGCGGCGTTGTAAAGGTCCAGAAAGGACTATCTGCGTCGCCATATTTGTCCATTGAGAACAGACATCACCGCCATATCTACGTGGCGACGAAGACGATACCCGGAGACTTCAAGGCGACGCAAAGTGTACGAGGGATGACTTCGAACTGTAGGCTTGCGGAGAATACCTCGTTGGAGACCTGGTCTGGTGGATGCGTCGCCTTCTACCAAAGATCATTTCACTCAGTCTGGTGCAGGTCGTCGACGAAGCTGCCGAGCGGCTGGTTCCGATGTTGGGAGATCCAAGGCGACGCAAAAACGGCAAGCTATTGTTCAACTCGTATATTCATGGGGACATACTGGTACCAGAGGTCTCAGAGTCTCAACCGGGGAGATGCGTCGCCTTCTAGAAGGGATTTGACCAGGTCAAGTGCAGGCTATCTCCGTACCTGCCGAGGGGTGGTCCTCAAACGGGGCACCCAAGGCGACGCATGTTGTACAGGTAAGCGTAGAGAAGTGGATCAAAATATGATTATTGGCCCTTCATAGTCTGTTCAGATCGACAACCTGGAGTGCGTCGCCTTCAGAGAGGTTGGCGAAGTACGGTACAAGAATCGTACAGCCTTGTCTCATTGCCAAGGACCGGTAGGCGCAGCATGCAGACTCTATTTCACATGGATCGTCTGCTCCCATATATCAAAAGGCTCAAAGCGACGCAAATACCTAGCACGGGGAGGTTCCACGTTGAAGAGGGAGGTAGTCAAAATGCCGGCCAATCAGAATGTTGTCCTGTGGTTCGGCAGAGCATTGCGTCGCCTTGGACACAGCTCCCCAGCAGTTTCTGGTAGACTTCTGGATCACTTGTTCCCACCCATGAGATTATGGTGGAGCAATATCAAGATAATTGGGCAGTGTAGATCATCTAGTTCTATGCCCAGCATGCCAAGGCGACGCAAATGCTGAATGTATAGCAAGTAACAAGAGCGTCGCCTTGAGGAAAGTTGTTCCGGTCCATGCAAGCCACATGCACGGCTGAAATCCATGGTCGCTAGAGGTGCATATGGCGGGGACAATGCCGATGAGCTCAAGGCGACGCAGATGGGAGGACAGCAGTAGTCGTGATGAACAACGGAGCACAACCCACTTGGTCCCTGGCCCTCCCCTGTTCCCCCGTCTCTCTCATCAGTGCGCCACGCGCTACTTAGTGTGCGAGTAGTTTCGCGCCAAATGCTTCGAACCCTGCCGCCTTGAGGCACAAATCCCGAGACCCTGTCGTAGCATGTACTCCGAAGGCCAATCCCCGGTACGAGTATCCTCCCGCTGCAGCCTGCGTCGCCTTGGGCTGAGTAAATATTAGCCACACATGCAAACCTGTGTCGGTGAGCAACATCTTTGATCAAGGCGACGCAAATACTGGATGTGCATCGTCTCCCTGAAGAGCTTGCTGGCTAGAGATATGCGTCCCATTCTAGCCCATATCTAGAGTTATCTTTCTCAGTAGGGAAAACATAAGCACCTTCCTTGATCTCACCAAGGTATCTGCCTTCTTTATGCAGGGCGAATTCAAATCCTTAAGTCGACCTTTAGATCATCGATCTGAAGAGTCGGGAAATCGAGGCGTAAATGCTTGTGAAGCTCTCAAAGGTATAGCTTATCCCGAGCGAAACTTAATAAGGCTAAAATAAATCAGTTTCGCAACAAGTTTTCCAACATCCTACCTCGATCCCTTCGACCAGAGCCCCGATTGAATCAGTCTCAAAATGGACTCAGCGATCTATGTTCCAGGAGATCAAACTAAGTCTCTTGAGCCGGCTCAGCCTTCCCAAGAAACCACACGACAAACCAAAGAACCGGCTCGGTATCCATGCGCAGATCCTCTCTGTTCCAAACGCTTCACACGGCGCGGCGCCTTGAACGAACATACTCGTCGGAGTCACACCAACGAACGCCAGTTTATTTGTCGGCGGCAGGACGGCTGTTCCAAAGCTTTTGCGACACTCAGAGACAGAGCCCGTCATGAATTGATACACGACGAGCAGAAGCAATTTGTCTGCCAAGGCATGATATCCATTTCTATATTCGATCAATCCTGGGGCTGCGGTAAGGCCTTTGCAAGGGAGGATGGTCTTGTAGCTCATTTAAAGGCAACTGGTGGAAAATGCTACAAGAATGTGTCTCAGAATTTGATAGCTGTTGTCAGGTGGAATACTTTGGGATTTTACAAGGTTAGAGATTTACCGGGTACTTGGACTTGTCGGTATCGCAATCCGTCGGTTAAACCTTCAAAGAAAACATCCTGGGAAGGCTGTGGAACAAAATTTAAGACGCGTGACGAACTCATGATGCACGTTGACGGGGATGTTGACGGTAGCTGCAGCAAACAATACGTATCTACAGTTGCTATTGACTGCAAACAGAAAGCAGAGGATTTTGTTTGCCAGAACCTGAAAAGCCAGCGACAATCTGGCCGTCGCGCCACAAAGAAAAGGATTCAAGACGAGGAAGAAATGATGTCGACCAAGAAAGTCACAACCGTTTTCTACAAAGTGATCTACTCGTGGAGCAACGTGGAAATCTTGTTACGAGTGCCACACGAGCATGAAGGATGGGAACCATCCAATATGGACTTCGAATATGGGAAGGAGCCCAAATTCACCTGTGAAAGACTGATGGAGAATGATCAGAGTAGTTGCACCATGGCCTATACGTATCGGCTTCAATTCTCTATGCCCGATAGGGATCCAGGAGTCATCAAGCTCAAAGGCAATTTCACTGGAGACTTTAATTCCTACACCTATGGCTCAATCGGCATCAAAACGATACTGGGAAACTCTCTTTACACGCCAGTTGATTGTGTATACGAGACGTTTCATTGCGCAAATGATATTTGATCCACCAGAATGCTGGACAATGGGACGCAACAGCCAGCAGCAAGCTTTACTAAGGTTAAGCAAAGAGAGGATGACCACGAATCACGAATAAGGGGAAACAGTGCCTTCGTAACGAGGAAGGAGATTAGGTGCAACAGGGTTGCCGACATGAACAGCAAATAATGCAAGGCAGGAGAGAGCAAGTGCAGGACCAATCAACCAGTACGACACTTTGCAGATCAAGCAAGAGCAGAGAGACTTCGGAATGGCGGTACTGAATCTATGAACATTTTTTCAATAGTGCACAAAAGGACGCGAGGAGGCTGTGAACAGAAAGTAGGAGCGCGAAAGAGATGAATAAATGCAAATGGTATCATATACTACATCAGCTTCGGATTTGAATCTTCAAATACAAGCACGGCTCTCCGTCGCTGTGTTCATGTTCTTTGTCATCTTTCTCAGCATTCAAACTCCACTCGCCCATCATCGAGGTTGCACCACACTCCCCCCTAGACCTTCACACCAGGTATATCCATCTCCCCAATCTTCGTCACCGTTCCCTCCTCACCACTCAAATTCCTCTCCACTCTAACCAACAGACTCTTCACGCCCTTCCCAAATTTACTCGCCTTCAACTTCAATGTGACCTCCCCACCCACAAACTCATCGCTAAAAACATTAAACGCCTGTTCACTCTCCGCCTTGCCCATACTAGCATCCATATCCAAATCGTTCGTTTCTTTCACCTCGCCCGTTTTCTTGTCTTCGAGTTTGCGGGTTGTGACGGGCACGTTGGATCCGATTGTTAGGCGCGAGGGGGCGGTGCTCAGGTCAGAACCTTTGGCGACGCGGAGAGTAATGGAGGAGGGGATTATGGGTTGCGTGAAAGGAATGTAGATCAGCAACTTCGGGTTCCCTGTCGATGCTAATGAATACCCCGCAGGCGGGGGAGATGCGATATTGCGGACTGAACTCAGCAGAGTGGCGTTAAGCAGTCGACCTTTCTCCACATCGATTAAACTTCTTAAACTACCAACCGTCTTGTTTTCTGTTGATGTAGATCCAGATCCAGAGCCCGAACTTCCACTCTGTGTATTTCCAGCTCCGGATTTCGAAACCTCCCCTATATAAAACCCAACCTTCGTACTCAACTGCTGCACATCCGCGCCCTTAACCTCATCGATCTTCTTCCCTCCCTTAAAGAACTGAAACGTAGGCATCGCAGAGATGCCACAAGCTTGCGCGACATCCTTCGCTTTATCGACGTCCACTTGCGCAAAGACTATGCCTGTGCCGGCGGCCGAGGAGGAGGTGTGAGGGGTGGAGAGGCGCGCGAAGACAGGGGAGATGGCTTTGCAGGGCCCGCACCAGATGGCATAGAAGTCGATTATGAGGAGGGAGGAGGAGGCTTTCAGGGCGTTGAATTGTGAGAGAGATTTTATTTCGAGCATTTTGGAGGCTGTGTCGTGGTGTTGAAGGTTGTGCTTTTAGATACCGTGGACTGCTCTATTCTGCGGAGCCTTGGCTGTTTGGGGGTTTTGCTGCAATTCAATCTTATTTGCTTTTGCTACGGCTGTGGATGTCGGAGGATGGTGGAGAAGCCTTTGTGTGTATGTTTTCGTTGGGAGTCAAGAGGGGTTCAGTTGTGGTGGTTGTAGTCGTTTTATGATGCTGATGGAGGGGTTGATGGATCGGCTGGAAGGTTCGGCGGGGTTGGAAATCGCTTGGAAATCCTCGGGCATTGCGCTCGCTTCTACGGTTACATAAGCACGATGCTTGTTGATTTGGAATAGGGGGGTTTTTAATTGGGACGGGGTGAGAAAATTGCACAGAATAGAAGAAAAGTTATTGAGGTACCTATTATGTACCGCTGAGTTAAAATTTGGTCTAGTGCTCATTGTTAGGCATAATATTATACGATTTTCTTTTATCATGTATTTAGGAAGGTATCTATCTAAACAATCAGTCCTCGCTTACGGACCCGTCGAGAAAACCACAAATGCAGACGGGCCTCAACGCTATACGGATGTCTTCCTAGCTAATACATCCCTAGACACTTTATCTGAATTGGAGCATCCAAATCGTCAAACTATTTGGCAATGCGGAGCTGGCCCATTGTCAAATCAAACTTGTCCACGAAGTCAGATTCCTGATCTGGTCGTTGCTGTCTGAGCTTCATAACGTCTCGTGGATGCGGCATACCATTAAAGCAATGATAAGGCTTCTTACTGGAGCAGCACGTTTTCCAGTTGAGAATCGGTGTTCTCGACTCGACAGTCTATTCCTCTCAGAATGGTCATCTTTGAGAATAGTCTTGAGAATCACCTCAAGTTGAGGCGAGATTTCTGGATACCGGTCTTCAAATTGTGGCCTTCCTTGTACTTGGCGTAGGATGAGCAAGTTGAGAGGGGAGACGCGAAATGGAACTTCCCAGTCCCCATTTCGAATAGTGGGATGCCCAAGGACCAAATGTCGGCTTCGGCCCAGTAGTGGACTTGTGGTGGTGTCGGCTGAGGCTCTTGTGAGGGGCTCAGGTTCCTATGAGTTATACCTTTCGAATGACAATGAATAACGCCATTGATCACATCTAGGAATAGCCCCTTGATATTAAGTGGTGTGCATATCGTCAGTCAGATTTATTGTTCAGTTCAGCAGAGCCTCCCCCCCACACCCAAAACGGTTCTTGAACATCGCTGCTTAGCGCAAATCATTGGAGATATCAATTCCCTTATCAGAAAAGCGGATCATGAGGTCTAAATCCTCCACTCAGTGATCCATCCACAAGTAGCCAACGGGAAACGTTTGTAGAATCGCATACTATGTACAGATATTGCAGTGGTGTGAGACTAGTCGCTGTATGTGGTGCTGATAGTCGACTCTGAACTCATACTCGACGGGAGACTTTCCGTCAAGGTTTCGTATGACTTTGACTACACGGAGCTTGCCCCCAAAGCTGTCAAAACACTCGAACACTAGAATCCCTCGCCTCTGTGCTATCTTTCTGCCAACGATGTCGCGGCCATAAACGAACGTATTTGGGGGTTTCAAGGAAGCGTACGAGTTGGGATCGGTCCTAGGACAGCGAATTAAAAAGTGCAGCCTCAGCCCGCCTAGCCCCCCGGTGGGAGCTAAGCAGTTGAGGAGTCTATTAAGAATAAGGCAGGCTAACTAAAATTTAGTAATTAATCAGGCTGAGGCAGGCTGACTACAGTAAGAGGATAAGAGTAGGAAACCTAGCTAAGGCTAGAATAGCAGGGGAGAACATTAATCCCAAAAAATATTTCGAGGTAATTTCTGAAGTTCTAAAACTACTCCTTTTTATAGTAATTTCTTTAACCTATCTTGGCTTTAGCCTACCACTACCTTCACGCTAAGAGCTGGCAGGCTGAGATAGCTGAATTGGGATTTAGGAGGAGGCAGGTTGGGGTAGGCTTATTAAGGCTAGGCTGAAGGCTGAGGCAAGGCGATTTAGGATGCTGTCCTAGGAGGACCAAGTGCCATACAATTGTTTTGCGACATATCTGCAGACCGACGAAAATGAAATCTCTTCCAACTTCCTGCCTAATTCAGCATTTCTTAACAATCTGTGTCCAATTGGTCCCTGGAACGATACGAAGGACTGTTAGGTGGATATGTTGGAAAATGGTGTCGGCGGAGGGCGTATCCGCAGATTGGTTGTATCCAGAACGGTACTGGAACTGTTCTGGAGTTAGAGCAGGAGCTGAGTGTCATATCAAATCAATGATTGATATTCGTCTTATTCCCGTACAGAATAGCTGTGGATAAGTAAGAATTTTTACGGATATGAATACTAGCATGTGCTGAACCGAAGCAAATGTATTGTATATGCGTAATTATCAACGAGCCTAGAGAGCTGGTGATGATGCCGAAGCTGATATTTGGAGGCTGGAGATGTCGAGATTAGGAATAGGGGTATAATTAAGACAATTTTGAGGATTTCGTGATGTTGGGGCTGGAGAAGGGAAGGGAATGAATGAGCGAGGGGATGGCAATGTGCTGGAATTAGAAGCGGGGTTTGGGATCACACAGAAGACGAGAAGAAAGTATACCCTGGACGGGAATTTACGAAAATGATATGCAAGCAAAAAAATTGGAGACGGGGAGTTGATGAGTTGTGAAAGGCAATCGGATTCCTCGAAGGTTGCTTATCTAGGACTGAGATGTCCTGTCCTGTCTTGGTTTGATTTGAGATGATCAAGGTGTGTAGAGAATTCAGGTGAAGACGGGAAACCTTTTGGCAAAAGCTACTCTTTTATGGTATACACATCTCGACAATTACCTCAAGATGCATACCTAGGTACTCACTCCCCCAAAGTTGCTTCACGGAATCTTCTTCTCACCCATCGTGGTATCGCCTCAACCGTGCTCGCTCCGCCGCCTTAATACTCTATCTACAAACTGCAATTAACCCTCGGTTCCGCTACTTCTGAAAGCTGCGCACAATGCCGCGTAATGATGCGTCAAATCCAGCACATTCTGTGGTAGACTGGTAGCCTGGATGATACTTCTGACCTTGACGGCACCCTCATCCTCGATCAAGGTACGGATGGTGTACAGTAACTCTGGGCTGAACTCAGAGTACCATCTGTATTGCCATGTAACCAGTCGAATGACAGATGCCACAGTCTCTCTCGTATTCTTCTCCTTCTCGAAATCGCCCAAGATGCCAGTAAGTGCTTTGGGTGAGAAGCGGATGGAGAGGCAAGCTCGGTATGCTTCTACGGCTTCGGTTTGGTGATGAAGACGATCGGCCAACGAACCAAGGATTTCCCATTCCTCGGCAGACTTCTTGTATTGCATTTGTTGAGCCCGGTACTGAGCCATCTCAGTTCGCCAGATAGTGTAGATTCTGAGATCCTCATAAAGGACCATGAAGAGACTGTCTAACCAACGTTCACAGAGACGCTTGTTGTTGAAGCGGGAGAGTTGCTCTTCTGTCGCCTCGGCCTTTCGAATGTTAGCTATGCCTAATCGGGGGAAGTTTTGCACACACATCTTCATTCCCACCCTTCACCTCCTCAGGGGTGACTGTATGTGGTGGCTTCTCAACTTCCTTGTCTCCTGATGCACCAATGACACCGTTCTCGGCGACCAAAGTTGGGGCAGTGGATTCTCCGTTCACACTCTTCCCATCATCCGTATGATCATCGCCGTTCATTGGAGGACCTGGACTTCCTCTCAGTACGTCGGTGCTAGCATTGCGCTGGGTAGGTTCACCTTGTGCTGGCTGCTTCTCGCTACGATACTCCTCCTCCATCACGAATACGTTACTCCGGATCTTCAACAGCTGATCCCATCCAATCTTCGCAGTCATTTCGGTCAAGATGCTGTAGGCATGCTTGAAGGTTCCCTTGTATTGAGCGGCACGTAAGCTCAATAGACTTGGGTGGACTTGCTCTTGATACTTGGATTCTGGCTCGCTGTCAATCTCATCTAACCGAGTTTCGGGAAGGGTTGGAAGGTGGATTTCCTTTGGTTCGGGCATGATCGGCGCATCCTTGTCCTGGTAGGTGAACATGGGGCAGGAGTTGAGAGTCGTTAAGGCATTCTCCCAATCTTCCATCGCAACATATACCTCTGCAAGTCGTGCCCATGTACCAAACTCACTCGGTGCAGCAACTGTACTTCTGTCCGCACAACCGAGAGCCATCCGTAATCTATCTTGCTTGAGGTCTGGCGCATTGGGATTGAGAGCCTTTTGCATAAGAAATTCCGCTTGTGTGTCAAGCATCACGTAGTCCATTGGTGATTGTTTGACAGAGTCGTGCAAGACTCTTACTGCTTGTACTTCCTCGTTTCCCATGAATAAGACCTTTGCCAAGAGGGACGACACTTCAACATTGCGTGTCCGGAGTTTCTCGAACAGATTGATACCAGATGCAAACCGCCCAGTGGTATGGAAGTATTTGAGGAGGCCGGAGGTGAGGTGGTTTGAGACATTGTTCGGTACTTGGACGACGGAATCTGACCCGAGTTGCCAGCCTGTGGAAGTCAGTATCATCCATAGTAGGTTTTGGCGTCACAAACCCCTGAAGAATAATTGCTCTGCTGCTTGTAGGAACCTATGTTCTGTCTCGGTATTGGTGACTGGATTGAATCTTCGTACACCCATGATCTTTCTGATTGTCTCTCCACTTCCATCATCCGCATAGGAGTACGCTCTCAGAACACTGCAGAGGTACGTCTCGAGCCATAATTCGTCCGAGGCGACTCTCTTCTCTCCTCGTTCATCTATGCAATAGCTGTCCACGCTTCCTGGAATCGTAACGTGTACGCGCATATCGAGTCTCGAGAAGGCATTGTAGCAGCTGGAATTCATTAGCAGAGTTCCCAGCGCCCTTCTCCCTATGGCTTTTACCAGTAGATTCCCTCCACTATCTTGGTGCTGGATTGGTGGTTCTCCTTGTATGTGAGGGTATTGATGTAGGCTGCTAGACTTGCAGAAGACGAGGCGTCGACACCTGTGACGTGATGGTAGACTCCAATCTGTCCATCAATAAGTACATCTTCGTCTGCTGCTCTCCTCTCCAGCGTACCTGTCTCCCTGGATTGCGAGGGGCTTGTTTGATCAATTGGACCAGATCTGGTGGACCTAATTCCCTCAGCGCAGCTAGTACCTCTGTTCGCGCATCAGTGGATTCGTGTAGGATCTCCTCCGTGAGCCTATAGGGAAACAGTCAGCACCTGTCCATTCGAATGATTGCTTGCGGGGAGGTAGCTTACTCGGGGACAGCTGGCGCAACCATCTTGGCTGACTCTTCTTTGGTTGAGAACAATCAGTTTGGGTTCGAAAGTGAAATTAACAGCTGCGGCGCGCAACAATGTATCACCACAAGGACCCAGATAAATGCCAGACGTCAGGTTGTGGTTGGAGGGATCGCAAGGGAAGTCTGGCTGTGGATGTTCCTGGTTTGGTCTTGGTGCAGCTCTCTGGGCAATTGACAGCTCGAAAGTCCTCTAGGGAGCTCGGACCAGTTCAGCCTCGTCACGTGAAGACCCAGTTCTCGTGGTGATGGGAGTCTCTGCCCTCATTACCAAGCTCCTCAGTTTCTGCAGTGGCCATTGACTTCTTAAAAACTTGATGCACCTCATGTTCAATTCACCTGAAATCTCTACCACTTGTTGTCAATAACTCATGCAATGTGGTTCCTCTCTTCACATTTGTTCGTCTGGGTATCAACCAGGATAACTCCCGAAGTGGCTTCCACAGCCAAGGAGGTCTTGTGCAATATTAACCCGAAACGTTTGTACTAGTAAGCCTTACAACTCATGTTGTATGTGAGTTTTTTTTTTTTAAAAAAATTTAATTTATTGTCCCCCATCCCTGTAGTTCCTGCTTCGATGTTGAAGCTTATGTAGAGCTGTGAATAAGAGGTGTAGATACTGGAGGTGTACTCTGTTCACATGGCTTGAGCTACTTGACTTCTAGGTTCCACCGAATAGAGTAGCTCTACGCAATGAAGCCCTGAGTCGATAAAGGATGTAAGACCTAAATCCAAGTCATTGACAATTCTATGGCTCTACATTACATCTGTTGACTCACAGGGTCGCAGCGAAAAGGATAAAAGGAAATAAAGAGACGGGATTGAACCGCCAAGCTTAGAATAGAGATAACTATATGAGATTGACCGGTGATAAGCTGCAGGGAAAGGACTAAACTATATGGCACAGCCTGAAAAGTGTGAAAGGAAAGGAAGGGAGGAAAGAGCAGAGTTCAGAGCCTCAAAAACTGATACTGGTGAGGAGTGGGTGTAAAGATTGGGGATGCCTGTATAGCCATCTCGTGACACCGCGTAGCGGCTAAAGATGATTCTATTGGCCTTGGAAGCGAATCCAGATAAACTCGCGCCTTGTCTCACTTCTCAAGCTCCAAGCTGTCTGATCCAGGCAGGGCACCCACCACCCATAATTACATAGCACACCGGCACCAATCAATCAGCAGCACTGCAGTCCAGTCACTGCAGCCACGCAGATCGACCAGCTCAAGCAAGGATGGCGTCCCCGTCCCAGAAAGCTCCCGCAGAGCCTCAACCTCTGGCAAACACTTGCACCGGAAGCACAAACCGCGACGACAACGACGACGACGACGTCAACAACACCAAGGGAGACACTCTTGTCGCAGACGCGTCATATCACAAAGACGTCTCTTCTACTACTGCAGCAGGCCGTGTCTGCGATTACCGTCGGGATCCCCTCTGACGGACTTCTGCAAGTCTCCCCTACTCGAGATTGCGCGACCACCCACCTCCTACTCCCAATCCCAATCCAGAACTCACAGCTACCCTCAACCGCGGAAACCTCGATTCCAAATACCAATACTTCTTCATTGACTTGAAGCGGTGTATCTGCAGACCCACCAAAGAAAAACGCCATCAATTGGGAGACTGTGTTCGTAATACCCAACCGCTGATCCACCCATTCACTCGCATCTTTCAACCCTGGCTCAATTGCGACAGCTCCTGCCACAGCATTTACGCCTGTCTTGATCCCTTCAAGACCAGCCTCGTCACCTAGCACACCAACGAGACCTTTTCCTCTGGCTTCGGATGTCTTGAATTCGCCAAAGATATCTACCCCGGACAATTCGAGATCACTATCGAGGAGTGGGCATTATTGAGAAGGGGACTGGATCCTATTGATGCGCATGCGAAACAAATAGTCAAGAAGGAGCTGAAGGTCACTAAATTTCCTCCACCACCAATACCTCCACGAAATCCAGGTGAACCTACACATGCGGAGGAATTAGCCGCGACAACACTCGGTTCCATCAAAAACTCGGCAGCCCCAGGTCAAGGAAGAACACAGGGTAGAGAAATTTCTAATTCGGCTGCTCGGATTCTAGATCTAGATACAAACCCAGCAGCACCACGGGGACAAGAAGGACTACAAGGTGGAAATCCCATTGCCCAGCTATTCGGGTTTCAACTTCCTTAGAAACACTCTTCCCAGGTATATGTTGGAGACTTTGAAGGTCCTCATACCACAATATTTGTTGAGGCCTCAGCTCATCGTTACCATCCACAATTCACCCAGAGCCTCGACGACGAGTTCCTCAAACAGAAATCCAATGTCCCAGATGGAAGAGTAGAGCGGTCCACGAGTTTGGCAGCAATACTTTTCCAGGTTACGCTCCCTCAATTAGCTGGGCTTCATCAAAAAGACCAAGTGGGTCATTCTGGGCACCAACATAGGCGAAGACTACATCTCCAAGGTTGAACTATTCTGATCCTCGTTGTCAATTCAGACCTGCACTATACGGAGGTCCTCGTGCCGGGCCCGAGTTCCATCTGGCGTATTCAACCTAGGCACGATAACGGACAATCGCCATTTTGTTGCTGCTCCCCATTCTGATTCACCACCTAGCTAGAATCTAGTGCGGCCACAGGGTGCGGATACATTCTCTTCCACGGTTCAACTCCGCAAGGCTTCGGTTCCGCACAGAACTATGGTGCATTGGTAGTACTGTGCTACCCTCCAACTAGGCCCAATCAATCTGCATCTCAGTAAGGCATTGTTGGATCATTCGTTTCAATTCCAACATCTCAAAGATACAGTCATCCACCAAGTCCTGTCCTCATCCCTCTTATTCACCATCCTTCTACGCCGTTGCTTTATCGCGACAACACTTCATCACTGGACCGCAGAGGCCAGCATCTTCGTTTTACGCTGTTGATCTTTCACAAGCCTTGTGACGGCTCCATTGAGACAAGCCTTCCCGAATCAGATTTTCAATCCAGATCTCGGTTTAATACATAGGGCTGCTCCTGGAGGATTTGGCCCAGCTCGACCCCAGAGCTCACCTGAATCATCGAGACCAATCTCCTAAAGCTTCGTTTTTAATCCGGGTCCTAGTACTCCCTCATACAGCTTTACAAAGCCAAAGAGGCAGAGAAAGGGAGCTGATCCTACAAGCCCAACACTGTGCAGAAGGGAAAGCCTGGTAACAAAGTTCAACTTTGTTGATCAATTCAATCCAAGTCACTATCCTCACGCGTACTTGTGGACGCCAACAGTCCCAGCCGCGTCTTCGCGCCGAGAATCAGCCTTCGTTCAATCTTCGCGCGATTGATCCCAGCAACTTCAATTTCAAGCCCTGAAATCCACTCCAGCAACCTCGAGAGATCCAACCCCGGCGAGCAGAAGCTTACAAGATTCACCATCCTTTTAAAGCGTGTTGAATCCTGCGCGCTTCAATAAAAACCCATTTCCGTTTGCGCTCCTGGCTCACAACACCACGAGGTAGCGGATAATTCGCCATAAGCACGTTCGTGACGCGTTCTACCTTGACAAACTCTAACTCCTCATACATGCACGATGGTAAGCCACGGATTACTCTCGACACAGCAAGAATATTGTCGCTAACATAATCAAGTCCGCCTTCACAGCTCTCAACATCTTCCCGGATGAAAATCCGGATGATGAAATCGACAACACGAAAGAACTACAGGTGAGGAATGTTAGCCTCAGATACTCATGCTATCGCTGACAATACATAGATTGAAGAGGCTTTGAAATTATACCAAGTCGCCCTCAAATTACACTCCCAAGGCCCAGCACACTACACGGAAGCCGCTGAAGCCTACACGAGTCTTTTCAAATCCGACATATTTACATACCCTGAGAGCCAGACCGAATTTCTTCGACTCGATAAACAGCCGGAAATCGAATTTACCGAGGCTTCACATACCCTTGCTCTGGATATTGCTGCTGCGGTTGCAGAAGCCAGTCCGAGCACATTACCTCAAATACTATACCTTTCCTACAAGAATCATGGCCAATTTATATTGGACTGTGTGAAAGGCAGTCTTCGTCTCGAACCTCTCCCCGAAGGAGCCCTTGATTATCAAGCGAAGGCTGCTATTGATAATTTCGCCATAGCTCTGGCTAGCGACGAGTCAGATACTGAATTGTGGAGGCGAGCGGCACGGCTAGGTTCCATGCTGGGAAGTCGTCGAATCGCGCGATACTGTCTCGAGGCCGCGGTGGAGGTTGATGATGACCCTACTGTCGCCGAGGTAGATCCCATGTCACTAGAAGAAGGTTTTGCAGGGGAACAATTGAAGCAGCAGCTGGAAGTACTTTCGGACGAGACTTCGTTGTCACATCCAGTCATGGCACCCTACCTCAAGAAAAAAATGCCCAAATTTCTCTCAAAAACCATGGATCCCTACCCTTTCTTACCCGATGCCACGAAGTCCTTGCAGATAGTTCAACCTCAGACTGAGCCTACCTCAACGGGCAAAGCGCCCATCCTTCTCAATATTGAGTATCGAAGCTGGCTCGCGATTGGAGAAAAGCTATGCGACATGTCTCGAGAACCCACAGCATCCAGGATACTATTCAACATTCCCCCACCCGTTTCAAATGTTCAAGAGGAAGCTGTACCGCAGGCGAATCCCCCACCTCAAGCCAACCCAACCGGAACCGAAGCTGAAGACCAGATTATGAAGGATGTTGGTACGACAGAGTCTCCGGCCGCCGATAGCGGCGAGCCCGCTGTAGCTACACCAGTCACCTCGAAATCTAGTGAGACAGCCGTCGAAATTGTTACAACTACTACCACTGTTCCTGTTTCGGATGGCAGACGGCCATCTAGCGTTTCACTTCCGACCCGGAAACGCTCTCAATCCGCTGCTGGGATTCGTGAGACTCCAGAAGATGAGAACGGGGCACAGAAACGAAGCAAGCGTATCCGAAATCGTGACAACACAGAAGGTACCGTTGTTGATCCAGCAACTCTATTTGCTGAACAACTGAAACCGTTTGTGTCTGCCGATGAGAACGTATTTGCATTTGTCTCATCGCTCCTCGAGAAGTTGGATGTCGATGATTTGGGAACCTTGTCCGACCTTCAAGCCGCCCTCGAACCCGAGAATGCCACTGATCGTACAGAGGTCGTAGCAAATACTGCTGTTCGGGATCTACGAGACGTCCTCAGAACCTGGGATGATCCAAAGGCGTCTACTTTTGTCAACGGCAATGCAGCAGACATACTCGGCTCGTCTGCAACCAGTGCAAATGCTGGCCTTGCAGCCTTCCTCGATCAAGCAAAAACTGGTCCTCAGAGACTTACCAACATCCCCTGGTTTGCTGATACCGACGGGATAGCAGAATTCATTGATAAGGTCAACAACGAATGGATGCCCTTCGAAGATGTTATTTGGGAATGGCTATGCTCTGTGTTGCCAACATACCACGGAACTCTTTGGACAGAACAGTTGAAGGTCATGGTAGTTCGAATCATCACCTACAACGATGCCGAAATATTTACTCGTCTGCAGCTGGAATTAGAACACAGCGCTCGCAACGCCGACAAGCTTAAGCATTGGCAAGATATGGCAGAGACGCTGTTTGAACTTCACATCGACATCTATTCAAGAATCACCAATCCCACGAGTGCCGTTCCTTTCGAAACTAGGCTATTGACAAAGGAACGATTAGACCGCTGGGCTGACTTCGCAGCTGATGTCATCCGCACACGGAATGAGGATCATGTTGGAGCTCTTTCGTCGAGGTATCTATGGGCTTCTGTGTTCTATGCTACAATGGCAGACAGCGTGTCTCGTGAACATAAAGTTCTCTGTTGGTCTGACCTTCAAGCATTACTGCAAGAATCTAAGCAACCAGCAATTGAGCTCCAAAACAATGCGGTTATGCCAGAGATCTCTGTTGAGGCGGCAGAACGAGAGGTCTCTCGACTTACTACAATGGATTTCTTCTTCAACCTCTTTCAGACCGATCGTTCAGACCCCGCAGCGATCATTGAGACTTTGGAACCTGTTCTCGACCCGGAATCTGCATGCCAATCCATGGAGCCGGACGCTGAAGATAGACCCATTGCCTCGGAGGCGACGGATGGAACTCCAGCCGCTTTGCGTGATATGTGGAAGTTCCTCAAGAGTGGCAGCACATCGCTGCGGTTGTTCTTATGGCAGAGACTTCGCGAAGCATATCTCAGTATCGGGTATAATACCAAAGTTTTTTCCTGCCACTTGAAAAGCATTGAGATCATTGTTGCCGATCTGCGAACTGGTGATTACGTGGATAGCGCAGATGATCCCCGAAAACATAAATTACTTTTGTGGTTGAAGGCTTTGGACGATCTCCTCGTGAAGGCTCTGACGATCGCCCTCAACGATGCTACAACCTGCTTCGAAATTATCGATGAACGTCACATCAAATCCACTTGTGCAGCTCTTGCTCAACTGGCGAGAGTGCTTCACACTGCGGCAATCTTCGATGATGAGATCAGAGTTGGCATGACACAACTCCCTCAAAATGCTGCGTACGCTCCACATGGCTCGTTCAACAGCTTCATCAATAAACTTCGGGAGATGCAAGTCAGGACATGGGCTTTGCAGTATACCATGATCAAAGAAGCAATGAGTCAAAATATTGAGCTCTTTCCTACGCCAGACAATGACCTTGCAGATTATCTGGCGCTCGTCCACTTCTCGTTAGGACTTCGCAAGTGCTGCAAGGCCTCCAACAAGATCTTCCTGAAGATGATGAAGGTGGAGATGATTCGCCTGAAGCATGTAGAGAGATGGGAAGACTACCTCGGCCAAGTGCTCTACGATCTGTATGGTCTTCGCCTTGGTGTTGGAATCTATCTTCTGGAAGAACATGGCTGCCCAACAGAGCAACTTGATCGACGCACTGTTATGAATATCGCGGACCAGATTATTATTATAGCCAATCGAATGCCTATCAAGGATCTGTTGAAACACGAATTGAGAGGCACCCTCGAGAGAATGCAAACTGCGGTCGGGCCAACGAAGTCATCCCCTCAGATGCAACACAACCTTCGCAATTATACCGAGTATCTGAAGACGTCGATCCGTCCTTCCGACCTATACAGAGCTTGGAAAGGTCAAGTCCAGGTGGACTCTCTACCTGTTGTCACAGCAGAAAGCCCTTTGGCAGACAAAAACTGGTACTTCCTAATGGGTATGATTAACTTGGCGAAGTTCAGAGCGCAGAAACGACTTGGTCCCGGATCCCAGACTGATGATCTTCGAGTTGCCGCGACGTTCTTGAGGTTGCAGCTCCAGTTTAGTGGTGACTTCTGGGAGACGTGGTATCGACTCGCCCAGTGCTTTGACCACGAACTAGAAGAAGAAATTCTATGGAGTGCCGACAAGATCAACAACCATCGCTCAGACCTTGTACGACTCCAGCGAAGTTCGATTCACTGCTATGTCATGGCATTATCGACTGCCTACCGAACTGCTGACGACAGTTTTGAGACCGCAGAGAAGCTTTCCGAGATGTACTTTGATTTCGGCATGCGTATATATTCGGCTTCCAGAGAGCCATTTGGAATGGAAGCTTTCTATGTTGATGAGTTTGAGAAGCATATGAGTGGAGCCGAGGGCATGTACAAGAAGCCTCTGCATGGAGACCTAAGTAACTATCGGGCCTGGAACTATGCTCATTCTCTTTTCAAAGAGTCACTCAGAGAACGACCGAGCAATTGGATGTAAGTTGCATTTTCGTCACAAATAATGATCTTTACTGATACCAACAGGGCTCACTACATGAAGGGCAAATGCTTGTGGAAATCTTATCGCAATGTCAACGAAGAAGATCTGAGACTGAAAGCAACTCGCCCAACAATAGAGGAAGTCCTAAATGCATTTGTTCAGGCTATCGAACACGCCCCGAAGAACAACAGCAGCAGCCGTTCCGAACCATTGCTCGAGCCCCACTACAAGTTGGTTTCCGTTGTTCATAAACTGGTGTTGATGCAATCTATGACGCCACAAGCTGGAGCGGATCTTCTACAAAAGCAGCCTCTGGCACCCGAAAAGGGCGCGCCGGTTGTCATCACCAATGCGGAAGAATGGCAGGCTTACATTCTGAAGAACCTCCACCACCTCCGAGTGACCGATAAGCAACACTGGAACCATCGAATTGTTGCGAGAGTAGCCAGCATCTTATACGATGATGCGAATCCAAGTTTTGATATGGCCAACTCAGCTCGGAGCGAGCTCAAAGACTCCATCTTCACAAAGACAATGCACATCCAAGTCTGGAAGTCTGATGCCGAGCGCCCAGGTCGTCACTGCGTTTACATGGAGCGATATGTAAAGTTCATGGTCAAGCTTTTGGTAATGACTAATGACAAGGCGAGCTTGGAGATGCTGGTCAAACGAGTTCGCAAGAAGAACAATGACTTCCACCGATTTGACAAGGTCTGGGCTGATTGTTGCCTTGCATATGTCCGTCTCATTCGCCGCCAAGCTGAGATCCCTGCTAGCATTGATGATACCTTCAAGACCGAATCCCACGACGATTTTGAAAATCTCTCTGCACGTCTCGATAAGTGGCTGGAGGATCCTCGGGTTGCCCAGCCAGTCAAAGACGCATTCAAGGAAGTGAATGATCTCAAGAAACTGAATGGCGCTGCCATGAAGTCAACGCCGATTGACGACCTCATCTCTGACATCTGGGCCACCCTACACATCCAGATCGCCAAAACCCTTCCAGACCCAGACCAGGGTTCGCTGGCTAATGCGCAACTAGACGGGACTGGTGAATCTGCTGCTCCCGTGCCCTCGATGCGCAATATGGGACCAATGAGCCTGAACAACCTCGTGATGGACATGAACGGTACTCAGATTCCCGTACCTGTCACATTCGCTGGCTCTGAGCCATCTCGTGCACGTAAGTCAGGGATCAGTCGTCGTGAGGTGCTCAAGCGTGCCGAGCAAGCGTACAGTCGGATGCCCGATATTCCACGTCCCGCGCCGCCGCCGGCTCGACCACGCCTCTCTGAACCTTCTCCCTCGCTCATCCTTGGCTCAAATGATGGACCTCCGAAGCAGCGTAGGAGCGCTAGCGCCGCGACTTCTACGCCTCGGGTCCAAACTCCCGCCCAGCAGAACGAAGAGGCCGAGGCAGCAGACCAGGCGGAAGAAGATGACCAGGAGCTTGAGAATGAGCACGAAGATGACCAAGAAGAACATCCAGACCAGCAACTCGAGGACGAACAAGCCGCACAACACCAGCTCGAAGCAGAGCACGAGGCTGAAGTACAAGCAGAAGTTGAAAGCGTGCGGGGCAGTGTTCACGACAGCGCAGATGACGAGAGCGATCTCTCTGACCCGCCTGATATGGATGATTTTGATGCTTCGACTTTGTTTCCTGGTATGGTTGGTTTGGGAGGAACTGGCGAGGAGAGTGAAGAAAGCGGCGAGGAGGAGGAGGAAGAGGAAGAGGAAGACGAAGATGACGAGGAGGTTGGAGAGAGTGGTGCTGAGGAGGCTCCGGAGGGGGAAGAGGAAGAGGATGGGGAGTGAGCGGAAGGAATAATGACAATCACAGATATGGAGTTGATGTGTTTGATTGCACTGTATAATCACGAGCGTTACATTTGCCAATGTTTCTTTCTTTCTTTGCGCTTCTTTGGTGGTCATTTTTGCGACGCATAGCTTGCGTGGAAAATTGGGTGGAAGATCTGAATGCGGGGATATGAGATGAGATGAGATACCCTGGCGCCCAGGTTCGTGAAGTAAAATAGGTTGATGATATTGTATATTACGGTGGAAAACAAATTTCGAGATTGGGCGGAGCAGTATCAGTGCTTAATGAAAATCAACTTTTGTTATACCACAAGTCGATTCGGTAACTTTCTGGGTATGTTGCCAGTTATAGTGCTCCAGGATTAAGAATTTCACGGGAAGAAGCATCTCCAATGTTGGAACAAATGCTACATACGTTTCACGGCTTTCGAAAACTAGATTTGAAGGACTTCAAGCTGATGTTTGGCTGACATATCTTTCCTTGATTGATGTTTTATCTTGGCCGCTAGATCAGGCAAGTATGCGGAGCTTTCACCATTACTTTTCCTAAGTGGTGAGAAAGGGTGGTAGGAATTCCGAAAAGTGGAGCGCTGAGAGGCCACCGGCATCAGGAATCACTAGATGAAGTGGTAGCCAAGTTTACCATACCCAGGAATTGAATATACTATCATTGTCCTATCATGAACCACAACCGGTCCAATACGACAGCATTACTCCACGATGGGAGCCCTATCTGTCCGACAGTTTCAACAAGCACAAGTTTTGACTGCAGTCTCGAAGCATAGGTATTTGCTCACCGAACATGCTAGTACTCACCACCATCATGTTTGGCTTGCTCGTTCCGAGAGGTAGGGAACTCACTGCTATGCCTTTCGCTTTTCAGTTATGTTGACTAATGAATGCTAGCGACGGAGAACAATTCATTATCAAGTCTCCATTGCGTGCCGACGACAGCGAGCAGAGAAAGGCTATGCGCCAGCTGGACACGGAGATGTCGATTCTCAGTGGTCCACTTAAAAACACTGAAGGCATACGACAACTTGTAGATCAGATTGTTTTGACAGAGGCAGTTGATGAAAAAGTACGAGCAGGTGTCTTTGAACGTCTAGATTTCGGTCTTCATAGGTACCACCTAACCCAGAAACATCGATTCTCGCGTCCTCAAACCAAGGCAATTGCTCGACAAATCTTGAAAGCTCTCTCAAATACGCATAAGAAAGATATTGTTCACACGGGTGAGAAGGTACCTTTACAATCGAAGTCACAGGCGCTGAATTTTGTTATTGTAGACCTGAAACCTGAGAATATTGTATTCTCGCGGGTTGCAAGCTCGACTGCATCGGAACCTTTAGTCAAAATTATCGATTTCGGGGTTGGTATGTTTTGTGGCACAGGCAGAGAGACCTTCACTACTGAGGCTGACATTCTTGCAGCGTCACAACGAGACGAGGAACGATGTCGTATGATCACAAATCCGTATTGGCGGAGTCCTGAATCTTGGGTCGGAATTCCTTGGGGACCTCCGGCTGACATTTGGTCTTTTGGGCTGTTGTAAGAAGGCCAACGTCACCACTCTCTTTTTCTACAAGCACTAAACTATTCTCTGTTGTCCAGATGGATCCCTACTTATGGAACCTGGTGCGAAGCTATTCCAACCTATGGGTGGTCGTGCAGGTGTGCCTACCAAGGAACAAGACGGAGAGTTTCTGCGTTCACTGTGGACGATTATTCCGTTTCCCAAAACATTTCTTGATCGGGCATCCAAGAAATGGCAGGACGAGATTTCGAGTTTTTCACCAAGACTGGCGCCTACAGGAGTGCCTATCACATTGTCTTTCATAGGAGAAATCTTTGAGGTCCCGAAACCAGACTGGGAATTCGGTAGAGACATTTTGCAGGTGGATCCTGATATGAGACCGACTGCCGACGAGCTTCTTCAACGCACTTGGCTCTACTCATAAGACAGCAGCATTTATATTAATGTGTTATCACTAAAGGTTACAGCTGATCCCTCGCTGCAGCAGTAGCTATGCCTACTCTTGATATCTCCTCCTTAGGTGAAGTAAAGTTAGCTTCTTGTAAACCATGCACCTATTACCCCAGCCTCGCCCTGATATCCCCCAATTTTAGCTCTACGAACCAAGAATATCTTCTCAGTAGGTGGGGAAAGGATGTCCAGGAAAGTCTTTGGCTAGCCTAAGCTATTACATCATTGTTTTCAGAGGATAATAGCAACCGCCTAGGTTCTATGAAAATATCCCATTGGAGATTGGTTGTTCTCCTTCTTCAATCAAGCGTCGAATTGGTACGACTTGATAGTGCAAAACTTCTTTTGACGAGATTGCGGAGTCCAACATTGACAAGGCTCTCCTACAGAAGAAGAACAGTCCTCCACTCAGGCTTATACTTAAGCCACTCCTGCACATCTACCTTCCCGTCCACCAACCCAATTCTCTCTGAAACACCATTTTCAGACGTCTCAATAGCCATCAAGCTCAGATACGCCTGAGTCTCTCCATTTCTCTCCATCCCACCGCGAGTCAAGATGTCCGGCCTCGGTGCAACTGTCCCTATCACGATAAACTCCACCGTCTCAGTGTTTGTATCAGGCGGCATCATTCTATAGATCAACGCGGGTGCGTTCTTCCTCAGATTGATAGTCCGTAATTCCTTGTCGGCAGAAAATAAAGTGTCGTAGACTCCGGCTCTCAAAATATTGGCTTCCACTTTAACGAACGCAGAGCTCGTCTGAAAGACCATAAGCTGTTCTAGTTCGTGTAGAGGGAGCGGAGGGATTGTTTCCGGGAGAGGCATGAGTTGGGGAGGTCGCCATGATGAGCGGATGACGTCTAATTCGCGAAATTTCCGAGCGTCGAGGACCGCCGTGCGAGCAATTTTGGTACATTTTCTTTCCTGAACGGTATACCACTCTATTTCGGCATATAGTTGATCATCAGCTTCATTGATACCGTATTTCATCTGGGACCCAGAGTAACGGCCAGACGTCACCGTCTCGGAAACGATCCAACCAGTCCAAGACCAACTTGGAAAGCCCTTTCTCCTTGACGTTGGAATTCTTGCTGCGCTTTCAAACAGAAGAGCTTCATCAAACCAAGTACTTGGTAAACCCCATATAAATTCACAATGCATAGTTTCCTTCATGGCGTTCGAAATTCCAGCAAATGAAGCAAGGATATCATTTGGATTAGTCAAACTTCTACTACTGATTCCTCCTGCTAGCCTTTTGTACTGGGCGAAGAGATCGACTTCGGTGCCAGTAAATTTTTGCTTGGAGGTGAGACCTTCGGGGTCGGCTACTTGGCTGTCCAACATATCGAGCGTGTTTAAAGAAATGGTGGTGTCAGCCTCAAAGTATTGATCTTCCCGCCACAGTGCTTCACCACATCGATAGAATATCTGGTGTTGCGTGAAGAAAACCAGGCGTTTTGAGAACTGAAGCTCTTGGAATGTCCATGCACGATGGTTCCAGGAGCTTGCATTCATCTCATTCGTGAATAACCATCCTATATTCGCGAGTTGCAAGCCTTGAACACTTTCTATGTTCTGCCCATCTCGGGGTAATTTAACACCGGGAAGTCCTACCCATGAGTCTCCGACTAAGGAATCTTTTATGCCTACTCCGTCAGTCAGGCCATAACCTGCCACTATTGTAAGGAGTGCGTTGATGTAGATTTTATGCATTTGGCCGATCTGTTGTCGTTGATCATCGCGGTTGTCTTGCTCGATACAGACAGCATCAACCCATAAGTATTTCTTCCCAAATCGGCGAGTGACTTCCATAGCGTCCGAGATTGTGGAAGGTACGTCGCCATGTGAGCTTGATAGCCCACCTTTAGTGAACAAACGCTGAGTGGTAGATTTGACAAGCTTTAGCTGTGGCACATCCGAACCCCCCCAGACATAGCTCAAGGCCACATACTCGCAGATTCCGGTGACATTGACCACGCAGTCATTTTCCAAATCAATTAGTTTGATATCATGCTCCATCCACTCTTCCTTCCTAGGGGTTTCCCCAGTCTTCCAACACTCGGCATGGTTCTCCTTACACAGCTCCAACCATTCTCCGAGTAAATCAACATCAACAAACGGTTTTAACGGTCTTGCTCTAAAGAGGCGCTCCTGCAATAATTTGCGTGAAGTATCTCCTGGTTGATGTATCAGCTGTATACGCTCCAGGCCATCAACATATAAACAAGGCACGTGCCAGCGTTTCGATTTCGATTTCTTAACAATAGAAAAGCTGTGACTGTACACGCGACCAACGCGTACAGTCGTTCTGACAGCACTCACGCCGTCATGTGGTTTTAGCGCGCTGGAAAGAGGGCACAGAAGTCTGCAAAAGGAGCAGGTTGCTTCATGCGCTTGGATATGAGCTATAGTATATAGTGTCTCCCATTCTTTCTGTGGCAGAGGATCAGGTGCTAAAGAGAACAGTTTGCGGAAATCGTGCTTGGAGCAGATGGAACAGAGTTTGTCGATGCGTTTGTCTGGCCCTTTTTTCGTTCTGAGAACGAGACCCGAAGGGATAAGTTGTCGGCCAAGAAACCGAGACGTCCTTTGCCAATCTAGGTTCATGGCTTATAGCGTGGACTGTGCCCCACCTACGAACAGGGCGGGACGAGGGATGGGATGGATAGTGTGTAATAAGACTGTAAGTGCTCTGTGCTGTATAATAAACAGGTCAGATGTCGTGGCAGATTAGCCGAGGTTCCAGCGACACCCTAGTCTATATCTAGCCTGATTAGAGATCAAATGCGTTGTGTGAGAAGTGGGTACTGCTCAGAGGCTACTCAGGGACTGCTCAGGTTGCTAAGGCTGCTCAGGTGAGCTGGGTGTGGAGAGGGTGAGCTGAGGGTGATTAGCGCCTGAGTAAAAGCGGCGAGCTTACTAACCGACCTTGGGACGACGAAAAAAAAAGTTGTGTTCAACTACCCAACGTAACTCTCAAGGAACCACCTAGTCGTTGCGAGTGGATGTATTTCATGAGACATTTGCCTGTATCGTAGTCCGGATCTGTCACTTTATACTCAGGACTCACCACTCCTAGATGTACTCCGTACAATCCAAGCTCAACAGCATTTAGTGTACTCGTCTACGCCAAAACTATCAAGATTTTAAGTGTCTAAGGTAATCAGCTATGATGAATTTTCCTTATTTCTTTTGAAGGAGCGCTGTCTTCCTTCGAATCAAGATTCAAGGGTTCTTTGTAATAAAGAGACTTACATTAGGATCCAGGCCATTGAACTCCAAGCACAAGAATTGACAGCTCAGTCCATTTCCTACGATGATTTAAAAAGTACCAAGGTCCGTCTCGATGTCCATCACATTTACAATCACCTCTACCATTCCACCACCGAGTCGACGTTCGACCATCTCGCAGCCACGCTTGAACGCTTCTCATAAATTCCCACCCCATCAGATTTATAAATAAAAAGACTCCACTTACTAAAGTCTTTCACCACTTCGTAATTCTCTGGGAGATCAGGAACAGCCCCGAGGACCACCATGACTGATTTGTAAGGACGGCCGTATTTAGCGGCATGTATCTTCTTCAATGCAGTCTAGGATGGCACCATAGAAAGGATCTTCTGAGTAAAGTTCGGCCGGGAGACTTTCCTGCGAAGAGACACAGGCCTAACGCTGAGGTATCTGAGCCCTAGTGGCTTGAGGATGGTGATGAACTCTCGTGAGACAGGTCGAATCGTTCGATTTCACTCTACGAAGAGTAAATAGGGATCAGCAAAGTGGGGACCGCACGGTGGCATGCTTCATCGAGAATGATCACACTTCTCTTTTCATGCGAGCTCGTGTTCGTCTGCTGGCACGTCTGTGCGATCTGGGTTGAATGGTCAGATTTTAAGCACGCATAAGATCAACAGTCAAAACTTGCCTTTTTGGATACCGTGCACCAAATGTCTCCGTTCAAAGTCTTCGGTACAGTCAAGCGTCTCCATGATGTGCGGAGCTGGAGCTGTGAGTTTCTTCAGTACGAATTGTGGTGTTGTGTTGTCTTGTGGGAAGACCTCAACGTTGGTAGGTCGTCGAAGGAAAGACGGAGCCAAAGGACCCCCACACAGCGGCCATATCACCCAAAAATTACGCGACATTGTTGACATTCACTTCTTGCTGGAGAAAATTCAGGAGCATGGCATGGCGGAACTTATCGCATTATCTTCCCGTGTTTAAATCCCCGCATCAATTTTATTCGCAATTCACAATTCCTGGTTTGGTTTGATGCATCATCTATGAGGTGCCAACCCGACTTGTAGCTAGAGCAAAAGGCCACGCAGACTTTAAACTCTAGCAATCTCTAGACTTTGATATCTAATATCATTACAACATGGATGTTTAGACTTTCTCCTAGGACATAGGAGGCTTGTAGCAGATTTTTGTCTGCCGACTTCAAACCTGTAAGTTCCAGCCGAAACAACGCTCGTTCAAGCTTGCGAGAATGAAATATACGAATTCAAAATGAAGTCAATCACTGCGACCCCTTTTCGCCAAGCACGAAGGGCTGTACCTACATCCCCAATTGGAGTGATCTTCAATCCGTACTCCTGTTTGAAAAGAGTTTGTATGGGAAATCGCCGGCACTAGCCAAACTCAGTTTGCTAAAAAGTTAGCTCATCGACAAGACAAGCACATGAAAAGGTGTGATAGGTTGCTTTACGAATTTTAGAATCAATCCTTTCCTTCTTCGAGAAAAGGGCTTCCAAAGCTAGACTACAACCGATTTTCACTACCATTATTTTGAGCCTCGGCTAAAATCTGCCACCGCACCGTCGAGTTAAGGAGTGGAACTAAAGATAAGCAACTTCCAGTATTTCCAGAATAGATCTAGAAAGAAAGGTTATTGACGGAGCTGTCAAGTTGAACCTTGCTGAAAATCCCACGCCAGCCCCAAGAGCCGAGCCGCATCTGGGTGGCCTAGATGTCAAAGGGGGGGATAATCACATGATATCGCTCCATCTTCCCCTCGAGCTATTTTCAGTCGGCCCACTCGCTTAGAAAGCTGCCTCATCGCAAATCCACCAATCACCAAACCTCAACGACCTCTAAACCTCGGCCTGGTGAAGCCGTCCAGAGACAAGCTGATTACTCTCCAGTAGTCCCGATGCAGAATGGCAGCAAGCCTCCTCGCCTCCAAACAGATCACTCCCCACCACATACCTGCAGATCTTCTCGACAGGCCGGGTGGATCAATTTCGCGATTGGTTGGCAGATAGCTCGGACCCCGTAATTCCCAAATAGCCGGTTGGGATTCTGCGATTCTGGTGGAGAGTTGAGGATCTGAAGCTGCATGAGCCGCGGCACGTAGGATAAGGCGTTACTCCACTGGTCCCTCTCTTTATCAAGCCGAGCTATTATCTCCCATCCGCATCTCGTCCACATCCCCAACAAAAGCGAGGCTGCAGCCAACACACCCTCCCTCTCCTTCTTTCGCTCCTTTATCAATGGCTGGGGAGCATTGCTCTGCTGGAGTATGCCCGTGCGTTCCCTGACGTTGGAATTCGATTTCAGTCGAGCAATGGCATGGCACGACCCCTAGCATCCCCAGACTACTACGCGATTCTCGAAGTCAGCCCGACGGCCCCAATCTCAGTGATAAAGGAGAGTTACAGACGCCTAGCGCTGAGATTCCACCCCGATAAGAACCGAGACGATCTTGCCGGTGCGACACAGAAGTTCCAGGAGTTATCTCGCGCCTGGGAGATTCTCGGTGATGTGAGGAGTAGGACGGAGTATGACGTGTTTCGAGTGAGGAGGGGTGGGAATGAAAGGTGGTGGGAGTCGAGCTTTGGTGGAGGCGGGTTTGCAAATTGGAGTGGGAGTTCGAATTGGGGATATGAACACGATGGTGATCAAGAGGACTGGGCAGAGAAAGCTCGTCGAAGAAGAGAGGACATCGATCGAGAAGCGAGCGCACGCTTCAGACGCGAAAGCCGCTCTTCAGCTGTGAGTGAAGAGGAAGAGGCACAGGCTCGCGTTGCCGATGAAGCTACCAGAAAATCTAGAGCTGTGATCTGGAAGGCTGCCGCGAGCCAAGAGTATCGTGCTAGGCTTCAGACTTGGTTTGAATACCGACAGAGGAACTTGGGTATCTTGACTGAGATATCCGAAACGAGAAAAGTGTTGAACGAGGCGGAGAAGGAGCTACAAAATCAAAGCAACGAGACTGAGGTGTATGTCGAAGGTGTGTTTCGGGATGCTATTAAGCGCTCGAGAACGTCGGGAGCCATTCCTGGGGATCACGACCGCGTGATATTGGAAAAATTGTTCCAGGCCAGACGAGCATATATATCTCGTTTAATGGGCGGGATTGACCAGAGCAAGAAGAAACTCGAGAGGTTGACCAAGGAGTTGAAGTGGGAGGGGCAATGGTATGAAGTTGACGAGTCCAGAGCCAGACAGGAAAGAGTGCAGGAGGTGCTCGAAATTCTTGGACCGAGAGACATGAATACGCCGCTATTTTGCATCCTGGATCGCAAAGGTCTTACAATCAACCGCTGGAATGTTTTGGGTCGAGTCCGAGAAGCAGCCGTGTCGTCGATACCCGGCCCAACCGAGGGACCTTGGCATGAACCGGGTGACTGGGAGCGGGTTGGTGGTGAGCATACGTGTGGGCGCTGTGACCAGAACGCTTTCCACATCATCGCTGAATGTGGAGCTGCAATGTGTCCTGGTTGTGGAATGGTCGTGTGTAATAGTTGCTACCGGGACTTGAAGCTCTTGCAGGAGCATCACCAATGGATGTTGAGTGAACCAGGGGAAATGCAGGACTCAATGTTTTCTCTAGACTTCGATTCGAGCACCTGATAGTGGAATGGGGAGTTTGTGTTTGGATACGATATCTATGGCTGATGAAAGTAGTGGTATTCTTGGCCTTCCGAACCACCCAATGTCATCCCTGCGCGCTGACAATCGACAAATGTTAATGTCAGAATCTTAAACTGACAACTTTTCTCTTCTGTCGCGACCCTAAATCTGCAGTAAGTGCCAGATTCAACCCTAATCTAATGTCGTTTGAGACTTGGGTATCTTCTCCCATATTCAACGGCAGTTGCCATCTCATGGCTTAAGCCACAGTCGAGCGACCAATTACATCCCCGCAACTTTCGGATTTATCTGCAAGCCTCGCTGTCCAGCCGTACCCATTCCCTACTCTCTTCGTGTTTTCATTTGTCGTCTGCTATTCTTGTCGACGTCTCTGATATTTGATGTGGGATTCTGTGGCTGTGCTTCCTGCCAGGCTCCCGAATGATTGACTTCGTGGGTCCTGATTTGATTTGCTGCGAGATTCAGGTGGTGTTGATTCGCTTCCACTGACTTTATCTGCCTTTGTCATTTGATGTGAAATTGTGGAAATGCGAGGAACAGGTTAGGCTGGTCGAGTCGACGGCGCGAGACTGTGGAGGCTTTTTCTCTGAGCTGGTTAGGCCCGAACTCTTAGTTGGCTCTAAGACTTTCCTTTGGCTCGAAGGATTCCATTCCTTCATATATCACATCGCTGCTCTGCCCTTCTTTTCTTGCTGACCTTGTGCCCCGATTGCCTTCACCGTCTCTGTCCATCGGTTCAAACCTACCGATTTCCCCCAGGAACTCGTTCGCAATGTCTCCAAGTCACCTCCTCGGCAGAGTTATGCTCTTTCCTTTTCTCTCAAGCCTCACCCAAGCATACCAACTCGCACCCCTCGCAGCTCAATCTCTCCAGCACCGCGCAGCGTATCAAGGTGGATGGGCTCTTAGTCTACCGGGAGCAGACTGTCCTGTCATAGCCCCTGTTGCATGCTCGACGCGCTCAGGCACCGTGAACCCAACTTGTTGTCCTGAGGGCCAGCTGTGTGATGGAACCATCTATCCTTATTGTTGTCCAACTGGTGAGTTTTGCCCTCTTTAATCTTGGCCGTCGATTGTTGGCAAGGGGATTTTGGGAGGAAGATCTTGGTATCGTAGTCGTCTCGGGACTGTAGGAATTGCCCGAAGGATGCTAGCGTGCATATGTATGCGGTCGACGACCACTATGTCCTCGAAGCTTTGCAGACTTTAGAATGGGAGATTGGATTGGAGAGATGCTTTCGGTCCATACAAGCGCCGACATCCTCTGGCCTGGCCAAGTCCTCCAAACCTAGCTCCCGCACCTAACTGGAGACCTCTTGTCCATCTACAAATCCTTTTCCTAAATGTTTCTTCGCGTCTACCAGAAAATATACTGACAGCTGTTTGTAGGCTCCGATTGTTTTTCCACCGTCGAAAACCTCCCCGTTTGCGCCAATTCAACTTGGAACATGTACGTCCTAACCGGTGCACAATATTTCTGCTGCGAACCCGGGCAATACGGCGTCCTTCCCACTCGTGGATACGCAGGCTTATGCGTGCCTACGGACCAAGTCGTCGCCAGTTCGTTGGTTGCAACTGCTGCGAGCCAGGTTGGTGGTGCAGCGTTAACAGCCGGCGGCAACACGAATCCTGTGCCCACCAGTGCGACGAAGACCGTGACGAGTACATTGAAAGGAGGAGCTGTGACAACTATAACCACCGAGGTCAAATCAACTGCTACCGCCACGGCGACCAATGTTTCGAATTCGGGATCAGGGTCAAGCGGCAGCGAGTCTGGGGGAAATACAAACAGCAGCACGAAATCGAAATCCTCTTTCTCCACTGGTGCGAAAGTGGGCGTTGCAATTGGTGCTGTGGCCGTTCTCCTCCTCTTTGCCTTTCTGTTGTGGAAGGTCCTTGGGGCGAGAAAATCGAAGCGTGCTGCTGCTGTAGAAGGAATAGGATATGGTACTGGCGGAAGTGGAGGAGCGCCTGCATATACACCACAAGCTCAACAGCAGACTCCCGTTGCGGAGTACAAGAACCCTGTGACTGTTCAACAAGGGACTGTTACTGGAGGTGGAGAGTGGGCAGGTAGTCCGAGTCCGCCTCCTGCACAAAGTCAGGGTGGGTATGTGCCGCCTGCATTAACACAGCAGCCCGTTGAAGCACCAAGCAGGTGGGAGAGAAGGGTTGAAATGTGATTGAATTAAGGATCATATGTCGTTTCAGATCGTGGAGTGGTGGAGGGATAGCGGGATGCTTGGAAGCCTTGATTTGATTTTTGAAGATGCAATGTTGAGGTACATAAGGGATCGAGGTGTATGGGCGTGTATCTAGTCGTTGTTATTTCAGAAATGTCTACCCTGCAATGAAAATTGTGGTTGTTGCTAGCTGTTCTCATGCTGGAATGTGGATTCAAGGCATGATCGCCTTCTTGGTGCTCACTCTCAACCTTACCTATCGTGTACCTAGCCCATATGCCCCCTTCGACATGGGAGAAATAATTTCTAGTCTGGAAAGCATACAAGGCTTCACTGGGTCAGTGTTGTCGACGGAGAGATGATCTGCCTGGTTCTGTTGCCCCGAAGATTCAGAGTTGTTCAATCAAGGGGCTTTGTTGCGATCCTCTGGTGGCAAGCTCACGCGACAAAGACTAAGCTAAAAACCTAAGCAGTGCAAGACTTCTGTTTTGAAACTGAATTGCGAATCGGAAAATATAATAATATTTACGGCCATCTTTTGCTACAGGACATGAGCTCTACAGAACAATACAACAGTCAGATAGTGATATCTTGGCAAAGTTGAACCACATCTAATTGCAAGCTGACATGGGAAGAAATCTCGGCTGAGGGAACTCAGCTCAAATCAAGTACCTCGCACTCCTTGAATTTCATCGCACAACCACTTTGACTTCACACGATCATCCACTGACTTGTCTCCACCAATTCCAACTACATCTCGTGGTATCTTCAGGTCCTCTCCAAGATGCAGCCAAATCCATCACCCCCTGCCCTTAAGTCCCCAGCCGCAGCTCGGCTCAGCCCTAGACGGCACGTCGAGCTATTCTTGGTACTTGGAATCGTACATCCGGCCAATGAGAATTCCTCCAAGTGTCCAGGGTCCTGCGCTAAGGGCATGGCTGATGTCGCTTAAGAGCCATGTTTCCGCCTACCCCTGTTGTGGAGGAGAGTGTGATAATTATTGGACGATGCGTGGACAGGAGACATGCATACGTAAGGGGTTAGATGGAGGAGAAGAGAGGCGATGATGAATGAGATGGAGGGATGTCTGGGTCCGATGGGGTGGGTTTAAAGGGTCTGGACTCGCACTAAATTTTCGAGATTCAAGAACTTTGTCTGTCAGGAACACACACTTTTCGAATACTTTCACTTACTCGAGAAGTAAGAAACCTACCACAAAGTAATTCACTCGCTCCTCAACGAGACATCTATCTTAAAACAACCTCTCGTCATCATCATCATCATCATCCACAAGCAAAAAACACAACATGGGAGCCTCCCTCTCGACCCGCCGACATTTCGGTCCCGTTATCTCCTCCATAAACTCAAGATCTGGAGATGACAGTGAGCCCCGGGACGGAGTCGCGAGAATCGGAAGCATGGAGTCGGGCGTTGGGAGGAGCGATAATAGCTATGCGTATGCGTATGGTCTGGGAGGAGCAGGGAGGAGGGGGAGGAGTGTGAGGAGGGTTATGAGTGAGTGAAATATAGGGGATGGATGTGGGAATGGGCACTGGAGAAGGAGTTTGAGTGAAAAACTGGATGGACTGGGTTGAGGAGGAAGGAAAGATGAGGGAGGCACGGTGAAAGGGGTTATTAGGGAGAGGTTCTTGCCATCAGATACCATTTTGAAGCGCGGCGCGATTTTGATTTTTAGGAGGGTCTAAGAGCAAGCTGGACTGGGATAGACTGAGAAATCTATATACTTGATGTTTTTTTGTGAATATTCTCAAAATCAAATCTTGCGAAATCGTAAAATCGTATTCGCGATGACGAGTCCCAAGATACCCAGCGTGGGTAACACGGCTCGCCAAGTGGACCTGTCAGCCCAGACGGCACATCCTCCCGACCCCGCATGCTTGGCAAGATGGCAACAATCTATCTACGTTCCTTTGTTGACGTTGTGCTTTGAGACATATGATTTTGCCGTGTTGTTGGTTTGCAACTTCGTCAACGGTAATCAAAGATAAAATTATAGAGAGCAAATCAAATAAGTTGCCTACATAATTCGGAGATTTGAAGGTGGTGCTACCAGTGGCACACGACATGGACCAAATCTCCCCGTGCGGGATCATGAACGCCACAATGTGGGGATAGAAGGTATACCTCAGTTTGAAAATTCCGTAAACAACGTTGGCAGCCGGATTTTCTTCATGACCAAGATTGATGAGGCTTAGGTTGAGTAGCATGGTGACCAAAGGAGGGTTGAAGTCTTTGTGCTGAGAAATTCTCATTTTCCATCACACTGTTTCGCGAGGCTCCTTTCCGAGTCGTGTGCTTTTGAACCCATCGTCATTCTATCCAATGATTGCGGCTGTGGTGTTATTCTTTTGGGAAAGTGCTCGTGGTGAGGGGTTCGAAAAGGGGGAAAGTTGTACTCGCGTACGACTACCATCTTCATGTTAGGACATGTTCATTTGACTGCGATAGATATTGTAAGCATAGTTCTTAAGAGGATTGAATCAGAAGTTGTGACGCGGTAATCAACAGAGCTGTATCTGACGAGGGAGAAGATTTTGGATAATTATACGACGAAGAAGGGAAGAAGAAATTGAGAACGAGATACTGGAGAGAAAGTTGAGTGAGAAGTGCTAGGGACTCAAGTTCCCTCAAGAAGAAGCGCTGAAGGACATACATTCGCGCGTGTTCATTGTAGAATGGATCTGACCCTACGGGCACAAAGCAAGTCAGAGTATGACCAACAAAGTTACATTTAGAATCAGCCTCTCAAGTAAATTGCGTCTTTCGCCCTGTGCTGACGCCAAAGAAAGGGTACTCAATCCGCCTAGAAAAAATACAGTTCATAGTCACGTGGTAGCAAAGAGCGGACTTCGAAGAAGGACAGAGCGGGCCATCCAACTTCATGAGGTCAGATCATCATGAATCAACAAGCCTGATGGTGTCGACGTGGAAATTCACGAATGTGTATCGAGGGTTGTTGGGGTAGTGAAATGCTTTGGTGTAGGTGGTGAGTGCCTCAGTTCGGGATTCGCGGCATGTGTGGAGAGGAGCTGTGATGGGAGAGGGTGAGATCAGATATTCGGCGATTTGTGTCTGGCGTGGATAGGCGTGGATGGTGACGGTTCGTGGGTGGGCAGAGGCGAGGTTCCAGATTAGGAGACGGAGCTCATCTGGGAGACGGGGGAATGGATGGAATGTTGTGAGTTCTGAGACCATGGTGATGAAGCCTTGTTCACGCTTGAATGTTGGCTGAGTCTTGTTCAAAGAAAGCTGAACGAGTGAGGCAATGGAAATGCACGGTGCATACCTCTACAAGGAATGGTTGTCTGGCCGATGAGTGGGCAAGCATCCGCCATGGAGCAGAATCCCTGCAACTTGTAGCAAGCTTACTGACGTCTAGAGAATAGCCATGTGCAGCAAGGTGTAGTGCCGTCCGCCCCTTGAAATCAGCGGTGGATGTGTCGACTCCATGGCTGAGCAGCTCCTTAACCACCTCTTCGTGTCCCTCCAGCACCGCCAAATGCAATGGAGTCCTGCCGTAATAGTCCTGCGCTGTACAAGGCGTGTGCTTTTCTAGAAGCTCCTTGACCTTTTGAACATCTCCCATCTCAACAGCTCCTACAAGAACCCGCGCCTCATCTAGTGAGGCAAGCCAGATTCTACAGGTGGGACAACGACCGTCGAGAACGGACTTGGAGAGACAGTCTTCGTGAAGCCAGTGATTGCAACACCTCAGTCGAACCATGCCGTCCCCGCTCTGCCAATCCTCCTAGCAGAAGTAACAACGTTCCTCGGCATTATCCGCATCCACAGTCTTCCTCAATACGTATATGTCAGACACCCGGTCGCGGTATCGTTGGGAAGAACGGGCGTTTGTTCATCGGTCGGGTCGGCGTGCGATTGCATAATGGGGCTGTAGTTCGAAGGATATGGTGCAAACCTGTAGGACGTCAGTCGATTATCCTTAGTATCCAGAATAGGGAAGGAATAGTGGCACGACCCGTATTTTCGGCGGGGAAGGGCATGTCTCGTGCACGGAACCTTCCCGAACGCTTGGTGCAGTCAATTAAAATATCTGCCCTCACAGAGCCTCAAACAATTATGTCACTATTCAAAAGACGTAAGTGATATACTTTTATTATTCCAGAGCGTATAAACATTGAAAGGTGAAATAATAAGAAATCAAAGCACTGATATGCACAAATCGTTCTAACCCTCCCATTTCACACATAACATCCCTCAGCCTCAGCCAAAGCCCTCAGCTAAGCATAACCGTTCATCGCTTCCGTCGACCCTACGCCCTTGAAATCGCATTCGAAATCCTCAGATGCGGCAATAGCCACTTCGAGATGGGACATTGTCACCTGGCATCCCTCTTGGATCGCCAGAGCTTGAGCTGTTAACACGAGGTTTTTGATTTAAAACGATACCGTTAATTAATTTGCTCCTTAAAGTCGTGAAAGAGGTACCTACCTCGCGACTATTGCGCCCCTTTTGTACTCAGCCATCGAAGTCGTCCGGGTTGTAAATTACTACTCCTTGAGGCGTAGTTGCCGTGCCCAGAAAATATCGCCAGACATTGCTCCGTTGCTCGAGGTTTAATTTGTCGTATTTAAGTTTAAAGTGGATTCGACTGGCGATTATATTATCAATCTATTTTACTCGGTTAGTAGTGAGGAATATTATTCCCTAGTAGTATTCTAGGGTTCGCAGGAACACGTAAACGAGAGCATTTTAATGGATATCGTGAGATGAGCGCTATTCGAGAAGTACATCCGCCTCATTTAGGAGGAGGACCGCCTTCCATCGAGAAGCGCGTTTGAAGATACGAGGCAGCCACTTTTCGACGGTCTTTGCCGTTGTACCGAGCTTACTAATAGAGACTGGCATGAGTGGCCTTCGAAGATATTCGGCAATTAACTCAGTCGTTAAGGTCTTCCTCACACCAGGTGGTCCACTTATATACCGTATTAGCAAATGCCATCCATAAGGACTGGATACTAATTATAATAGAACGCTAAATCCTTGCCCTTTTCCTATTACGACATCGTTAAAGGAATGAGTTATAGCCCGTTTGACATAAGCTTCGGAAAGAGCTTGCACGGCCATCTTCTTCCTTAAAGGAATATAAAAGTCGTCTAGCGCTGCCTGTTTTTAGTTAATCTCTTTAATATTAGCGACAGCCACTTCCGCTACATTTAATATATTAGCTAAGGGGAAGACGATACTATAATAAAAAAGGACTAGATACTCACCCTATCTTCTGTCGCTTAAGCTGAACCCAGGAACGGTTAAGCTATAGATAAGTAAGTCGTCTCCCTTTACTTTTAATGGATTCATTTTATTATTCTTGGCCGAGGCCGACATCTCTTTAATATTATCAAAATCGATCACATGCTAGTTAATTAGTAAGCCCTTATCGGAATTCTTAATGCTCGGTCTAGCGTAATTCGGGTTCTCCTCTCGAAAATAAGCTACGTCGACCACGACTCGGCTTTCGATAGGAATTTTAATAACTCGGTCTTTTTCGATGTAAAATCCCTTGCCTTTATATTCGCAAAGGTAGACGTCTATTAAAGACAAAAATTTCTGTCCGCATTCGGTAAGCTAAGCCTTGACTTGCCTTTTATTCCGGTAATATTTAAAGGGGAATATCTTTAAAGCAGTAATTTATTTCGTACCACGGAATATCTCGATAGTATACTCACTTAAGGTTTCCTTAAACACCTTCCCGTTAAAATCTAAATAATAAGCCTTAACGTAAAAGTATTTTATCCTCTTATTTATTATTTTCTCTTCCCCAAATTCATACTTTACACATCTTGGCTAATTAGTGCCGAAGCATTTTATATGCGCTAAGGTATTCGGCTTAAAGAGCGTCTACAAGAGGTCATACGTAGTCTGATGCTTCTCGAGAAGCGGGCTAAGGCGCTCGGTTATCGAAGCGTAAGCTATTCGCATAAAATTAAGTAATAAATCTAAATAATCTAACGTAGAATTATCGAGGGCCGCGCTTGGATTTTAGCGGCACTCTTCTAAATCGAAGAGGTAATAGTAAAAGAGGTTCTGCTTTACCTATACTGAGTTAATAGACGTTCTACCATCTGAGTGCGTGGGGCGGCTCTAGATTTACCGAAGGCTTCTCTTCCTGGAGGCAAACCCCCCGGATATCTTACAAAACCTTCCGGAGGATGTCACGTAAGCCCGCAGACTTAATATTAATATATTAAATCTGATTCTTAGTCTCTTTATTTAAACTACTATTAGAAACGGAAGTTGTATTCGAAACTAAGACTTACCAAGACGTGTGCGAGCGATAAAGACGTAGTAATCTAGCTCATTCACTTTATTAATTAATATTAATAATTCCACGACTTTATATTTATATTCCTTTTTGTCTTAGTTGTGTTATCTTATTAGCGTTAATAACTTTAAATGTAGCCTAGCATATATAAACACCTCGTTAACCCTTTTAAATTCCAGCGTAAAAGCTTATACTTTTAGTTTTTTAAACTCAACTTTATTTATAGCAGTAAGCGGAGGAAGCGGTTTTTACTTAATATTAAAAGACTTAAAGATATTAAGAAACTATTAAACATACTTAATAGTCATAATTTGTCTTAATAACTGGTTTTTCGGTGTATCTTAGGGAGTTAGCGAATAGTAATCGGTTAAAGTCATCTTTAAGAGATCCTTAAAAGGCGTATAAAAATAAGTGAAGTTTAAGGCGTGTCTAATAGCCATTTACATATTTATAACAGCTTTGAATAACCCTTAGGCATTACTTAACGTGACAATGCCCTTAGACGGTAAGAGGACCGGGGTGCTGGTTGGGCCTATTAGCTGCTTTAAGGCTAAGGGTGTCTAAATCATCTCAATCGGGACTTTTGTCACTAAAGATTACTTATCCTACTTATATAGATTATCAGTAAAGTTCGATGTACGCATAGTCAAAAGCGTATTAACTTGAATTCTCGCGCTGTCTCGGGTTGAGTATCTTTGGGTAGCTTCGTCCTTGCTTTACTGGGATTCGAGATAAGTTCCTCCACATTATTAATAGCTTGCTCCGGTGATTTCTTATACTTCAGAAGGAATGAATAAATCTTAGTTATATTAAAACTTAGCGCCGGCACCTTATGTATAAATTCTTTTGCTAACTGCTTAGTTCTCTCGGCCTCTTCCTTCCGACTCCTTATGAATCTATAGATCTTCTTATCCTTTTCTAGACTAACTATTGCATTTAATTATGCATTTTCTAAAAGAGCAACGTCGACTTCCACGGGCTTAAAGACGAAACAGAAAAAGTCAGCCACCATATTATTATTAACAAGCCCAAGCTCAACCTTCTTATCGGCACAGCTAAGTCGTATGAGTGCTTTATCGAGGCGTTTAATGTGATTAGTGGTCATAATTAGGACCCGGCCTTCTTGCGACCTTATACTATCAATAACATTCAAAAGAGTAAAGAGAGACACATTTCTAAAGGCAGGTTTCATCGCTTATAAGGGGGAGTCAGTCGCGATTCGGCGGGAGTCTATCTTAGAGTCTCGATTCGAACTTGCGGCGTCAACGTCTTCCAAAAGAAGGACGCAGTCTTGTGAAAGCTTAATAAGTAGGCTCTTAAAGCCGGCTTTAATAAGTTAAGAAAGGTTAAGAATATAAATATTTAAACCGAAGACCCCCGTAATTACGTAAAAAAGAGACGACTTTCTAGTTTTAAGGGGTCCGTATAGTAAGTAACCCCGTCGATAAAGAATACTATAATCGGGATACTATTTTAAGGACGTTAAGTTAAGGAAATCGCCGATATTTTTTAGTAGCTCCTTTTTTTTAATTTCGTTAAAAATAACTGTCGAGATACGCTTAATAAGTAATACTTTAGACCTTATTTAGGCACTATCTTAGTGCTTATAAATATAAGTTTTACCCTAAATAAGCTTTATATATTCGGTATTATACTTAAAGAGTAATTCCTTTAAGATTTATGAAGATTTGCTAAAGTAGGAAATAAAGACGTCTTCTTGGCTTTTGAAATCTCTAATATAAAACTAACGCCGGAACACAATTAGACGGCCTTTATATTACATAAAAAAGCTTTCATTTTAAGGCGTATAAAATAAAGACCTCTTTTTCGAATCTCTATTATTAAAATGATTATTTCTCGCGTTATTTAATAAAGAGGCTAAGTCGGTGGTAACGAAGGAAGAGCGAGTATTCTAGATAAAGCTTTAAGAAGATATCCACAATATAAGTATATTATATAAATTCTCGCGATAATAGAAGTAAATAGTTGAAGCTACTTATTGTTAAAAAGTGTATTTTTATTTAGGCAAAAGGAGGTTTTTATTATAATAAGTCTGAAACTATCCCCATAAGGACTTGTAAATATGTTTATAAGTAAATATAAACAATTTAAAGAAATAGAAAAGAAGAGTATAAACGCTTAAGTCGATAGTAAAATACCTTTAAATAGCGGTAAACATATAAGTAAAGCCTAAGAATAATATCATGTCTAGGATCGAGGCTTAAGCGTCCGAGATAAAAGGGGTTGGCAGGGAACTAGTTTAAATATATCCCGCTATTATCTTATTTTATAATATAATAATAAGATGTTTAGGAGGATAATAGGTTGCTTTATGTTCGCAATAGACAAAGTATATAACTTAATAATATAACTTGATAAAAAGGTTTAAAAAGATGGTTAAAAAGCTTAATATTAAGAATATATAAGGCAATAGTAATAAAAACGTTAAAAGAGTTAAATCTTTATATAGCCGTTTAAGCCAATATTTAGACTCTCGATGAAGGAAGCCGATCACCCTTAAATACACTTATAGCCCGTAGTGGCAGCAGAATGTGTTAGCGCCTAAATAATTAAAGTGGCCTCGCGGATGCATTGTACGAACGACGTAAGATGAAGTAAAACATTAAAGTAAAGTATTAATAGCGATTGGACCGTGGTAATTAAAGGAAGAGCTTATAGCATATTAATTATGCAATTCTCTTAAATGAAATGTTTCCGTGTAGTAACCTTCGATCCTTGAGATTTCTATTAAATTAAAGTAATATTATAAAGAGAATCGGGGGTTATATATAGGATCCCCTTCCCCGAGGCAGCTGAGGCACCATTTTGAGGGATAGTGTATAGATATTATTAAAAGAGTTTATGGCGTATTAATTGTGTAGTTTTTTAAAAAAATAATACGTCTTCGTCTATTATCCCTTAAATAGACCGGCGGCCTATGCCTATAGCATAATGCGTTCGCTACTTAAAGACAAAACTAGCTTCGCCGATTCACCCCTGGCAAGTCACTTACAAATTAATTAATAATGTATAAAGTACTCGATTAAGGCTAGATTAAAAAAGTAATGTTTTATATAAGCGTCTGCCGGGCCACACCATTATTTTGATTCTCTCGAGGTTAAATTACACTATGGATTTCGTACTCAAACTTAGCTATATATAGCCGATTTAATACATTTAAAGCAAACCTAGGAAGATTAAAAAAGTAAGACCTTATATTCAACAACCCAGCCCTGCTATCCGAGGCTATTTCCTACTCCTTTCGTTATAATCACTTTAGCTCTTCAAACGGCGTTGGCTCAAAGAGCTTCTCAGGGAGATCGCTAAGGAATTCGTTAACGGCGTTTTATTAACTCCGTTGGACACGAACTCCTAACTGGTTGAGGTTACTCCTTAAAGAAATTTCTCCGTGGCCGGGTCTATGAGCTCATTCGCCTCGCTAATAGTCTGCTGAAGATGTCCGGCAGTAGATAGGTCTGTGGACGGATTCTAAGCAGTCTCGCGTTTGCTATTAACTTGAGACGAGTTTGACTGCTCCGCCTTTGCGGTCATCTCTATTAGAGCTATTATCTACGTAGAAGATTAATAGATAACTCTAATATATATATAAAAGTGCGATGTTTGAGACGATGCTTAAAGAATTAAAAGGGATGAGGAAGCGAACTGTCAAACTTGTAAGGAATTCGCACACTTATATATATTTTTACACTAAAAATTCGTATATATCTTTTCTATAACAAACTACACGTCGGCTTCTCATTCAGCAGTCTCGAAAATATTCACTTGGCTCCTACCAATCGGAATCAAGTAGTGAAGACCGGGGCCTTGTGTACAGCTTCATTCACTTCAATATGTTCCTCGACCCTGCGATTCCCTGAAGAAACGTATCTCGACTGTGTTGGTCTCCCAAAATGGATTAGGCTTGAAGAAGTCTCTTTAAGCTAGAGTTCATGCCGATGTAGAAAATGTTAAGTTCTTGAATGGTCAAGCTATCTTCACCAATCCATCATGCAGCAGCGTAGGGGAAGGCAAGACGTTAATGAAAGTATTGATAGCGTTTAGACTATACACAGTTTTAGAGGAGAGTTTATGGCGAATCGATTGTGCGATTCTCTAAAAATAGAGCCTCTCCGTATGGTCCCCCGACCCTTGAGGCTCCCCATTAAGTTAAGGCAATGCTGTAGAGACATGGTGGCTTGTATGCAGAATATCGTCGATCATATAAAATACGGTTGAACGAGAAGGTATCCCAAGACTTAGGGTACCTATCACCACCATCCCTCCTCTAGCCCACGGTTGCTGCATGATGCACTGGCCATGAGAAACAATCAAGATATCCAGTCGTCTCCTCGATCACTGGCTCATGTGCATTGTCACCCGAAGCACCTAGCGGGCCACGATTGGGTTTCCCATTAGTCCACGCTAACCCAATCTGAAATCCAAGAGGAACGCGCGCCTCTTTCTGTTTCTGAATCGGCTTAGCGCCGGCCGCCTGCGGGGGTTAGGTAGGTAGTCGATTTGTATTTCTGCGGGTGTCGCCCCCGCACCGAAAGCGGAGATTCCTAAAGTCGTAAACCCAAGGCAGACTCCAGCTTGATCCATCTCTTCACCTCTGCAATAGGTCAACAAGTTAGCAAGGACGTACGCTCCCGCTTAAAGCACTGCACTTTGGAGGAATTACTTATTAAGGACAAGGTAATTTCCGTTCAAGTCATTAGGAGAGTTTCGTAGGCTAACTGCGTGTAGTTTATTGAAGAGCTTCAACGGCATCTCCCAGGGCTGCCCAAGAGGTCGCACAACAAGCTCGCAAAAATTTTAGCATCGTAGGAGACGCTGTCCAAAGACAGTAATTCAGGATCCCAGCCTAATCCGCCGCCGAAGGGCGGGAATTCATCGCCCAAGGACCGTAATTCCCGAACATACAAATTCAATTCACTATAGTCAATTAGATCCGAGGATATCAGCATCCCCCAGAATGTTACAGAGGCCCTCAAACAAAACCATTATAATCTCTTACGCCAATCTAAAAACGGTGTCGACCTTCAGTCTCCGGCGGATCACTACGAATACACTTATACTATGGAAACAAGTCGCACACTTAACAAGATCTTATGGAGATTCTTGACTACTTTCTACTATGACCTCATCTCAGAGCTGGACGATACAAACCAACGATATTCTAAAACTGAAAATGGTAGCGTCGCCTTCGCTATGGCTGTAATTTGTCAATCAGGAAAGCATAACCCTAATACCGTTCGGGAGAGAGTAATGGGTTAGGTAAAAGTTGGCCGAAGATACCGTGGATTTATAAATGCCCTATGTTCTGGATGCTTAATTCTGTTTCCCGAAAAAATTAGTGACCTTATGTAAGTGCTGCTATCTATTATGGGGAGGTTTCTAACTCTTTAGAAAGCTAGGAGGAATATATGCCAGTTAAAGGGGACACGTTTACCAAGGTAATCCAATTCCTTCAAAACCTTAGCATTATTAGTAAATGCGAGGAACAAGGCTGAAATGATCTGAGCGACAAAATCCTACAAACTCTCCGCGGACCTTTTCAAAGCCTCATCCCTTTTCAATTTCAACCAGACCAGCAATGTCAAATCGGATGGGTCGCAAACTCCTCGCTTGCACTCGTTACTGGCGATGCCGACATACGCAGGCCTGAACGATCGATGCTCCGTCACGAGGGGGTAGAAGAAGTCCAAGATATAGACGTGAATAACCCACCATCAAGCAGGACACTTGATTCAAGAGCTCTACCAAGGCCGGTCGCGAATCAGGTAATTAAAACGAAATAAAAAAAAGGTATTACATCCGTGAGGCGACAGCTGCAGAGCTTCGCCAAAGATCTTACGGCTCACCAGACGCTTCGTCCCGCTCACAGGTCTAAGACGCAGCATAAGACTCGTGGAGGGGGTCCTTAGGGCCGGTTTCCTCGAGCCCCGACACAATATTGGGCGTCTGCTCCCAAAGATTCTGGGCAGAGGCACTTAGCGACGAACCATCAAGACGACCGTTTGTTATCACCCCGGGTGTCCATCAACGATCGAGGACGGGATCCGCTCAGTGACGTCTCACTAAACGCAACGAACGTCTATCCTAGTGGCACAGACTCGACTCAGTACATGCAAGATGTGGACAGCTCCCCTAGTTCACATCCGCGCTTTGTCTCTCCACCTCGCAGTCAGGATCATGGACATGCCCATGTGGATCAGGGGCAGGGAAGGGCAAGAGAATCAATATCTGATACTTTGAGGCTTGAGCGAACAGGCTTCAGCACTATCAGCGCTCTCTTGAATCACGATAACAATACTCCATCCACCGCTCGTCCAATCACGCTAGACTTAGTTCAAGGCTCAAAAGATGACCCAGTTGCCGGCGTCATAGGTATAGAGAATTTTCTGGTTTCAACGATGGCTGCTAATTGTAACCAGGTCAGCAGGGTTCAGATAAGGCAGCCGCATGTGACACCCAGACCGAACTCGATTCTGTTCCAGTTCCCCGGAAGGAACTGATCAAGTTCGGTAAAGACATTCTTTACCAGATACTTTTCAACCTAAGACTTGACAGCCTGTCGACGGACCAGCCTACCAATATTCTAGGCAAAATTTGGTTCGGTAGATTGGGGAATCTTCCACCATTCGTTTCACTAAGGCTGCCAAGCGTATTGGGCACTATTGTTAAGTCGTCTGGTCAAGAGGTTAATATATGTAATACTGTAGGCTCCCGCAGTATAGATTGGCCACTATTCGGGATCGAGTTGGAGCGTTTTATGCAACTAATTCGGAGAGACGGGTTTGGGGATATACTTTGGAACGATTGTGGGAACTACGGTTTTGTGACGATATATGTAATAGACCAAAAACTGATAGCGGACTTCGGGCATCCTGGCATGTTGTCCAATGTAGTCTCAGGGTAGATAAGGGATGCAGATCGGGACTATGAATTCAAATGTCTGCTATTCCGAGCTGCTAGTAGTTCATGCCCTAATGCATTTCCTTTGTCTCCAATCTACTCCCCCTTAAGCGTCATCTTTGACCACATCCTGAATACCCGCTAAAAGCGCCTTCGGGTTCGCGCCCACCACGATCTCTTGGCCAATATACCTTGATCTCTTAAAATTTTTACAATGTCCGACACCTTCGTAACTTCATCGGGAATAGCAATTGGACGGTGTTCGTCTTCATACTTAACGCACTGTATCTCTCCTGTATGTTTGACAGCCTTATTCTTGATCATGATAGTCCATCCTGTCACTTGAAACTCGAACTGCCCTCTCACCTCGGCCTTCACCTCCTCCTCCTTAAGCAAAAGACTGCCAACGTCAAAAGAAAATTCAATTATTTTCTCAGCCTGACCTTATATTGCCTCAAGCCCTAAAGTATTTTCCAAGCCCCTCTTCCAAAGGCAGTCGGTGAACTCCGTAAAGAAATTGCCATCAATGTTTCCAACACTAACTAGCGGACCTTCGCGAAACTCGGAGGGGAATAAAAGGGCATTTCTCTTCTCGCCTTCGGTTATACGGCTAGCTGCATCCACCGAGATAATGTGAGGATGGATTTTCTCTAAATCGATGTCGGAAATACGAGTAAGTCTGGTCCAGTACCCTTACGGTTCCGTTATGCTGATGCCGAAGAGTATTTGCCCTTCAGGGATCGTCGTATGGCGATAGAGGAGTCGCAGTCGGAAATGGCTCTAGGCGTTGTATTTTGCAATTATTGCACAGAGTTCTTTAAATCCATCGAATAGTACGTCTATCTGAGGAAATGCGGTGTCGGGGGCGAATCGATTGTGACTACCCTGGATCAGCAAGAAGTCTGCGAGCATAAAGCATGGAGCATGAACTAACAGTCTTGCTGAGGCGATCAACGTCTCCTGAGTAATGTTCGCACTAAACGGTAGAATATCTGCCATCTCAATGAAAGATGTCTTATGCTAATCAAGAAGGGCTTTAAAGAGGGGTTACTGAGAACGAAGAACGAAGGAGTCATATTGAGGCATTTACGTTTAAGTGCCATGTGATTTGGTCGAAGATTTGATACTAACCGAAAAGACCCCGCACATTCAGGCTCCAATCTACAACGCGGTCGTAAAATTTTCGACGCCGTGCGACTGATAAGCAGTCCATATTTTGTGCGCTTAACCCCATTGACTTGTCCCACATACTTTGATTTAGTGTGGTATACCCTTGCGTGATAAGCTGATGAAGTGACGTGGCTCAGAGATCAATCATGTCATACATGTGACACATCCCGTGAAATGTGAGTAAGCCCATCCCTCAACTGATAAGCAGTTCGTGTTGATGCCTTGAACAACGGTTAGAACGCCAGCATCAACAACCGCCTATTTCAAGGCTTGTTTCACGACTTTCTAAATTTCAAAAGCACTACGACGTACATAACATATAGGAGAATTCTAGTCTTAAATAGAGCTCTATTTGAAGTAGAACTCGAGTTTCTTGCAAAAGTGGACAAAACCATTGGCTCGCTTAAGTGACATCAAGCCATGTGTGATTGGTGGCAATAATTCTGCGGGCAATATTATAATGTGCCTGGGCGTCTGCGTCATACCGTTTAGGGAATTAGGTGGCCGATTTTGACAACTCATGCACTTTCAATTCAAGCCATGATTATTATAACACTTAATAATTAAGGAGTCAAAAAATAAATATTTCGGATCGTATCACTAATTTCGAAGTCGTTTATAAATTTGTTTTGTCTTTTTATTTTAATAAATATTGGTAAATAAAGTGTCATTCCCCTTGAATTTTAGTGTTCTCGCTTGTCAAAATCGGCCACCTAATTCCCTAACGGAGAGCGTGCCACATTGGTCTCAAGGGCAACAACTCCCTCAACAAGGCATCTCTACAATCAACGAGGGCGGCGATTACTCGGCATTTACCGTGCATAGCAATGTATCCCGTCTGATCCAAATAACTTAGCCGCAGCAACGAGCATTACTGGTGCATATCGCGAGCGCCGCGTGTTAGCGTTGGTCGCAGGAATGTTGACAGCTGATGAAGATTTCTTGTTTGCCGATTCATTCGAACCGCTAAGGTCTCCTAGTTGTTTCCAACGCAGCGTTGGCAACGTTCACAACGCTCCATAACTACGTGAGTTCCTCCGGTTTGGGTTGTTCATGAAAACAGGAGAAGGAAATAGAAGGGGAAAGTGGTGGCTGTCCTGCATTATTTGAGCGTAGAGACTGTATAGATTGGAGCTTTATTGGTTAAGCACGACACTTTGGACATAAGAACTGAACTGAGAACATTAGAATGAAACTGAATTATCTGGAATCTTATATTGGAAGGGTTCTCCATCTTTTAACCAGAATTAAAAACCCTACCATAGAGAAGAATGTCTAATTCCACCCATGATGTGCATTAGTAACTTACACTGCAGCTTCCAGATGCAAGACCCAACGATGTTGCAAGGAAGATGGATTGCCCCGTAGTCACTCTTCGCTATTACTGCGCTGAGGATGATTGCCCTTTATCTTCCGCCCAGGTGATATTTCCAATTTCCAATATGACTCATTTGCTCCGCCGTTGACTGCTGTTACTTGCGGAATCATCCGAAGGTGGCGGCCGGGACTTGGCTAACTGGGAGGCCGTCTTCCTATTCTCCTCGAGGAGGCCGTCCAATAAGTCTTGAATCTCTTTTAGGCGCTGGTCTTTCCCCCAATCGATGATGTTCCGGACGTACTTGCGGAACTCCACGTAATCGTTGGACTTCTGAAACAAGAAACTATCGACCTTTCGCGTGTAATATTTAAGCCCATTATACTTCCATGAGATGTAGAGTCGTGCTTCCGTGGCGTTCATAGCGATACTGAATGCGGCACTGTCAATCGGTTGGACCTTATCGCTGTTACATCGCCTTAGCTGACGGTTAAGACGTTCGATAATCTTGATACAGGATGCAAAAGCCCTAAGACATTAATTCGTCGCCACCCACAAACTCCCAGCCCCGGAAGGACCATCGGCCTTAACCTCAATGACAAAGAAAGGATAGCTCAAGCTCTGACTATTAGCTATCATCTCGGTCCCCATAAAGTTAAATTAAGCTTGCTGCCCGTCCGTAAATGCTCCAAGGCGGTTATATCCATAAAGCATATTAGATACTGGATTACTAACCTTGAGCTTGGATCCGACATTAAGAACAATATGTTTAGCCATCGACAACCTATTGCTACGTTTAAGACTATCTAATAATTTAGGATCAAGGAAAATGTTAGTATGGAAATACTTTTCCACGTCGCCTTCTACAGTCCCCATTTCAAGATCGTACAAATCAATATCCTATTTGAGTTAGTCTGATAATAGGCCTAGTAAATCACGGTCCATACGTACGTGATCAATAAGTCCGGCAATGTCTTCCGGAAATTCCTCGTAAAAAGGGCGGATGTAGATATTGTTCGCAGTCAAGTTCGCAACCCGGTAGTAGGGATCCTTAATAAGGCTCTTCTTTCGACTTGAACCAGTGGAGGCACTACTGATATTCGATGGCGTGACTGATTAGGCGTACGAAGACACCCGTAGGTCGTCCTCCGCATCTGCTCGGTACGAACGTGACCTAGTAAAAGCAGGTGTCGGTGGCAGAGCGAATCCATTAGCATCCCGTTTGTACTCCATATTCGGCGCCGATTTTATAAGTCTCCTGGGAATAATGTCGCCGTTTAAGTGACCAAGAAGAGTATCCGACCGGCAGTGTCTTTCTCGGTAGGATTCTAATCCTAAAGCAGACTCGACCCACTAGGTAACAAAACTATCGACAGACTCAGGACGGTATCTTTTCGGAGCAGGACTCGAAGGGAGCGGGTCGACAGAGTCTTCCAGGAATGATGCGTGTGGACGCTTCAGAGGGATAGGCTTTGGCTGTTGCTGTACAGTCTGCACGAACTTCTCTATTAATCGTTGACAGTATAAGGGGATATTGACATACCTTGGCCTCCTACTCTGCTTCCTCGGTCTCAATTCGGAATCGCTTCGTCGTGCCAGGTCGTGATGAGGAAGGGTCAGGCTCATCGAAATCTGCGAATAAGCGCTTTGGAGGTACCGTATTATCTGCAATATAGCGCCATGGCGGCGTAATTTTCCGGAAGTATTTTGATACTTTTGGACCTGGCGCTTTAATCGAGACTGGCGCTGTAGATTATAATTTTAGATTAGATCTACACTAAAATACCCTCTTTTTAAATGTCTTCCTTTGCCAACTCTAATTTATTTTTTAATATTATCTCGTTTTTTGTAAGAACTTTTAATTATTCGTTATTATGCCTTTTATTCCTCGCATTCCACTCGGTCCTCTGCCACTAGGTTAAGCAACCTTAAATCTTCGAGGGGCTATTCAATTACTTACTCAACCCCGCTAAGGGCCTCCCCCGAAACCAAATAATCGCTCTCAACGTATACTCGGCCGGAAGTATATAAGTGGAGTAAACGAGTAGGAAACCGTAAAGAGGCTAGCTTAATAGCGAATCGAGAACGACAATAAAGGTATCGGAGAGCCTAGAGATTAAGAGTTGGCATCTCGACTAATTGTAGAGGAAGAAATCGAAGAGGAATTAGACGGCGTAGACGACGATATATATAATAATTATGTCATTTTTCAGAGATACGCTTATAGTCGAGAATATAAGTTAGCATCGTTAAAATACTAAGAGTCCACGTACCAGAAGCTCAAAAATAAAAGTGACGAGCGAATTACTGTTCGGTATGCGGCTCGAAAGCTCAAGATCTCACGCTTTACCTTTCGCGGATAAATTAAAAAAAAACCCGATATTCTACGGCAAAAGAAAGGAATATTCCGTGTCTAGAAGCTATAAGGCAAAGTGAAGGAGCTAGAGATAGAGTTAAAGCTAAAAGAAAGGTTTAACGAGGCTCGACTCAAAGGTCGATTGATTTCAGCTAAATGAATAATTCGGAATGCGAAGTAGATATATAAAGAGCTTTACCTTAAGCGAGTGATTCGCAGAGAAGGAGGTTTAAACCTATACCTTAGTTTTCGATAGTCTATTAGCTAGTTAATTAACTTTAAGAAGCGTTAAGGAATCTCCTTTCGAGCAGGAACGAAAAGAGCTCAAAAAGCTCTCGAGGAACTACGTAGCATTATTATTAATTGGCTTTAATTTAACCGCCGAAACATTATTATCAACTTTAATTCTAATTATAGGAAGCCTTATCTTTTTACCGTATTAATTATTAAAAGATATAAACTCTTTAAGATCTCGAATATAAACTAAACACCCCTCGCTTTTGAGTTTTAGAGAAGCCGTATTCTCGCCGCTAAAAGTTCTCGTATAATTACTTTAAGGATAACTCGTGGAAGCTAGGAAAAACGTTAAGCTATTTTATAAATTATCGCTTTTATAAATGGAGTTAATTAGTATAAACCTTTTCTTATATTTAAAAGAAAACTAAGAAAAGGTAATAAAAATCGATAATTAAAAATAAATAAATATTATCTTTTAATTAAAGTGATTTAGAATAATAAAGCATACGCTAACTCTTAGAATTTCCTTAATTAAATTAGATAAGATTACTCTTATGCCTCCGAATACCCTCTCTTAGACCGCGAACCTCGACTCCTCGTACTCGACGCTTTTGCCCCTTATAAATATACCGGAAAAAAGGTTCCTGTAAACGAGATTATAACGGCGAAGGAGAAACGACTGAAGGAGGAGAAGCTAAATAAGGCTATTCGTACTGAATTTAAGAAGCTGAACGTCACTTTGTCGCTTATCCTTAGCGGTTATATAAGTTATATTCAGGTGCTCGATGTGGCTATTAACGCTCTTTTGAAAGCTTTAATTCGGGAGTAAGAAGAGATTTATATTAATAAGAACTTAAAGAAATAAAATAATAACGAGTATATAATATAAGACCGGCGTATATTATTAACTTAATAAGTTAAAGAGGCGTGGTTATAAATACACCGAGATCATAAAGATACGATTATCGAGGCTTTTAGGAACGTTAGTTTATCTCTTAATCTTAACGGCTTTAAAGACGACAAACTGAAGATTCGAGACCTCCCAAATATCTCCGTCGGCGATTACCAACTTCCTGTTTCGATTATTATTTCTGACGACGACGACGCTAACGAAGATAGAAATATAATTATAATTTAAAGCACGTATATTTCGGTGGAAAAGAAGGAGGCTATATAAGCAAAGAATTAAGGTAACGTGATAATAAATATAAGGAACGATATAGAGAGTGCTTTTGACTTTAATTCAGAGCTCGATTCCTCGGAAGAAGAGACTAAAGAAAGGGACGAGGATATAGCAAATATTTAAGAGGCGTAATAAATAAATAACTTCAAAAATAGATATTATTTATACTCTTATTTTGCACTTAAATTACGCGAGTTTAATATGCCTAACCTAGGATTAATTATACCGCTATAGCGATATAATATACGCGAAGTCTAAGGGTTATAAATAGACCTGGCGGTGTAGGCGGGGTGGCGAGTTAATCAAGAGTGGCGCTATATTGCAGATAATACGGTATCGGACGAGGTGGCCTCGATTCTATCGAGGAAACGCCTGACATTTCAAGACAGGCTCGAAGATTTACTATTTAGAAGGGTCGCGAGGGTCTAGCGGGGTAATGGTTGATGCTAGGTGAGAAGGGTCGGCCGGCTAATGGCCCAAATTTCAGGAACAGGGTGTGTCGCATCCAAGGCGTGGTAATTAGCCGGCCGATTTGATTTGCTCGCGTACGGCGATTAAGTGCTTGCTTTACATGGGAAGATTTTGAGCGGGTGCAATACTATATTCAAAACCCAATCAATCGATTGGGAATTTAGTCGGTCGCGACACAATGAGGATGTTTTTGCTGCACTAGTAACTGTCGTGGCACGGGATCTCTCTCTGCTAAGCGCCCTCGTTAGCCTTTAGCGGGATGAGTCATAATTTACGGCATAATTCGCTATAGAAGCTAATCAGAGAATAATATAGTCGGCCCAAGGAAAAACGAGGGGTTCGATCTAAACCCCCGCTTTTCAATAAACTCGAAATTCTATTGGCGGGGAGCTAACCAAAAGTCTGGCCCCTCTTCTTAGTCCTTAAACCTTCTTTCACACCATCAAACCCTACTCCTACTACGGCCTCTTTCGGATGCGATGAATGTGATATAACACTGGCTTCCGGACTTAGCGGAAGCAGGGCCGAGCCGAGTAGTCATGAGCTGCACTCGAATCTTGGCACCCCTCAGGTTCTGGTACCCCTTTAGCGGCCAGCGCTAACCCAATCTACAATCTAAGAAGGACGCGGCGCTCGATTACGCTATACGTAGTATTTCAGTGCAGCCCCGGCCTACTAAACTCTACGGCTCGACCCTTTCCTGGCGGACTGCATACATAAATGCAGCATATTATCCGCAATCACAAGCACTAGGATGCCCTCCAAACTTATTCTAGCTGCTGCCTAACCTTTTATACATATTCATTCCACCAAATTTTAAAGTGGGTGCGGGGTAGAAAGTGCTTTGGGGACTTCTCAAAGGGTTCCGCTGTAAATACAGAGTCTGATTGGGTGAGGCTCCTGCGTAATGTCTCGCCTCCCTAGAGGGGGTACCACCACGTTCTTGTCCTAAAAAGGTCTCTCTAATAAAATATATAAAGTCCACAAGACGTTAAACACCTTAGTCCTAATCTTCACGCTGATACAATCTCTAATCAGTTACACTCTCCAGTCCACCTTCAATCAGGTATTATCTTCGCTCTACAACTTCTTCTTCTTCCATCATGGCTGCCGCTGTCGCTAGTTACTCCCACGACCATTTCCATAGCCTTCCGGATCTTAACTCTACGCGCGGCAACTTTCTTAAGTTAAATAGCCCAAAGCTTATCGAGAATGTCTTCAAAGACTTCTTCATCGCCAACGGCATAAATCGTACCTTCGGGTTGGCCATACCGCACCGCCACTTCAATATCCTCCCTAGGCAGATAATAGTCAATTACAATGGCACATCCACCGCTTGGAACGCTAGCCCTGGCGAGGGGATGAATAAACCCCAACCAACAATTTAGAGCTTTTCCTCCAGTAGTGAATTAGTGTCACACGAGTTCAGATATTCTAAAGGGCACAAATTTGAGATAGGAGAAAAGGAACGTGCGTTTGTAGCCAAGTTTAAACGCTTACTTAATAAAAAGAATGTCGCGGGGATGTTTGACTTATGCGAGTACCCGGGAGATGACTTTGAGGGCACATATAAGATCACTATGTTCTTAGCCAACATCAACCTAAAGCCGAAAGATGTACGTCAACCTTCCACTAAATTAACATTAACAACTAACTTATCTCCGACACAATATCTTAAAGGCTTAATGGGGATTGACACTACTTAATTCTTTTCCCCACCACTTAAGAAGCGAGGTTACAAATGCACCTACGATAACCGTACAGCCCCCATAGTCATAGCGCCTATATTATCACGCAGTCAGCTTAGGCTCCTGCTTCCCTGGAAGAAGATAATAGCTAGAATAGTTACTCAGTAATATTTGCCATGTCATTCACTCGAGGCGGCTCTTAGGATTTAACTACAATCATTCATAACAGAATAGGACGGATTTAGTACGAACAGGAATGGTTATCAGATTAATATATGCAGACGGAAGTGGCTCGGCTTGTAGCATTTAACTACAGTCATTCATTATAATTCAAATAAGAAGGATTTCCGTAAGAACAAGAATAGTCATCATTTCTCGCTTACGATTTTGTGACTCTGAAGTTAAGGTAGCATTACGTGATTTATAAGCGAAGTTTGTCATGAGTAAGATTTCAGAGTTAATTAGGACTCGCTGTTTTTGAGTAATTAAGCTCTTTGATTTGCTCAATTTAAAAGGTAAATATTTACTAAGCCGATAGAAAGAGGAGCTAGCTGACTATTCGAATGCTTTTATTGGTGGGTCTCTCCGTGAGTAGTAAAATCAAGTGATTTTGCTTTTTTGACTCGCTTAGCGAAACGGTGTAATTTAGTTCCGTTAGTGCCTAACGAAAAATAACCCCTCCTCCCCTCTACTTCTATTACCCCTCTTCTCTCCCGTTCGCCGAGCTATTCACGCTCCACGATGTCACCAAACCTAATGCAAACTTTCCACCCGGAAAACATACCCGCCATTATCTTTGCTTTCCGACTTGACGGCGAAGTCCTAGTCTTGAATAAACGGTATATAGATGGTAGTAAGTGTCGCATCTTCAAGGTCGACTTTTCGGACAGAGAAAGCTGGTCTGTACGCATTCCAATCCACGTACAAAGCGATTCCCAAAACGCTATTATAAGCGTTCTCCGAGGAGAACAAAATGTGCTTCAAGAGATTGGCGCGACGGACTTTCCCTAGGCCCTAAAACACCATAGATCCAGCTTCACATTCGAAAACTTAGTTGAATACCCGTTCATAATATTATCGTGGATTAAAGGCTCACCCCTTTTCTAGACTGCCAACTACTTACCAAGGCCTGTTCGAAATAAAATCCTTAGTCAAGTCGCTAAAATATAAATGTCTCTCATCGAGTGCACCAAAGAAAATAATATATTCAGCCACCTTCCTTTAAGTGCAAATACTTACGTTTATTGCAAGGGGAAGCGCCACAGCGTATTTCTTAAGAATAATAAATAACAAGTTCCGCCGAGTTCGCAATGGCCACCTCCCCTTTATAACTAAGCGGGACTGTTATAACCAAAAAAGCCTTCTCCCTATAATGCTTCACCCCAAACTAAAGGACACGCCATTCACTATAAATCATAACGATTTATCACCGCTAAACATAATAGTTGACTTTGAACACAACGTTACTAGGTAAGCAAGCGTAACCCTGGATACGCTTATATTACTAACTGTAAAAGTATTATCGATTGGGGATACGCTTTAAAGGTTCCCGTCTAACTAGCTGGTCGCTTTCCTCGCTTTCTTCAGCTCCAAGAGCTTGTTATGCCCCTAAGCCCAACTCTTCAAAAAGATCGAAAAGCTTATGTTACTTCGCTCACGTCTCAGTCTTCGCAAGTGGCGTCTTGGATGTCGCTTATTGATTTATCCGACAATATTGATTTTCGCCATTGCTTTCTAGAGTCGATAATCAACAAGGGTATGTACCGTTCGTTAGCAGTTCTAAGATGGAAGCTTCCCTATCGTGAGCTACACTATAGTTTCAAATATTAACTTCTTAATTAAAGGCGAAAACTGCTACTTTCCGTGAGTGAGATGCTTCAAAGCGCAGCCCTCCGAGAACGAGTAAGCTCAATGACTGCCAGCCCTTTGCCAACCAAAACGTAGCGGGTGACTCACCCAATTTAAGTGACCGCTCCGATACACACACTACCCAACTGCCAAAGCACTTCTTACTAGGTGATTAATTAAATGTATTTGATCAAAAGTTATATCGCCAGGTCCTGCGGCTTAACTTGATTTGTGACTTCCTCAGCCTTCTCATGTGGGTTTTCTAGCCTTAGGCTGCGACCATCACCTTCAGCTGATTTATCGACGGAACCCGAGGCTCCGTATTATTTTAATAAACGGGTCGCACTTGCGGCCAGCGAATCATAGCTACACACCTAAAACACTAATTATTACTTATTCCTCGGTATCGGCGGCATACAAGCGAAGATGCCGCCCGGTTCCCTAATTAATCTTTAATTACTAAATGACGTCTCAAGCCGCAGTCTCCCCTGCGATTCCCAACCTATCTCTATGTGTAAGTCGGCACTCCCAGGACTAACACCAGCGCCAACGCTGACCCACTCTTACTCGGCTTCCTACCCTTTCTCAATGCTATTCGCAAATGTAAGGAATCCAAATTCCTTATAAAAACTAGCGCATATCACCCACCACATCCTCTAATCCTTCTGACCACCTTCGACCGTTTCAAACCCAGCGACAATATAAATCCACTCCTTCCCTCTCCTCCTTCCAGTCGATATAGCCCCGCGTTAAGTAAAATAAAACATCCAAAAAGTTAGGCGGCAACCCTTAATGCCAAAAGACTAAGGTAAGCCATTCGTCCCCATTATTACGTACTTTGACTAATCATTAATAGGGAAACGGCCTCAAGGTATTAAAAAGGAACGACTACAGTTATCTTCTCATACCAGCGCACGCCTAGAAGAAATATAATGCCCTCAAGAACGAATTATATTTAAAGACAGGAACACCGAACCTAAACACTCGCTTCCCTCCCTAATTAGCAAAACTCCTAGCAAAGAGGCATGCCACTCTTCTCCTGCTATACTATAAAGCTAACTTAAGTTAAGTTTCCACAAAATAAAGATCGAAAACGAAAACGATCACAAGAAGACGAACTCACCCTCCCCTCTAGTGTCACTCCCTCTTAAAAGCGACCGTAAAAGTCCCCTTCACAATCTCCTATCGAAAACACAATCGGCGAGAACGCAGCCGTCGGTGACAGCGGGGAGGAGATCAACCCACTTAAATACTAGAGGAAGGAGCTTCGTTGGCCTAAGGAATACTTCGAATCGGAGAGTAACATAAATCATTTGCTTACGAGGAAGAAATCTTCTTTATCTCTTCGCGGCAAACAATCGGAAGCTGACTCTGCCGCGCCTAGCTCTACTATACCTAGCGATCAAAAGCCGAGAGAAGCCAAAAGTGCTCCGTATTAAAGCCTGCAATATAAAATCCTGCTCGAGACCAAGGGTAGCTTTATGCGCAAATCGGATTTGGGTATTGCGGACATAAGCAAGATCGTTTACCGGACCCTCCTTAAAGCTGAGCAAATAGTTCTAGAGGATTTATTGTTTTAAGATGATCTCTTTGACGAGACGTGCGAAATGATATAAGACAGGAACGAGGCCAAGGTTATTTAAGATATTGCTCAACTAATCGTTCCTTTCGCTCAGTCTCTAGCCATACGTGGCGCCAAACGTTTAAAAACCTTGATCGAAAGTGTCAACAAAGGCTGGGACAATTCCATCGCTTTAACCAAGCCTCGTCCGCAACCCGACTATACTGTTGGATTTAAGCAAACTGCATTCACCGAAGATCAGCTTAAAAAAATCCAGCCGTATATTAGTGACTTCTCGGAAATGTCTCTCTTTATAAGTATATATTATATATACTTTCCGTTTCTTATATGCGAGGTCAAGTGCGGCGCTACGGCGCTTAATGTTGCGGACCGACAAAATACTCATAGCATAACAATAGCCGTAAGGGGTATTATCGAACTCTTCAGGCTTATAAAACGCGAAAAGGTGTTTTACCGGGAGATACTCGCCTTCTCAATCTCGCATAATCACTGGACGGTGAGAATCTACGGTCATTATCTTGTGCTCGACGGAAAAAAGACCACCTTTTACCGCCATTCGATACGTAAGTTCAGCTTCACGGAACTAGACGGCAAAAAGAAATGGACGGCATATAAATTCACTAAGAATGTTTACGACATATAGATGCCGACTTACTTAAAAAGAATCTATTTAGTTATTAATAACTTGCCGCTCGATCCGGATTTTGAGGTCTTAGAGCAATCCGAGCCAGGGGAATCCGGACTCTCACAAGGGTTAGAAAGCTACTATTTCTCCGACCAATTAAGTTATGATGTTGTATCTTTACTAGGGGAAGCTGACAGTCAATCAAGCCGTGTTGGTTCGCGAGACGTTATCCCTGATACTTCACTGTCTTAAAGGATCGACGGAAAAGCATTTAAAAAGCCAAGGAAAAGGGGTCGGCCTGTCGAACTACACTAGTCACAAAGTGCTAGATAAAGAGAGGGGACATCTATTACAAAGTCTGACTAGAAAGTAAAATTGGTTGACCTAGACTTTACGAAGGAGTTAAACACTATACCGCCTAGAGCTAGTCACCGAACTGTACTTCGCAATTCATAGTAGTAGAGGTGCGTCAAGGCTGGATTCTTTTGTGTTCATATAGATGTGCATTCGCTATAGTCATAAAGACGCGGGGGGCGGAGTAGGACCAATGTATACCAGAGATCATAGGCAAATGGCTAACTCAAAACGGGTCACATACTTAGGTTTGAGAATATACTTGCGGTGTTTGCGCTAGAATATTATTAAGGCGTTTTGGAGGGGGGGTGGCACGACATTTATAAGATAGCGTTCTTTGCCGCATTGCTCTCGGGGCAATTGGGAAAATTAAATTATACCGTATTATCTGCAATATAGCGCCACTCTTGATTAACTCGCCACCCCGCCTATACCGCCAGGTCTATTTGTAACCCTTAGACTTCGCGTATATTATATTACTATAGCGGTATAATTAATCCTAAGTTAGGCATATTAAACTCGCGTAATTTAAGTGCAAAATAAAGGTGTAAATAATATCTATTTTTAAAGTTATTTATTTATTACGCTTCTTAAATATCTGCTATATCCTCGTCCCTTTCTTCAGTTTCTTTTTTCGAGGAATCGAGCTCTGAATTAAAGTCAAAAGCACTTTTTGTATCGTTCCTTATATTTATTATCACGTTACCTTAATTCTCTGCTTATATAGCTTCCTTTTCTTCCACCGAAATATACGTGCTTTAAACTATAATTATATCTTTATCTTCGTCGACGTCGTCGTCGTTAGGAATGATAATTAAAACAAGAAGTTAGTAGTCGCCGACGGAGATATTTGGGAGGTCTTGAATCTTCAGTTTATCGTTTTTAAAGCCGTTAAAATTAAGAGATAAATTAACGTTCCTGAAAGCCTCGATAATCGTGTCTTTATAATCTTAGTGTATTTATAGCCACGCTTCTTTAACCTATTAAGTTAATAATATACGCCGGTCTTATATTATATATTTATTATTATTTCATTTCTTTAAGTTCTTATCGATATGAATCTCCTTTTGCTCTCGAATCAAAGCTTTTAAAAAAGCGTTAATAGTTATATCGAGCACCTAAATATAGCCTGTATAACCGCTAGGAATAAGCGACAAAATGACGTTTAGCTTCTTAAATTCAGCACGAATAGCCTTATTTAGCTTCTTCTCTTTCAGTCGTTTCTCTTTCGCCGTTATAGTCTCGTTCGCAGGAACTTTTTTTCCGGTATATTTATAAGGGGCAAAAGCGTCGAGTATAAGGAGTCGAGGTTCGCGGTCTGAGAAGGGGTATTCGGAGGTATAAGAGTAATTTTATTTGATTTAATTAAGGAAATTCTGAGAGTTAGCGTATGCTTTATCGTTTTAAATCACTTTAACTAAAAGGTAATATTTATTTATTTTTAATTGTCGATTTTTATTGCTTTTTCTTAGTTTCCTTTTAAATATAAGAAGAAGTTTGCACCGATTGATTTTATTTATAAAAGCGATAATTTATAAAATAGCTTAACGTTTTTCCTAGCTTTCACGAGCTATTCTTAAAGTGATTATACGAAAACTTTTGGCGGCAAGAGTACGGCTTTTTTAAAACTCAAAAGCGAGGAATGTTTAGTTTATATTTGAGATCTTAAAGAGCTTATATCTTTTAATAACTAGCACGGTAAAAGAACGAGGCTTTTTATAATTAGAATTGAAGTTAATAATAGTATTTCAGCAGTTAAATTAAAGTTAATTAATAATAATATTACGTAATTTCTTAGGAGCTTTTTAAGCTCTTTTCGTTCCTGCTTAAAAGAAGATTCTTTAACGCTTCTTAAAGCTAGTTAACCAGCTAATAGACTATCGAAAACTAAGGTATAAGTTCAAACCTCCTTTTTTACGAATCACTTACTTAAAATAAAGCTTTTTATATATTTACTTCGCATTCCGAATCATCTATTTAACTGAAATTAATCGACCTTTGAGTCGAGCCTTATTAAACCTCTCCTTTAGCTTTAATTCTATCTCTAGCTCTTTTACTTTACTTTATGGCTTTCGGACACGGAATATTCTTTTCTTTTGCCGTAAAATATCGGGTTTTTTTTTAATTTATCCACGGAAGGTAAAGCGTAGGATCTTGAGCTTTCGAGCCGTATACCGAATAGTGATTCGCTCGTCACTTTTATTTTTAAGCTTTTAGTACGTGGACTCTTAGTATTTTAATAATACCAACTTATATTTTCGATTATAAGCGTACTTTCGAAAAGTAATATAATCATCGTATATATTATCGTTTACGCCGTCTAATTCCTCTTTGATTTCTTCCTTTATAATTAGTCGAGATGCCAATTCTTAATCTCCAGGCTCTCCGACACTTTTATTATCGTTCTCGATTCGCTATTAAGCTAGCCTCTTTACGGTTTCCTGCTCGTTTACTCTACTTATATACTTCCGGCCGAGTATACGTTAAGAGCGATTATTTAGTTTTAAAGGAGGCCCTTAGCGGGGTTGAGTAAGTAGTTGAATAGCCCCTCGAAGATTTAAGATTGCTTGACCTAATAGCAGAGGACCGAGTGGAATACGAGGAATAAGAGACATAATAACGAATAATTAAAGGTTCTTATAAAAAACGAGATAGTATTAAAAAATAGATTAAAGTTAGCAGAGGAAGACATTTAAAAAGAAGGTATTTTAGTGTGGATTTAGTCTAAAATTATAATCTATAGCGCTAGTCTCAATTAGAGCGCTAGGTCCAAAAATATCAAAATACTTCCGGAAAGTTACGCCGCTATGGCGCTATATTACAGATAATACGGTATATCAAACTCTTCTGCTTAATCTTCTAATTACACAACACGCAGTCAAGCCTAAAGTTCACGGACATCTTCATTTTAATCATCTACCTACCCCGAATAGTCCTTCAAGACCAGTAAGTTTCTAACCCCATAAGTATATATACAATGTTAATCGAGTCTTGTGGCGGGATTATAATTGAGGGATAAAAAAACACGTTCGCATTCGTATGGGAATTTAACGAACTTCAAGCCGCACAATATCAATTTAACATTAGTACTGGAAGAATCCCTTGCAATGACTACTTGCAATTGTGTGAGGCTCTAAACACGTGTACGTGCTGAAAAAGGGAAGCACTAACTCCCGCGAGGTTTAAACCAACATTGAAGACAATTCCATACAACAAACATTTTCGCATCCTACGCATCCGCAAGTCTCCAGTAGCCTCGAGTCCTTATTCACAGGCCAACGGCCCTCACACTAGGCTTTCGACCCCGCTTTCGAAGCTTTCCCCCTTGCTTCGTGAAGAAGTTCTCCTTCAGTGACTGTAGGGTATGGCCCGGGAAATGCTATCCTATCTCTGCCTAAGTCTTGTCTTCGTGGACCATCTTAACCAACCGACTCTCTTGATTCTTAGTCAGTTCCTTGTATGGCTTCCGAAAAGTGGCAGCCCGGCAAGAGACTACAGCCTCCACTGACGACTCCCTAGAGCTAGTGCTTAAAACTACTAAATAAAATGAGAAGCTCAAGTGCTCAGGGACATATGACAACGAAAACTCGAGATTGTATATAATCTGATTGCCAATCGTAACGCGTTTTAGAAAACCTTGGAAAAGGAATTCCTAATACTCCGCGGCATCAGCCGACTCCTCCGTATCTGAGGGACTGCGAGAGCTTGGTAGAGTATAGTGGTGGTCGTTATTCACTGACGTGGGCGAGCCAGATCAGTCTGGGACTGCACATTGCCGATCTCAAGATGCGTGGTTGAGGATGGCGTGGCGCTGCGAGCCCGTGCCAGGCAAGGCTTTGGTAAGCTCTGTTCAAGGAGAGGCGTTAGAAGCATATCAGGCGTCGCTAAGAATAACCTCCGCTGCTTCGTAAGTCGTAGGTTCTCGTCTTCCTCGTCGTCCTCGTCATCATCGTCGTTTATGTCATAACCATGGCCGCTGCTCTCGGAATCGTGGATGCCAGTTTTGATTCCTCCGTCCTGGTATTGCCTCTTCTCTCCCCGCTGCTCGAGCCTCTCACTCTCGTCATCGTCGTCGGCCTCCTCCAGATCCTGCTCCAGTTCCTGCTCCAGTACCTTGTGCCTTATCTCATTTCCTGCCATCTCCTCCTGTTCTTGCTCACGCGGGCCTTCCATGTCCATCTCCTGACTGCAGAGCCGTGTGCTGGACCGGAGCTCTTCTGACCAGCTTCGGTCACAATCCTGATCAATCGGAGGTTGCGATGATTCAAACGAGCGACAACGTGGGGAGCTAGGAGAGGTAGCTAATAACTCCTCTTGCTCTTCGAAAGCCAGTTGCATGTCCCTTTCAAGATCCGAGACGCTTTCTTCACTCTCCCCTCCACCGTCCTGGCCCAATGTTATAATCAGAGACTGGGCCGCTGACTCTTCCGATGCACTTCGCGTGGTTCTATTGTCCCCATGTGGCTTGGTCTGGTCCTGGGATACTCCAAGCGAGTGGCGGCGAGAGGGAGGCTGGTCTTGGGCGAGCGTAGATACCAAACCTTCATGGTCCAGCGAAGGAAGTAGATGCAGGTCCTCGTAAACGAAGCAGCCTTCCTCGACATCCCACCATGGTTCGCGGTTGGACGGATCAGCGAACTGGCTCAGCTCGAAGGCGGGAACAGGTCTAGTGTTGGCGCAGGTGGAAGTGGCTTCGGAATGGGTTGTGTGGTCAGGAGTATCGCCCTCGTCCTCCTCAAGAATCACCGGCCTGTCTGGAAGTTGTCAGAATTCGGCTTGCTATAGTAATAAAGAGCTGACGCGCGTACCTCGAGTGCCCTGGCATCCTGTAGCCGCGATCTCCTTCCGCAAGAGCGGATCCAGGAGCTTTTTGATTAATAGGAAGGTATCGTCTGCATCATCGTCGTAGTTGGTAGGGTCGTGAATGCGGCCTGCGAGTTCTCACAGCAGATTAGCCAAGGTCCCTTCGAAAGATTCTCTGTGATCGTACCTTGAGCACGACTTCTTCATCTTCGGGCCGGGCTTCAAAGTCACGCCCTCGCTGCCGAGTCGCTGCAACTGGCTGGTTGCGAGATGTGGTTGCGGAGGCAGTCCTGCTATGTTTACGTGGAAGTGTGTGCTGGTAGTGGAGTGAAGGCTTCGGAGGCTGCCAAAAGTGGTCGTGGTTCAAGTCAACAGTGGCCATAGTGAAGGCTCTCAGAAAATGTGTGATGAGGATAAATGGAATGTCCTGTCGCTCGTATGATGAAAGGCTATAGTTACCCCAGATATGGTCGTTGGAAGGGGCGAGGTCTTTGCCTCTGATTAGCATGCAGCCTCCATATCCAAAGACTCGAGGAGATGATGAAACACAGAAGTGTGAGGCTGGTTGAAATAGGGTCTGCAAGTGTGGTGAAGCACCTTGGAGCTTTCTCGGCCTGCCACCAGCTTTTCCTGCAGTAGGAGAGTAGGCGCAGGCTCTCATGTCCTTAGTAGCGGTCAAGAAGCTATGAGCTATATATTCTACTTCCCGCTAAAGTGTTATCCATTTAGATCACAGGCTTCATCGTCCACATCGAACCCTTCCCATGTAATATACCTCGAAACAGCTTCACAGTACAAGATTCCTCTACCAACAAGACTCCTGACTTCCTCGACCGCAGCAATAGATGTTGCCGATGGGATGCATGTCTCTTCAGAACTCTTCACCATGTATTCATCGCCGTTTTCACCTCGATCCTACAACATCGAACTCGACTTTGGCACCTATGACGCCGAAGACTTCTCTGTAACCATCAAACCAAAACGACTTCTGCGGTGCCTCCCTGCCAATCTTCTACACTGGCCACGACGAACACTCATCCATGTGTGCGGAACAGGTTTTGGTTGAAGAAGCTACTAACTGTTGAAAGCAACCAGTGATCTCTCTAATCGTCATACAATCTTTACGCTTTTGGTCTATTAGAGTAGTCCGTAAAGCATAATATCGGCCAGCGGCGTCCATTCTTTCAACCCATCTTTTGGCCCAATTATGTCCAATTCGCTGGAAAACTTCTATAGAGAGACTTAATATCATAGTTGCAGCGGTAACAATTATATCGTACCTCATAGGAAAGCCTCTCTCAATAGCAATATTAATATACCATATCAAAGACGCCTCTTGAGCTTTATTTAACTTCTTGTTATAGCCGCCATTCTCAGCCAAATTCTTTGAACTGTCTCTCTTCTTGTAACGGTGATTCAAAGTAGAGTAACTGACTCTACTAAAGACGCCGGCGGCAATACGTAGACTAGTAATATCGGTGTCGTCGGGGTTCTTATATGCCTCCAAGGCAGCTTGAATCCTAGCCTCCTGGCTCATATATGCGGGGGTCTTATATTTGGGCTTCTTCCGTATACGAGCAATACTAGCATCCAAAGAGGACTTCTTCTTGCCTCTCTTAGACCCTCCATGCTTAATTTAAGGCGTAGATTTGGCCATTGTAGGCGTAGTTCGTGGTCTGGATTAAATAGTGTGTGTGTAGGTAACGTGTTAGAGGGGGAATCCAGACGCGATTCGCACCCCTGTCGATGCCCTACGGGATATCCCGTAGCGCCAAGACCTGCAGAATATTCATTCAAAATCCATATTCAACCCCAAACAACACCTTATTAATTAGCCCTAACCCTAGTACACTTATTTGGTAATTATAATTTCAATTACGGCGCATCTTTCTATGAAAAAATCAAGTCAAACGGACTAGAATTGGTTGTGTAAAGTAGTTAATTAGGTCGGTCTCGCTGTGTCCAAGTTGCTGGGTCCGACCTGCGCCAGCAGGTCGGTAAATATTTCAAAAAAAAAAATCAGGAAACCGACGAGTAGGTAGGAAAGGTGGAAGCGTGACCTCAAGCAAGTTTTCGAAGCGGGCGGAAGTCTATGGATCTGAGCTTGAGCAAGGAGAATTGAAGACTGCCAGTGGTACTTGTAATATAATCTGGGGGTTTGAAGGTTGCAATCCTGTTCAATTAATGACTTATTACCACGGGACTCCACTATACTAATGAGCTGAAGTCGTGACAGCTACGACACAGCGATTAACTGCTGTTGGAAGCAACCGGGAAAGAGGTTGGCGGTGACATGCGACTCAATCGACTGACAATTAACCCTGTGTTACCATAGAATGTGCTTTTCTGCGGTGTCACCTATTAGCCGCGTATTCTGGGCGTTGCAACATGCGCTAATGACGGATGCGGAGTTGGGGCTAAATACATTTATTAAGCGAGATGGCACGGCAAGTATATCGTCGCACGAGGTGGTTTCGTTCCATCCACTTATCATAACACTCGACGTGTGAGTGTTGATTGACACGGCTTTCTATAATTATTGAAAGGAGAGCTAGTTTAGGCCTTGGTGAAATGGAAACATTCGCGATTACTATCTCACTTTTTATGGGCTTGAATATGGCAAAGGTGTGGTGATTATAATGTATTATGTCACGCATTAACTGTCCTGGATGACTATTTCTTTGCCTCCTCTGGAATGCCGCTCTGCGAAAAAGAAAAAAATTCAATACTCATCGATTCCTTTCCGAGTGAGCGTGAATACGTCCAAGTTTGGTTGCCGAGAGGGGCAGGGGAAAGGAAGGGAAGTGTTTATGTCGATATTAATAAGTAGCGGGACACATTTTCTTTTCTGCCTATATACGGGACCGTGTGTAAGCGAAGAATGAAAATTGTCCTACCTGGCTTCTACCTCACTTATGTACTCCCAGGATTTAATTCACATTATATAACGCGAGAAACGCCATTTTACCGGCTTTATAAAATAAACACACCGGCTGCGGATCGAGAAAGATGGAGAGTACGTAAAAGGATTTAAAGAGAAAGCAAAAGACAAATGTATGTTGAGATTGTCGTTCGTTTTAAATATCCTTAAGAAGTCATATTCACATCTCGAGTAGTAGAGAGGCAAGCCCTAACTGGCTTGTTAAACAAGCTAAGAAAAGAAAAGATAAAGCCGCGAAAGAAGCGGTTAAGGCTAAGCGAATAACTCTTTAATAGTCGAAGCAAAAAGTAAATAAGGCTAAGAAAAATTAAAAGAAAGTCATTAAAGAGCGAATTCGCCGTGCGGAGATATTGTGTAAAGTAATGGAAATTAAGGCTATAGAATAATAGCGTCGTTTATTTTATAAGCACCTCCGTCGAGTAGCCCTCGAGGCCGTATAAGCCGAAGCTGAGTTTAGTCTTTAATTTGCAAAACTTAATTAAATTAGACGCCGCGTTTTCGAGGGGAGGCTAGCTTTGTGTTCTGGAGACAATAAAACATATACTCTCAGAACCTTTATTATTATTTTAAACTTATTGTTAGTCGCTATAAAGCCCGAGATTTATGTAGTTAGGGATATTAAATAGCTGGCTACTCGTGAATAATAAAGCTTAAAAAAATACCTTTGGGAATTAAATATTAAGGCAGGGCCTAATCAAGAGCTAGATGTTCAAGATCTTAGTCTTACTGACTAACAACCTGCTGTTCGCATTATAAAGGTCATAATTTATATATTTCGATTCGCAAAGTCTTGTGGACAAATTAGTCCTTATCCTGTGAATTTACTCAATCTTAGTTATAAGAATATAGAACTTATGCCACTTTTACTCGCTTATTATTACACTTTACTTTGCGATGTATATAACTTATTAATAAACATAGATAAAAAGGCTTTTAAATCGAAGAGAAAGGTGAATTCACTAGCTAATATCTAAAGCTGTTAACGATTCTGGATTTGTGCTTAAGTAGGAGCTATTTCATTATAGTATATAAATAACTTAACTCCTTATATATAGTTTACGTTAAAGAGCAACACTTAAAACGAAGACAACGAGAGCGTCTTAAAATACTAGGCGGTCATAGACTTTTAGTTTTTAACTTCCCAGGACGAGTAAGCTGCGCGTAAAGAATTTGCTCGAGATGGAACAAACTGAAAGCCAAATCCAGCGTGGATTCGAGTGATCTCACTTATCCGCTAAGATATACTGTGGTGGGGTTGACCTCAGAGGCCCATTTGTCACGTGATTAAGCTGCATCTTGCTGTATTTAAGATAGCCTCTAAGGCAACATCCTTTAATAATAATAACGATTTTTATTATTATAACTTTTCCTTCTTATTTAAATTATACTTTTCCCTTTTCTTAATAAATTATACTCCTTAAATATGTAATATCTTTAGTATTTATTAAATGAGTATTTCCTACGTTTATTCTCTGGCACTTACTTTATTACCCTTTTATTATATACTTAGTGTTTTCTTCTCTACATATTTTAGTGACCGACGCAGGGAGTAAGTAGAAAAGCTAAAGTAAGGTATATAAGAAGCCTAAAGGCCTTTTATATTAATTATAAGGACTAAAACCGATAAGTGCTCGAACTAGTGTAAACCTATTTACTTAAAGATCTCCCAGCCCTTAGAGTAAAATTAAATATAACACTTTAACAGTCCCTCATAGCTTAATAAAAAGCATAGGAAGTCTAAAGGGAAATTACTTACCTTTAATATAAGAGTATTTAAATTATTGAAAAAGCTAGCTTTAGCACGTAAAGTATTAATATTAAAAAGGTCGGATTAAAAATAGCTAGATTACGCTATTGAAAACGCCTTAATTAATATTAAAATATATTTAATACTTTAAAAAACAAAAAGTAAATTATTTAAAATAAATCCAGTAAATTTTAACGTTAATTACACTTTTAATAAGCGTATTTATTACTTTTTTTCTTTTCTTTTTCTACTAGGGGCCCACTTTAGGCTGGCGAGATAGAGTTTAATAAAAAGGTGTACGGGGTTTTACTTTATGCCTTTTTAATTAATTTTAGTCTTAAGTTATTTTATGTCGAGATTAACTTTAATAATAGTAAAGCTTTAATATTTAGCGAGATTTGTTTATTTTATTTAAGCCTATATATTTATTTATTATAAGGACAAAAGGCCTAGACTTCGGCGTCTTTCGGGCTCTATTACCTTAAGAGGAGCTTAAAACTATAAGCTTTTTAATTTAACATTTTATTTATATATTTCTTTTATTTTCTCGAGCTTATATGTTCTTCCTTTTTTAATATAATACATTATATCTTTTACTCTTTTATTAATAATATTAAGCGCATTTACTCTTTAGTAAATTACTAATTTCATTAAAAAAAATTAATTATATTTAAAAACGACATTAAAACTAACGCCTTTAGCGGCAACCCGAAGGATAAAGAGCTTAAACGACTTATTAATAACTTTTCTATAACTTAAGGAAGCTCTACGACCCCGACTATAGACTACTTTATTATTAAGACTGGCTTTACAGGCTTTACAAGCTCTTTTACCTTTATGCCTATTAAACCTTTAATAAAGTCTAATATCGCTGGAATTATTAATTTTATTTTATTATAATTACCGGGAATACTTATAAATAATACTTTAATTATTAATAAGAGAAAAAAGAGAAATAAAGGCGGCGGTAATAACTTACGACAAAATATATTTAATTATAACTAAGGCAGTGGCTATTTAGAAAGCTTTAGTATAAGAGCTCAGGCCGCCTCTTAAGTTTTACCGGCTTATATAACACTTATTTAACTTAAATACCCTTAATTTATATTGTATTTGCCTCTAAAGTAAGGGGGACTTAACCTTATTAATATAGGCTATGTAGTACTGCTTTAGGCTTAAGTTACTTTTGCTTAGGCTTTTTAATTAATACGACTTACGCTAGGATAATATAAACTTATTAAAACTTCTGTATTATATAAAATAAACGAGGCTTTAAATAATTATTATTATAAACTTGCCTTTAATAATATAATGTTTTAATAACTTATGTCTTAAGCTATACGACTTACTACGGACTTTATTAAAAGACCTCCTTATTTTATAATAGCCTAAGCTATATTAACTTTAGGCACTTTTAGCTGCTTATACTTTAATAAAAATAATATTATTAAGTTTTTTAAGACCTTAAAGTAACTCTTTACGGCTCGAGGCATTATAAATGACGCCGAAAAGAAATAATACGTCGTGAATTATTATACTTTCGAAGTAAGCCAAAACATCGAGTGGCTCCCCGACTTCCTTAATAGCACTTATTAAGAGTTAATTAAGAAAGTTATAAGAAAATATTAAACGTTCGACCTTAAGTAATATTATTATACTTTTTAAAACTTAAAAAGGATATTTAATGACTTTAAATATATTATAAAAAATATTTTTAAATTTTAATTTCGACAGTTTCTTTAAGCTTTTAAAGAGGTTAGTCGAGCTTATATATAAAAGAAAATAATTATAAAGTAGTAAATAATTATAAAGTTTTTAACGGCTTTACTTAAGTACTTAAGGCGGAAGGCCGGAACTTTTATAAAAAATAATAATATTTTTAATATAAAAAATATATAATTTTTTAATAAAATATACGTTAAAATAAAAGGCTTACTTTAAGTCGAGCGAGAAATTAATACTTTAATTAAAAAGAAAACATTATTTATGTAAACTACTTAAGTTAACCGTTTTCGACTCGGGTCGAGTAATAATAAAACTCCCTCTTTAGCGGCATAGTTTAAGGGGCTTAATTTTATAGCTTGCCTCGAGTTTATAAAGTATAAGGACAATTCTTTAACTTAAGAAATTAACGACGTTTTTAAAAAGAGTTTAATACTTTGTTTTAAATTAAATTAAAAAAGGCATATTTAAGAAGAAATTATTTTTATTATTGAAAGGCTGACTCGTAATATTAATTAAGCTATAAAACGAGATATTAATATAATTATAAAAAGACTAAATAACTTACGCATTTTATACGTTATTATAAAGAAAAAAAAGAATTTAAAATTAATAACTAAAGTTAAGGCTTTATTTACTTACGAGTTAATTATATACTTTAAAAAAGTTAAAGTATTTTATTAAAATTCTAAAGTAAACTTTAAATATAATCGACGTTTTAATATAAAGGACGACATAAGCACCGAATGCCTTTTTTACTTTAATAAGCCAATTCCGGGTGCTAAACCTTAAGGATTCTATAAATATTAAAATTAATATTATGAGTTTAAAAAGTGGCTTAATTTAAGAATTATTTATAAAAATAAAAATAACTACATTTATATAAACCTTTAAAAAGAAGAAATAAAAGCTTAAGCGGTTTAATTTCCTTAAAATAAATTAAAAAGAAAAGTTTTTATTTTATAAATAATTAATATAAAAAGAGACTTAGACTTAAGGCGAAAAGAAGAAGTAATCCAAAGGAAGCTTTAAGACACTTAAAAAGCCCTTTTAACTTAATAAAATATTATGCTAAAGTTAGCCTTAAAAGAATTAATATTAAAAATAAGTTAAAAGTCCTAAGACTATTTAAACATTTTTATTATCTGACTTTTTAATATAATAAGACTAATTAACGTTTAAAACGTATTTATAACTTTTAATTTAAAAGGAATAAATAATAGCTTCAAAATAATACTTGCGGAAATAAGACAATAAAGTGCCGCTGCTTTTAAAATAATAATAAAAGCTAAATTATATATAACTAAAACCTTATTTTAAAAACGCCTTAAAGCTTAAACTAATTATAAAAAACTAAAAGTTCGTAAAAAAGTAAAGAATGCCGTCAGATTTCAAAAGCTTATAAATATAAACCTTTTAGCCGAAGCACTTAAGGCAAAACCCCACTCGGATTATCGTAAGGAATAATAATAATAATATTATTTTTAAGAAATTAAAAGAAGCTATTTCAGCCGTGAGTCGAAAAGGACCGATTATTATTAAATTACCCTTTATAAAGACTATTTAAAAACGCGTTAAAAGCAACTTACTTATTGCCGTTAAGGCGACTTTAGGCCGACTTTATATATATTAAGCGCTATCGTGAAATAATTATACGTTAAATAATACGTTAGATAAGCTTTTTATTTAAAAAGAGCTTTTTAAAAACTTAATTTCAAAAAAAATCCTTATTTTAATCGACTTATTAAAGACAAATCGACCGAAGACTATTAATTAAGAGATTTAAGACTAAATCGCTATTATTAATATTAAAATTGTCGTACAAAAGTAGAGCAGGCTTTTAGTGGTTCAAGAGCTCTACGATTAACGTGAAGAGTAAGGGTTTAAAAAATATATTAAAGTAAGCGTTACCCTCTATAAGAGAAGACTGTGACTCGAGTATATATACACGTAAGTGCTTACGAGAGTATATATATAACTAATAGACTGCGCTAAGGCGCGACACACCCCTATGGTAAGGCTTTATCATATAAACAAGCCTTACCATTTAAAGGCGCACAAGCAGTCGAGAGATATAACACAAGCTCCCCGAGTATACACATTAATTCTTAATAAAAATATGACGTCGAGCAGCAAATTAATGCTTTTGAGATGTTATAATAAATGAAAATATTAATACGCGCTTTAAAGATATAATATATAAGGACTTTATATATTAATATAAATAGTTTATTAGGCAATTAACATTAGTAATAAATGAAAATACAAACACGTATTTAAACTATATATAATTAAATAAATGAAGTCTAAAAATGTAATTAAGCTATAATAATTAAGTAAATAAAATCTTAATTATTATATCTAACGCGTGTAAATCGCAGGTTTTAAAAATAAGGCTAAAGCAAGGTTCGGTTTATAGCTAAGATTTCGTATCGTCCCGTCTAATTATTAAGTTATTAAGTTGTAATTAATAAATTTTAATCCTTCTAAAGTAATTATTATATATAATAAGAAGCCGCAACGGTGTATGCCAGCCTTTTATTAACTTATGTAATACGCCGCCTCCCGAGTTAGTGGGTTTATTATTAGTTTAAGCGTCCTGTACCGCAGTGGCGCGATTACGATTACCCCTAAGAATATATATATATTGACTTTCGTACTACTATAACTAACCTTTACTTAATATTAACGCACTCTATGCTCGCGTGCTTACTTACTTACTTATTTCTTTCTTTTATCTTTTAATTTTTTATCTCTTTTAGTAAATTTTCTTTAATTACTAGCTATGCCTTCTAAAGCTTTTAAAGTAACGACTGCGCGCATTAACAATCAGATTGCAGCTCGTTAAGTAAGTTTTTTAATTTAATTTTGAGTGACCTTAGTACCGTTAAATTAATTGCTAATGATTATATTATAAGATTTTGAAGATGAGTTCGATAACTAAGAAGTGTTTAGTAATGAGTTTGTTAATGAGCTTCTCAATGATCCTTTTCTTATTTATTTAGTCGTCAAAATAAATCTTAAAGATAATTAATAGTATTTTTTTTTGCGTGAAAATAAAGATGCGTTTATTAATAACTTTAATAATAAGTCAATTCTTTTTTAATCTTTTTATGTTAAGTTAAACTCGCTATTTAAGAAGACTTTCACGCGTTCTTTTAATACTTCACCACTAATTATATTAAGTAAAAGCGTCATTACATTAAATAAAGATAGCTTTTAATATACCCCCTTTACTTCGCGCGTTTCGCGTCTTAGTTTAACTCCCTCTTTTGCCCCTCCTTTTGTTTTTAAGACTCGTACTTATTTTTTATTAACTTTAAAGAAGCGCAAATTATCTCGCACTTCATCTAAGCCTCGTTCTCCTGTTAAGCGCGCTCGAGGTATATACACATTATTTAAAAGCTTATTTTTTATTAATAACTTATTTTATTTATATTAACTGAGATTTAAAAAAAGAGTTTACGGATTTTTATTTATTATATATTCGCGTTATTATTTATGGCCGTAGTAATTGTAAACATTACTTTATTAATACTTTTGCCGCTAAAAGTCAATATTATAATTATATCTTTAATTATAAGTGCAATTCCGTTACGAGAAATATATTTAAATATGGCAAAAAATTAATTATAATTATAGACTTTAATAATAAAAAAGTATAATAATTACATTATAATTAATTAAGTATTTTATTAATCGATTTATAAAATATTAAAAAGTATAAAATTACTTTAAAAGCCTTAATAAAAGACTTAGTAAGTAATAATAAATTTAATGAGGACATAAAATTAAATTTTTTAATACGCTTTTAAAAGTTAAATTTAAAGCGTAGTAAGAAAGATGACTTTAATAATAATATTAATATTAATACGAGATTTTTAATAGAGTTTAATAATTTTATATAAAGTTTAAAGAAGTTCGTAAAAGTTTTAAAGATAATAATTACTTATTAATTTAGGTTTAAGTAAATTCTTTTTACGCTTTTAATGGATTATTTATGGGCTTAGACTGGATTTGTACGGATTTTACTTAAGCTCGGGCCGGATTTAAGTGGACTTTACTTGGGTTCGGGCTGGATTTTACGTTTACGTTTGGCGTTTTTAAAGCGTAGATACTTAAAATATTAAATTAAAAAAATTTTATAAATAAAAAATTATATAAAAATATTTTTAATATACTTTTAATAAATATATTTAAAGCTTTTTAATTTAAGATTAATAATTATTAAAGTTTAAAAATACTTTAAAAAGTTTGAATTTTTAGTAAGACAAATTCTTTATAAGTCTATTAATAAGTATATTAGCGGTTGAAAAATATATTACTTTAAATAATTTACGAATATATTTTTACTTAAGTTATATATTTTAAATATTTATATAACAAAACTTAATAATAATCCTTTTAATATTATTTATAATTAATTTAATTATTTATTAATTATTATAAAAAATTTCTTAAGTTTTATAAATATTAAGAGTTAAGTTTTAAAAGAATTATTAAAAAGTTATGGCTTCTTTTTTAATATATTTTAATATTAATAGTTTCGCTTTAATAGTCGACGTAATAATTATAAATTACCTTAATGTTTTTTAAATTATTAGCCCGTTAAATAATAAAATTATATAACCTTAAAATAATTTCTGAGTTTTGACGTTATCTGCGAAAAATATATTTAAAGTAATATAAAGCGCTCTTTTTTAATTACTTTTATATATAATATTTAAAAAGCGCGTATTAAATAAATAGCGAATAAGCTAATATATAATTATAAAATATTTTAGATTAAGATTTATTACAAACTATAAGAGTTAGGCGATTATAAAAGTTACGTTTAGTTTTATAACGATCGCTATATATAATATTGACTTAACTCTCTTTTAATAAGCTTTAATATATTTTTTTAAAGTTTATCCTTTATATTTGATAAAATTAATTTAAGGGAGTAATGTCGTAAGACACTTCTTATTAATTTATTCAAACTTTTAAGTGATTTTCTTAATGTATTGACTATAAATTAGGGAGATAGTCTTACGCTTTTTGTCGCGCATTATTTTAATCTTTAGGAATTATTTAATATTTTTAAAATTATATATATTATACGCTTAATTTAGTCGCTTAATGAAATCTTATTTAAGCTTTAAGTCGTCTTAATAGTAAAGCACTTAAATGTTATTTACGTAAAAGAAAATAAGGATTTTATAAGTAAAATTTATGAATATATACGGTTTCTTTAAGTATGGAATTAGCCTTAAATTTATTAACGTTTTATTAATATATTTATATTATAAGTACGGAGAGTCACGTATTTTGTAAAGAGCGCGATTAACTCGTAGTATATATTTAGACTTATTAAAACTTAAAAGAAATTTATAATATACGATTTTATCATTTATATTCCGAAGAGCGTTAATAAACGCGTTAATTACGTCGAAGCACTTGACTTCTAAGTTAAAATGAGTTGCGAGCGCTATAGCAATTCAAAAGGATTTAGTTAAGAGCGTATTAGCGTATATAAAGACGATTATTAATTTACTTTAAAGATTACTTTATATAATAATTTAGAATTTATATTTTAAAATATATTCTTTTAGATTTAATTTATATTTAAAAACTTATATAAGCGGGATAAGTATTAATATAATATTTAAATTAAACACTTCTAAGGTTTAATAACTTTATTTATTTATTATTCTTATTTTTAAGCTTATATTTTCTTTAAACTACTCTTTTATTAAATAATTCTTAAGATTATTTTATTATTTTAATTTAAGTAGAAAATTTTAGACTTTAATTTTTAAAAGTAAGATCTTTCCTTTTAATAATTGACGGCTCGTTTATATTACTATTGTAATTACATAATATATAATCTTTATTAAATCTCAAAGATTATCTTATTCTTTTAGTAACATATATTAATTAAACATAAGCCCTTAAAGTATCTAATCGACTTCGGACCGAAGATTATTATATTAGTCGAGGATTTAATTACCTTCGAGATTAAGCTCACCCCCGAGCTTAAGGTTGCCTTTATCGAGGCGTGTTTATTTAAAGAAAGCTATAAATATTATAAATATTCTATTATTTTAATCCTTTTATAATCTTTTTTTTTTCTTTTACTTTTAATTAACTTCTTTACTTTTACCGAACTTTTAATAAGTATATTTAATTTTAACTAAACTTCTTTCGCTATAATCTAAAAGCGTGTTACTCTCGCCTATCTTACTTCCGTCGTTCGAGCACTCTATGCTTTAGTCTAGGGATACGGTATTGTAATTATTACCAGAAACTCTTTTTATAATCGAAGTCTTAACGGTATTTAAATCTTAATACGTAATAATCGAAACGGATCCCGCGCTTAATCTTATAATACGTTCGAATCTCGATTAATGAGTTATATACTCTTACGCGAGTCGAATGCCTTTAAGTCATACTTTATACCTAAAGTAGACTTTCGGTTTAACGCACTCTCTCTTAATTCCTCACTTTATTTAAGAGGGCCTTCTAGAATAAAAATATATTCCGGAGTTAAAAGTTTATTTATTATACTCAGGCTATTAATATACTCTTTTACCCTCGAGTTCTGACTTTCGGAGCTTTTAATTAATCTTTAAATTCGTTTAATATATAATTAAAGTAAGTCTTCGCCTAAAAAATTTATATTATTTTCTCCGACAGTTATATTTTTAATAATATTCTCAATAATTTTAGCTTAGTTTACGATAGACTTATTCTTCTTAATAAAATCATAAATAAACTTGGCTTTTTAAATCGTAATCTTTACTTCTTTACTTAAGGTAATATAAAAGTTATTTTTATTAAAGCGTACGTTACGCGTGATAATTATTCTATTAAAACGTAGCACTTAAATCTTATAGATATTGGAAGCGTGGAAACCTATAAGATATTCGATATACGTACGCGCAATTGTTTTGAACGCTCTCTTGTCTTATCCTTTAGCTCTTTCTATTATTAATAAGTACGCTTTATAGCTATACATATAAATACTATTCTAGTTTAATCTGAAATTTATAATAAGTCTTACAATAAGCGCTAAGTTATACCACCGAAAATAGTTCCGAAACCACTTATTATTAACTTTAATAAGTGACAGCCAATTATTTACTTGCCTTAGGCTTTTATTATATAAATAAATCCCTGTGAGTGCACATTTAATACTTAAATCCACAAGGAGATTAGCTAATAGTCTCATCTTAATGCCTTTATTAATTGCTTCTTAATTAACTCTTTTAGCTCTGCTATTTAGCTTATGAGTTGCCGTTAGTAAGAGCTTGAGGTCAATTCCGAGCTTATTAGCCTATCTCTTATATTTTGTAAATCCTCGAATTGTAATAATTGCTTTCTTTTAATCATATTTAAATTTATATATTAAGAGTCTAAATTGCTTTTAAACTTAAGTTTTAAAGCTCTTAATATATTAAAACACTTTATTATATTTTTTTATTTATAATATATAACCAACGAGTAAGCCGTTGTATTTGCATTTGAATACGAAGAGTTAAAAGTAATTACTTTAGTATTTTAAATAATTAAATAAATTTTAAGTGGCTTTTTAAAATGGTTTAAGGGATTTCCTTTTTAGTAGACGTCTAGAGATTACTTAAGTAATATAAGTCAGAGCACATTACTTGTACTTGATTCTCTTTATTATTTTAATAATTCTGACATTTCTCGCCGTGCTTATTAATTTCCTTAAAGCATTCGCGCCTAAATAGCTTATTCGTAGATATTAAACACGCTCCGAGTCTATTTTAAGGTATTTATAATCTTTAAATAATTTATACGGCTTATTTATTTTTTTAAAAAGCGTTAAAAACATTATAATTCCTATAACGCTTAAGAGTATATCACGAGTGCTTAAAGAATAAATTAAATGTAGCTTATATTTAAAGAAAACGAGGTTTTGTTTACGCTTTAGCTGTCGTATTATATAGTGTTTATTAATTGGCAAGCCTTTTTTGTTCCATTTTAAAATATAATTTATACTATAAAACTAAAGATTAGTCTTATAAAAACGAGCTTTAGAGATAATATTAATATAAAAGTTTTCCACAATTATAACGTTATAAAGCGTGAAATTAAATAATTTACTATTTGGACCTTTAAGCACTCCTTTTATAACTCGAGTTCCGCGCTTAATAATAGGTAATTAAGAGCTTTTATACTTAATTAAATCCTTAAGAGTAGATTTTATAAAAGATCCTTTTAATAATATTGAACAATCGTTAACTAAATTAGTCGCTTTATAATTGTTTAATAAAATAGAGTTTAATAAAAGATAAGGTAAATTCTAAAGGGAATATATACTCGTAGCTAAATACTCGGCTAAATTAAGTAAAAGCATTAGGTGCGCGTGGGTCCCGCTTGTTTTTTTTTTATTTAATAGGTTTCCGGGAAAGGTAGACTTCTTTTTATTTAATTTATTAAATCCTTATTTATTTAGTTTCGTTAAGAGATTTTTTATTAACTTAGGGAAAGGCTTGTCTAAACTTATTTACTCGCGAAAAGCTTTTTATTATAGCGTAGCAAACCGCTATTAAATCTTATTATAGTATTAATTATTTATTTTTAGGTTTAAATAAGCTGTTTTATTTTAATATTTAATAAATACTTTTTTATAAACTGTTATCTAAAGACGAGTATAGTTTAAGGAAGACTAGTAATAGGTTTTATTCTTTAAATATAAATATACCTTTTTTATAAGTTTTCCTTTTATTTTAAATCGGTTTAATCTTTAGTCATGTGAATTAGAAGCTTTCGAGTCGAGTGTTTTATTATTATTAAAGCGTGAATTAAGAATAAAGAAATAACTATGCCTTAATTTGCTACCGACAAGTTGTTAATACTGGCGATTAGCTTAATTAAAATAAAATAGCCGTGCGAGCTATTTTAATAAGTATTTAAGAGGTATTCCGAGCTCGTCGGCTTCTTTAGTTTTAAGAAAGTACTTTTGAGCTTATAAGCTATTAAAGTTATTAACTACGATTAAGAAAAGGTTAATATTAAGGGTGTCGAGTACTTTTAATATATAATATAAGTTCTTTTTACGGATTAACTTTTAATATTATATAATTTAGACTTTTAGGTTTTAGACGTTTTTTGTATTTAGGGATTATAAGTAATTTTAGCGAGTTATCGTTTAAATTATTATATTTGTTTAATATAAAACTGTTTTAAGCGTGTGAATTAATACTTAAATATTAACTCTTTTTTTAACGACTAATTATATAGTTATTATATTAAAGAATTAGCGGCTTATAGTTTTCTTAATCTATTCGTAAAGCTTGAGGTATACCGTGGTTTGTAGTTATTATATTACGTACTTTATAATATGCGCTTTAACTTTAGCCTCGGCTTCTTTTTAATAAAATTTTGCGGTTATTTTAATAAGCTCGTGCGGTCGAGTGGGAAGAGGGGCAATAAAAGCGTTAAAGCTTGTAATTATTTAGTCCGAAGAAGACGTAATTATTACGTGACAATCAAGCGCCTATTTCTGGAGTTATTTATTATATTCGTCTGTTTTTATTATATAATTTAATTTAACGAAATCATTCTTTTGTTAAGCGATTTATTCGGCGGTTCGTGGATTTTTATTAATAATTTTAATTAGTGTTTTTATATTTAAAGCATTTAAGTTAACGAAAAGCTAAAGTCCGAGTATTTAAGCGCTAAGAGTTAAATAATTTATTTATAACGGGAAGTCTTTAGGCTTTAAGTATATAATATTTGCGTTAAGACCGCTAAGACTGTCGTGCGATGACATCTCGATGATCGCGCTAAGAGGTGCGTTAAGGTTTAAGCGTAAGGAAAGGAAACGAAGATCGTAGAGTTAGAATTAAATAAGCTTAACTGAAGCTCGAAATCTGTATATACTAAAAGTAGCTTATAAAGACAGATATGACTCTTAACTGTCGTACAGAAGTAGAGCAGGCTTTTAGTAGTTTAAGAGCTCTACGATTAACGTAGAAAGCAAGGGTTTAAAAAATATATTAAAGTGAGCGTTACCCTCTATAAGAGAGGACTGTAACCCGAGTATATATATATATAAGTGCTTACGAGAGTATACACATGACCAGTAGACTGCGCTAGGGCGCGACAAAAATTATAAAGTATATAAAGGCTTTTTAGGACTACGATTAAAAAAGGAATAATATTATATTTTAACGCCCTTTATTATTTTAAGCTAACACTTTAGATTTTATATTAAAAGGACTGCGAGCTTCACGACAGCTTAAACGTATTTTTCTTAAATAAAAATAATAAATTATTACTTATTTTACTATGTCTTAAGTTAAACTTACGTATAAGCTTTAAGTTTAATAAAAGAAATGAAAGTATTAAGTTTTTTTAATATAAGAAATGTTAATTTAATAATTAATTTTTTAATTATTATTAAACTTAATTCCTTTCTTTAACTTAATATTCACAACTTTAACTGTTATTTTAATAGCGCTTTAAAAAGTAATAGTTTTAAAAGGGGAATTTAAAGTCGACTTATTATTAATTATTAAAGTTTACTTAGTCGACATACCTTAAGGACCGAGTTATAAGTAACACTTTTTAACGCCGAAATGTGTGATTATTATACTTAAGAAGACAAGACTTAATAATGTCTGAGTTACTCTTAATTCCGGCGTAAAAGTCAATTATATATTTTATAATATTATTATTTAATTAAAAGTCCTTATTATAAAAAGCGACTTTATGGCCTTAAAAAGTATTATAAGCGTAAAATCGCGATTTCTAAGATATGCGAATAACGTCTTAATAATAATAAAAGACTGCATTGTCTTTATTAGGTTTTATATTATAAATATCTTAAGTATTAAAGTTATTTTTAAATTTTTATTCTTTTAAATTATATGTGTTTTATTTAAATACTTATTTAATATAAAAGGCGGTCTAGTTTACGCTAATTTATAAAATAAGACTACACGACTAGTCATTATTATTAAAGTAATTAAACTTATGGAGTACGCTAGAAGCATTAAAGTTACGAAGTCTAAGAGTTAAGTTAGTAAAATATTATTAAATTCGAAATTAAACTATTTAGAGTCCGGAACTAATTCGAGAAACGAGTAATTAATTATAATTAGAGCTTTATAGTTAATACCGTTAAATGTTTTTTAAAGGACACTTCTTTTGAGCTCGAGGACGAGCTTTTTTATAAGGGGGATAAAGAAACCTTTAATAATAAAAGCAATTCCTTTTTTAAAGACGTCTTATATATTTTTATTGAATATATAAAATAAAAATTTATAATTTTAAAAATAGACTTTTACGATTACTTCTTTTATAAAGACTTTATTAAAGCTCCTTTCGGCAGAAAACGTGTATTTAATATTATATTAATTAAGAAAATTAAGCCTACCTTTTAATTTATTATAAATTATAATATTTTATTAATAACGTCTTTATTTAAAAAACATAAATAAGTTTCGCGGGTTTATATTATATATAAAATAAAAAATAAAAAGATTAGGCCTATAAATTAAATAAATAAAATAAGAGATATACTTAAAGGCCGTAAAAACTAATATAAAGTCTTTAAAAAAAGGGACTTTCTTTAAAAATAAATTAGAAAATATTAAAATATCTTATTCTTTCGTTTTGCCGGCTTTCTTTACGGATTTAGGATTACGAAAGAGCGACTTATTACTTTAAATATTAAAAATATATTATAATTAAAAAAAAGAGCCCTTTTTAATGAAATTATATTAAATTAAAAAGGTATTATTATATTTAATTAAATTAAGTATAAGAAATTTTATAAAGATATTTTATTATTTATAGTTATTAAGATAATAAACCACAAAGCTTAGTAAATACTACACTTTTTACTTCTTAAAGCGTTAACTCCTAAAGTTAAGAAAATAATAAAAAATAAACTTAACCGTGGGGTTCTCGAACTCTTTAAGGGGTTATATTATAACGCTTAGTTTTTAATTAAAAAAAAGGAATTAAAAAAGTATTATTTAATTAACTCGGTAATTATACTTAATATAATTATTCTAAGAGACGCCAACTTACTTCCTTTTATTAACGAATTTTTAAAGGAATTTATAAAGTGCCATATTGCGAGCCTAATAGACTTATACTTAAGTTATAATTAATAAATATTACATTAAAATAACCGAAATATGACGGCCTTTTTCGTGCTTAATATTAAATTAGTCCGAAATACGACGCTACCTTAAGGAGTTATAAACTTTATTACTTAATTTATAAAAATAATTAATAAAATATTAAAAGATGTTATGCCCTTTATTATAATGTCGTTTTTAGACGACGTTAACGTAAAAAGATTATATATAAATTATAATTAAAAGGAAGTACGGCTTAGAATTCGCCAGTTTGTTTTTAAGCACTTTTTTAATCTCGACAAGACATTAAAACGCCTTAAGCGCGCTAGAGCTATTATAGGCCTTAAATTTTAATTTTGTCGTAATAATATAAACGTCGTCGGCTACGTATATAACTCGTAAAGAAGAGAACCTTTAATTATATACTTAATTAAGATATAAAAATAAAAAGAATTAAAAAACGTTATAAAAGTTAAAAGATTTTTAAATTTAATTATTTATTTTTATATTTAAATTAAAGACTTTCGTTTATTAATTAAGCCGTTGTACGACTTTATTAAAAAAGGAGTTAAATTTATATAAAACCCCGTAACTTACGGCTAAGTAATAAAAACCTTTTAAAGTATTTTATACTCTTTCTTAATACTTTATAAGATTAATTACTTTAAGGGCGCTAGCGAAATCGTCGTTTTTATAAACTTTAGCGGAGTCGAATAAGGTGGTTTCTTTAATTAACGTGACCTAAAAAATAATAGGCTTAAACCGACGAGATATAAAAGCGGCTTTTAAACGAAGGCAAAATAAGATTATAATACTATAAAAAGAGAATATAAAGGCATACTTTTAATCTTTAAGAAGCTTAAAATCTGGCTTATAAGAGTTTATTTTATTATAAAAATTAACGTAAATACTCTTATTATTTAATTTAAAGGAGTTACTTACGATTACCTTAATGTAATGTTTATTTATTGGCTCGCCTAGATTAGGCTTTTCGACTTCGAAGTACGCTATATTAAAGGTATTTTACACACAATAGCAAATGCTTTCTTAAGAAGACTTAAATACCTTAAGGATATTAAGGAGGATACCGAAAATAATAATAATAAAAATTAAATCTTAATTAAGCTTAATACGGTTAGAATTTATTTAGTAAAAGCGGAAAACACGGAAGACTTAATAAAAGAGCTAAAGACCTTTAATAACTTTAAGCTAACTTAAAGACGCGATATCCTTATTAATATAAAACAAAAAGTTTAAAAACTATAAAATAAGTCGAACGATTAAATAATACCTAGTAGCGACTCGTGTATAGATTAAAAGAGTAAAGCGGACTTATTAGTATCTTTAAAACATTATAAGAAATATTATTAAAAGATAGCTACTTACTTAATTACGCTTAAGTCTTTAAAAAGTATAAACTTAAAAGCCTTTTATATATTTAAAAAAAAAGTATTATTATATAAAGTTTATAATTAACGTGTTTAAAGACTTTTATTAAAAGGCGTACTTATTAAACTTATTATTAATATTGATAAAAATAAAATATATATTTTGCGAAGTTATTATAATAATTCCGACTATAAGGGAAGGGAAAGTATATATTACCGCATTTTTTAACGTTATTTCTGGAAAGGCTATTTTAAGGACTTTACGGAATTTATTAAAACATGCGATAAGTGCATATTATGTAATATTAAATAATAAGAAGAATTTATAGTTTTAATTACTTTAAATAAACTTATAGAAAAATAGGCGTTAAATATTATTTTTATATTAATATAAAATAAGAAAAAGTATTTCGTTATCGCTCGAGACGATATAAGTGATTAAGTTAAAGCTAGGGCGCTTACTTTAAAGGAGGCTAAAGGCATTATTAATTTCATTTAATAAGACATTATTTGCCGACATAAGTTATTTTAAAAGCTAATAATTAATAAAGGTATAAAAAATATAAGCGAAGTCGTTAACTTATTAAATAAAATAGAAATTCGACGAATTTAAATATTAACTTATAACGCGAAAGTTAATAATATAATCGAGCGGAGATATAGCCTTATTAAAAATGCTCTTTTTAAAATAAAAGGAAACTAAATAAGCAGCTTATTAACGGTTTTATTCGCTGACTATATTATAATCTATGGACTTATAGGCTATACCCTCTTTTATATAATTTATAATAGAGAATTAGTTCTCTTTATCGAAACACGTTACTTTATTTAAAGAAGCCTCTTTTCGGAAGACATTAAGAGTATTAATAATTTAATTTATATTCGAATTTTTTAATATTAAATGTAAAATAATAATATAAAAGAAGCTAGGCTTTAAAAGACACGCTATAAATAAGAAGGAAAAGAAGCTTTTAATATAAAAAGAGATATTTAAAATAAACTATTATAAGTTAAAAACTTAATTCTTAAGCACGACTTTATTCGGGAAATTAATATATTAAGAAGTAAAAAGCTTAACTTTTAATAACTAAGACTTTATAAAATTTATAAAGCCTTTTTTAAAAAGAGTTATTATAAGTTAAAAAAGTTAAGAGTCGACGATGCACTTCTTTACGGTACTTTTATAATTAATTACCTTAAGTTGTTTTATAAATAAAAGCGCTTTATTTATTATAAAGACGACAAACTTTTAATAATAATTTAATATAATAATAGTAAAGACTAGCTTAAACCTAGTCTCGAGGAGCGAAATTTATAAAGCCTTAAAGACCTTAAAGAGCTTACGAAATAAGTTATACAAAATAATAAAATTATTATTAAAGTATTTAAAAGGCTAACTCACGTAAAATAAAGTTAATATTAAATCGTTATTTACTTTTTCAATAAATAACTTAATTGTTATAATTAATACTATTAATTATTCCTTATTATAATTCTTATAACTTATTGTTTAGCGTTATCGAACGCTAAATTATGACGAGGACGCACCTTTTATATTTTACGGAGGGGATAAAGATTAAGGTATAATAGTAAAAGTATATATTAAAACGTTAGGAGCTCTTCTTTAAATGACGAAAAATCCCCTTAATACTTTAAACACTATTTACGCCTATAAATACCCTTTAATTACACTTATAAGTCGTTTTATAATAATAATACTAGCATTTTAGTCGAGCCAAATAATATGTTTGCGGTAGCTGCCCTTCGAATAATTCAGCATTATTAACGCTAGACGTACAGGCTTAAAAGCTTATAAATATAATAATTATTAACACTTTATAAAGCTAAAGAAACCCCTAAGAAACTTAAAGAGAGTTTTGGCCTTATAAGATAATTTAATTAAATTAAGTCGACTATAGCTTACGTTATAAAAGAACAGAATCCAATCGAGTACTTACTCCTTATTAAATCTTAAGAAAAATTAAATAATAAGTTAAACGAGGTTTTTTTAATAAGCCGTTTTAAAGCGTTAATAATCTTAATATATTAATAGGCCAGGCGCTAAAGACGATAACCCCCTAAGATATACTACTAAAATAAGCTTATATAATAAGTCCCTAAAAGTAATCGAAAACCAGAAATTCTTTTTTAATATTATTTAAATACTTTATAATAAAAAAGATTTACTTTAATTAAAATAACTCTTAGGGCTACGGTAAATAGGCTATTAGTTTAAAAAGAAAATATATAATAATTAAAAGGTTATACGTAATTAAACGACTTAAGATTTAAAGAAATTTATAAGGCTAAATAAATAAAATTAATTTACATATTTAAATAAATAATAAAGCGCGCGACAGGCCATAGGTTATTGCGAGGGAAATAAGTTATTATAACTACTTTATATCGGTAATAAAGATTGTTAAATTTATTATTAAAAGTATAAAAGGTTTATTTAAATATTAATAACTTTAATATAACGTATTTAAAAATAAAGCTTAATACTTTAAGATTATAATAATTAAATTAAAGACGGGCAGAATAAGTACGGCTAATAAGTTATAAATCTTTAGCTTTTCTATATTTCTTTTACGTCTTTAACCTTTTATATTATAAGTGCTTTATTTTTAATTAAACTATTAGTCTTTAGAAATCAGCGGTCGAGTTGTCGCGAGCCTAAAGATTAACGTAAAGGTTATTATTAGACTTTATAAGTTCTCTCGATTAACGGCTGCTAGGTCTGGGCCCCTACGTTACTTAAGTGCTAATAGTAGTAATTTAATTAAGAGTAAAAGTATAAGACAGCGGATTAGGTACCGTAATAGGCTAAGCCTGCTTTAAGTTATTTTAAGTAATATATTAAAGTATTAAAGTAATAACGACTTTATTTCTTTAAAGTTTTAATTAATTAATTTTAAAATAATAAAATAAATAGAATTACTTTATGTAAAAGGAGATTTTAATTAATTTAAATTGCACGCCTCTTCTTTAATTATTCCGAAATCTCGCTTATTAGAATTTAAATACCGTTATTATAATTTTGTCGTAATAATAATTTTATAAAGGACTTAAGTAAGTAAATAGTGCCTTATTATAAGTACTTAAGCTATTCATAAGTGTTTTTTTGACTTTATTCTTATAAAGCTATCTTCCACTAAGTAAATTGACTAAACTTTAGGTTAGGAGCTTTTCTTAATTAAATATTAGTCCTTAGACCTTTAAATCGAAAACATTAATCGACTAAGAAAGAGTATTATTACTTCCGCCTTTAAGATATATTTACTTTTTTTTTAGACTTAAAATCCGGCTTAACTTATACCGGCTTATAAAGGTATTTAAAGTATGTTTTTATTATTTTTAAAGTTACTATAGAGTTGTATTAATATAAAGTTCTTTAAAAGGGAACCTTATCTTTAAATAAAAAGGGTTGCTTTAGTGAGTAAGGACTTCCGGAAAGCTTAATATTATTAATTTAAAGGTTGCTTATAATATAATTAATAAAGGCTTAAAATAAGTAACGAGGTTAAAGACACTTCCTATTTTAATAAGGCGATTAAAATTACGCTTTTACTTTAAGTCTTTAAATTATATTAAAGAATTATTAAGATTTAAAAGTTAATAATATTAAACGAGAAGGAATTTACCTTTAGCCTTTTACTTCTCTTAATTAATTAATAATAAGAAGTAAGTCGACAAAAAGCGACGACAAAGGCGGTTTAAGATGACTTATAGTTTATTAAAGCTTTAAAGGTTATTCTCGAGAAGCTTTTACCCCGTAACCTATCGTTAAGAAAAGAAAAAGACCGCAAAGAAGACTAAATAACTCGAAGTTAATATATAAAGTATAATATCTCTTCTCTTTCCCTTTTAAATATAATAAATCTCAGCCGCTTATAGTAATTTATTTATTTATTAAAAAATAATAAGAAAATATAATAAAAAGTTATTAAAGCATTATTAGCGCTTTTATTTAATATAATAACTATTAAAATAAAAGGAAGGAGAATTACTTAAGACCGACTTTATTATTATTTAATATTAACTTATTAAAGAAGTAAAAGTAAAGAAAAAAAGACAAAAGTAAAGAAAAGACTTAATTAAGTTGGCAAAAGAAATACTTTAATTAGTTTCTTTTCACTTCTTTATTGTACTTCGAACCTCAAAAGTAAGAAGACCGTCCTTCGATTACTTATTTATTTTTAATCTTATATATTTATGTATTTTTACTTCTTTAATATGTCTTTAATATATTTCCTTTTATTTTTAATAATAATTAAGAGGTTAAAAAGGTTTATAAAAGATTTATTAAAGTAAAAGTATAAAAAAGAAGCGGGGTTATTAAAGATACGTTAACTTAAGGTATAAGGGAATATTAACGAATTCGACGCGTTATAGGAATTAATTTTTTTTTTATAAAAAAAGTCAGTCTTTACGCCGTAAAAGAAGGAGTCGAGAACTTATTTAAAATATTAATTATACGCTAATTTATTTTAAAAGAATTACTTTAACTTTATTAAAGTTAAAATTTATTTAATTATAATGTTTAAGAAGGCAAGTTTAGGCGATAAAAACGATATAATAAGTATTAAAAGGTATAAAAAGATTAATATAAATATAAAAAGACGCGTAAAGCCTTTCTAGGAATATTATAAAAAAGAAGTAGTAGAGTTATTAAAAAGGAAAGGAAGGAAAAAAAATAATAAGGTAAAAGATAATATTTAAGGGTATTAAGCGAGACGATTGTTTACTTTTAAAGGTAAAGTATAAGTCACTTAATATTTACTTATCCTTACTTAAACACATTTTCCTTTAAGTATTTAAAGCTTTAAAGTTATAATATTAGTTTTTATTTCTTTACTCGAGGTTAAGCATAAGTTTTTTAAGGGGGGACATATATAATGGGGTTAATCTTAAAAGCTTATTTATTACGTGAATAAGCTATATCTTACTATATTTAAGATAGCCTTTAAGGCAATATCCTTTAATAATAATAACGATTTTTATTATTATAACTTTTCCTTCTTATTTAAATTATACTTCTCCCTTCTCTCGATAGATTATATTTCTTAAATATATAATATTTTTAGTATTCGTTAAATAAGTATTTCCTACGTTTACCCTCCGGCACTTACTTTACTACCCTCTTGTTGTGTGCTTAGTGTTTTCCCCTCCACAATACTTATCATGCCATTAAGTACAATATATACTCTTATTATAGTTATAAACTGCCTATTTCGTGGTGACATGTATTAAAATAAGAATATGTTTATGTCTTATACTCTGCCGCATTAGCAGTATATTACTCGAAACCGAGATAAAGTCACTAATGAAGACTTACTTACGGAGACCTAAAGGATTATTAAATGGCTTTAGCCTAGTATTGTGGCCGATTCGGAAAGTTATAGGATTTCGTAGGTAAACGTTCCGGCAACTCTTATTATTATAAAAGAAATTTTTAAAAGCTTACTTTTATATTATTACAAAAATTGTCGCAAAAATAGTAAATATAACTGCTATTCATAGAATCTTACTTATTTTAACACTTATTAATATAATTACTTAAGTTAACGTAAGAATGTCTTCTAAAAAAGTAATTAATAAAGTCTTAGTAGGGGAGATAGCCTATTATGAAAGGATATTAGGGCTTAAGCTAGAGGTGTTCTTAATATATAAAATAAAGTCTTAAGATATTATTACTTTTATTTGGACCAGATTTACTTACTTCCGTCTAGCTTTTTAGCTAATATAGTTATATGCCGCGTAAAGTCTCGGTATATACCCCTTATAAGCGGCGACAGTGTTCACAAACTTGTGTTTTAAATAATGAAATACGGTTAGCTTTAAAAGACAACGGGTGTTTGAGGTTGTTTTATTAAGGAAATAAATTAATTACGAGCGGTTTGAGAGACTGAGAGGGTGGTGTTTTAAACTTAAGTCGCGTTAAAATAAGCTTTTGAAAAAGTCTTCCGCTGGTATTAAAGTATTTTGTATTCTATTAATCTTCCCCCTCCCCGTTTATTTTCTGGTCCTCCTTCCTTTTTATTATTAAAAACAAAAAGATTTTCGTTTCTTTTTTAGCTTTTTTTAGGTATAAAATATAATAAAACGAGAATAACATTAATAATTTAAACCCACCTACTCCATGCGTATAATCCCGACATGAGTTTCTCCTCTACTCCTAATATTTCAACTTAAAAGTATTCGTGTTTTCCGGCACCCTCTAGCATTCTCCAATACCCAATATTCACTGTTTAGTATACTCATCCTCTAGAACCGTCTATATATAACCTCTAGCTTAAGATCTCCAGCTAAGTGAACCTTAATCTGCCTCCGAGTTCGAAAGGCTAGTTCGCCTCCTTATTAGTCTTTGCCGAGACCTAAGTGTTAAGGTACTTTATAATTTATGAATATAACGTTTTACGCTTTTTAATTAATAGTATTTTAATAGGTAAAAGAGTTAAGATATAATTATCGCTAGGTATAAAAATTAAGAACTTTATACCTCCTTAAAAGGCAAGCTTTATAATTCACGGCTATTATAGAAATTGCTTTATTTTTATATTTATTTTATTATTTTTATTAAGAGTACCGGATAAAATTAGGGCAAGCTTTAGGTATCGAAGTTACGGACAGGCCCTCCGGAGTTTAATAATAGAATTTAAGAGTTTCAGACGACATAGTTTTATACGATATAATAAAAACTACTCTCGGTACTCGTGATGTATTGCCTTAGTATGTTTCCCGCTACATTTTTAATACAGGTCCACACTAATATTGCGGACGTACATAAAATTCTCCCTTATATTCGCAATGAACTTCTTAGTAATTGTCGCCATCTATAGTTTAGGCTTCCCATTATATCGATATCGCAGACCAGGAGAAGGCTAGAGACCAGCTCGAGGTACTAATCCATGACTTACATCGACTAGTACATAATAATAAATCTTATTATTTAATTTTTATAGTAATTTAAATAATATCTGAAATCGTAGGTCGACAGAGCCTGCGGCAAATGAAACAGCGTAAGAAATAATAATCGAAGGGAGGGAAGATAGCTATTATGACACAAAAGATGGCAGCAATCGAGGTCTTCGTTAATAATAAATAAGCTAATAAGTGTATGATCGAACGATCGTAGGTATCGGATTTAGCAGATGCGTTGATCAGATGTGCAGTTAAGCGATCGTAGGGATCGGTGGGTTAGATCGATAAGATAAAAGGGAAGTAAATGACGGTGAGAGTTGACGACAAGCTAGATAACCTGGGCAACCTGGAAGTCATATTTACTTACAACTTCCGGCAGTCACTATAAGGGTCAGCTGTGACCCAAGGGTCGGGCGCTTAAATTGCACCCTATTAACCCTTCGATCATGTCGAACGATATAATATTATCCAGTTACGCATATAATATCCGAACCCGTTCCCGACTTTGGTTCCGCCGTCGAAGTACGAAAAACAAAGAACTTGGGAGTTCTTGGGGTTTGGAGATACTAATGTGAGAACCAAAACCTGGAACGTGCTTCAATGGGTAGGGAGCACGATGGGATGGGGCATTTGTGGGTATTTGTAATTGTTTAGAAAGCGAAAACGTGGAACGTGGTTTTGGCTCGGCTAATTAATCGCTTGGTCCTTAGAGCAGGATCCTTTTTACTGTTTGCCAGAAAGGTTTTGCGGCTGGTCGCGTGTAGGATATATATTTGATGTGTATATTCCCCCTTTATAGCTGCGATTGATATATTTATTTTTATGTATTAATTTTATATTTGAATTTCGTAAAATCACCGCCTTACTTTTTAAATATGTTTTTAATACGGTAGACTTTATTTTATGTTAATATAACTTTAATTTATTTTAATTATTGCCGGATTATAATTATTAAGCTAAAGGAAAATTAAAGGGTAATAATATAAAGTGGCGATTCTAGCCAGGAAATGATGCCTAAGGCGTTATTTAAGAAACTAAGCATACAACCTTTAAAGGTTTATATAAGAGGCCTTTTCCTTATATAAAATTAAAAGAATTAAATACTTTTTTACTTTAAATCTTAACCTCTTAAAATTACTAAGCTCTTTGCCTAATACCTTACGCCGTGCTTCCTTCTTTATTTATTATAGCCTTTACATTAATGACTTACGCAAGGAGAAAATCGTACGAATTCGTCTTTATACGACTTATATAGAAGCATCTCGATTCGCAATTAAGACTATTTATTAAAACTAGAAATCTATAATTTTCTGCTCCTTAAATTAAACACTCCCTTTTTTTTTTAAAAAAGACTCGACGATTAACGATGACACAAAAATTAAACTTAAATTAAGACAGTTTATTTTAATAACTCGTTAATAAAGCTTAAACGGCCGAACTTAATTCCTTAAAAAAACGTCGGAAATTATAAATTATAAATAAGAGAATTAAGAGAAATATTACTAGCCTTATATTTTAAATTAAAGCGTCTTTTAATAGTTCGGAATACGAAGAGTAGACTTTAACTTAAATTAAAATCACTAAGTAATCCGAACTTCTGGTTTTAAGGTTTTTATTAATATTAATTTTAATTTATAATACCTTATTAAAATGAATTAAACATACGTTAACTGAAATTAATCGAGGGATTAGTGAATTTATTGAACCGGGACTAGTAAGCCGGGATTAAAAGTTAATAAAGAATAAAAACCTATAAATATTATTAATATTTAATAATAAAAATAATTAATATATATTTTTATTATTTACGGAATTTCTTAAGTTCCCGAACTCCGATCGAATTAAATCGAATATTAAAGTAAAGCCGGAAACCTTTTAAACTTAATTACCTTTATCTTCCCCAGACTTATTAAACACTTTAATTAATAATTCTATAAAACCCTTAAACCTGAATCTCGAAAACTCGGAAATTATATTAAAAACTAAAGGGAATTTATAAAATATAATTATTAATAATATTAATTACTTCCTTTAAAGGATTATGCCCCTCCCCGAGTTAGTAGGCATGCCTCTTTTCTCGAGAGTAAATATCTCGGATTTTCTAAAGTAATACGTGGAGATTAATATGGATTATAAAGTATTAAAAAGTAATTAAGTTATTTATTTACTTTAATATTACGATAACTTCCGACGGGACATTATTAAGACTCTCTTAAAATAAAAGAATAAAAAAGAATAAAAAGTATTAATAAAAACATTAAAGTCGGAATTTAAAGAATATAATTAATAATAAATTCAAGAGTTTATAAACTTTTTTCGAAAATTTATTATAATTTAACGTATTATTATAGATTTTAAGGGCTATTGCCGACTTTATTCTTAAGTCTTAAAGGCTTTTATATACCGGAAAATCCTCAGTAAAGTCGACTAAAGTAGACTCTTTTTCTTAAAATTACCGGCTTTCTCTTGAAATAAAATCATTAAATAACTTAAAATTAATAACTTTAAACTGAATTTCTATAAGAAAAAGTATTTTAAATTTATAGAACACGTTTTTAAAACGATTAAAAGTAAGTAAATAATAAAAGCTCTTTAATAAGAGAAATAATTAATAACATTATATATAAAAGAAATTTAAGACTTAATAAAAGAATATGCTTAACTTTTAATAGTTACCGAAGCAGTAAAAAAGGCACCTGTTACGCTGCCTTTTTTAAAAAAAGTTAAAATAAATATTAATAAAATAAAAGCCTTAGTTATAAAAATGACTAACTTAAAAATAAACTTTATTTATTTTAAATTAAATTAACTTTTGAATACGAAGCCTTACGTTTTAGAGTTTAGTTTTAGGAGTCGGATTTTACTTTAATATACTTAGTATAAGTTTATTAGTCTCGGGTACTCTTAGCAGGATAGTAGAAGCGGAATAGTGGATTTAGGCGAAAGCGTTAATATTAATATAATAAGATATAGGAATAAAATATATAACTTTTATAATAACCAGTTCGAAAGCCTATTATATAAGTTCAAAGATTAATGTTTTTTCTTTTATTACTTTATCGATAATAATGTCTATTATATTAATAAGTATAGGAAAATTTATATCAGACTACATCGAGAAAATGTTTAATTAACTTAGAAAAAGTTAAGACAATCCTAAGTCGTAGCGATTTAATAAAAAATTAATAACACGGAATATAATGAGAATCTAAAGGCACGTAAATTTAACCGCTTAGTTTATATTATCAAAAAAACGACTGGAAAGGGTGAATTCGGCCTTAGAAAATCGGTTAAATAATTCTTTTAACGTGAATATTATATAAAGAAGAAGGTGGGTTAGTCTCGAAGGCCCCTTAGTATTAATTAATGCGGCCGGAGTTAGAAAAAAACTAATAAGTATAAGGAAATTACGTTTTATACTTTTAGTAAGAGGACGGGATTATAGAGTACTTTTAAACAGAGTAAATAAGGAATTAAGAAGAATTAGCGAAATTAATAAGAATAATAAAATAGAAGACGATTTTATTAATCTTAAAGTTAAAATTATAATTAAACGCTTAATTAAGAGAAAAAAGTCAGTCGGAGTTTTAAGGAGGAAAAAATAAGTAAATTAATATATTTCGGTCGTAGCTTAAGAGTAAGTAATAAAGAATATAATAAACTAAAACTTAAACCTTAAGTTAAGAGATTTATATAAATTATAATCGCGTTAAAATTAAATAATAAACCGCTAAATTTTAATTATCCTTACCGAAAGAAAATATAAGGTTAAAATTATATTTATAAATAGTGAAAAGACGTCTTAATTAAACTTAAAATTAAATAAGCTTTTTGCTAAAATAATTAATTTCACGGAATTATTTAAAAAGTCCTTTAAAGAAGGAGAAGTTTTAGTTAACGTAATCGCTAAATGAATTGAAATTATTTATAATTGCCTAAAAATGGCTATATAAATACTGAAATTATAAGTTATAGTAATAAGACAAATTAAAAGTAGGGCTATAATCGACTGCGGAGCAGAAGTTAATATAATGAATCGAGTTGTAGCGGAGAAAGTAAGACTTTTAATTTTAAATTATAAAGCTTTGACGTTTATTATTATTATTAAAGATAAATTCACATTTACGAGTTATATTTAAAATGTAATAATAAACATTAAAGGGATTAAAAATTACACTGATTTTATAATTATTAATAACGTAAATTACGACATTTTATTAAATATATTATTTATTTTAAAAAGTCGTATGAGTTTCGATTACTTTAAAAATGAAATTATGTAAGTAACCTTTTTAAATATAAAGAAAATAATAATTAAAAGAGTTATAGTTACTGAGGACAAAGCAAAATATAAAGATAAAACGGAAAACGTCTAATTAATATACGTATTAAGAAAAATATTAGTTTTTAAAAGAGCTTAAATAGTTTAAATTTAAGGGACTTTATTAATAATTCGAAATTATTAATTAAAAGTGAAATTTTAAGAGATTTTATAAGCGTTTTAAATCTTTAATTATTATTAAAAGAGGCAAAAATAAAAGGAAAAGAATATAGGACTTTTAATTTCAAATTAAGAGTTAAATACTAATTAAAATTAAAGATTTTCACATTTTAATTAAATAAAGATAAAGAAGACTTCTTCTTTATATTTAATAGTTATTTATTTAAAGCCTTATTATTAAAGTCGGTAAAGATTAATATATTATATAAAACGAAAGTCGACAAAATAAAGCCAGTTAATTTAAGGAAAATCAATGGGGATATACTTAAAGAAATTAATAATTAATTCGAGGAAAACGAAAAAGTAAGGCCACCCCGCTTAAGAGGTAAATTTAATGACTTTATTATTAAAAGGTTTTTCGAGCTAGTAATAAAAAATAAGTTAATAAAAAAACGGTTTAAATAATTAATTATTAAAAGATAAATTTTAAAATAAAAACAAAAACTCTTTTACGAAACGCTTTTAAATCGGGAAGCGGCATTAGCTTTTGACTGGACTTATTTAAGGAGAATTAAAGAGGAAGTTTTATTGCCTTTAAAAATTAAAATAATACCGCATAAAGCGTGACAAAAAAAGTCTTTTTTTATATTAAAAGCTTTATAAGACAAAGTTATTTTAATATTAAAGGAGAGGCTAAAGTAAGGAATTCTAAAATAATATTATAAATTATATAAAAATAAATAGTTTTTTATAATTAAAAAAGAAAAAAGATTATATTAACTTATTACGGCCGTAGTAAAAATGAATAAAGTTACGGTACGAGATGCAAATATTTTATTAAATATTAATTAGTTTTTAACTAAATTTATTAAATTAATTATAATATTATTGGTAGACCTTTTCTTAAAATATGACTAGTTCTTATTACACGCTCGATCGAGGGACATAATAGCAATTCATACCTTAATTAGCTTACTCTAGATAACAAGACTTTTTTAAGGAGTAATTAACTCGATCGCTTAATTTATATAAGTAATTTATAAGATTCTTTTGAATTGCATTTTTTATATAGCTTTACTTTATATAAATAATATAAGAGTTAAAGGTTTTACGTCGTTTTATAATAATAAAAAGGTATTATTAGGAATTCGGAGATTTACTATAAAATATATTTAAAACTTAAATAAGGTGTTAGTGCGCTTTAAAAGAGTAAGGGCGACTGTTAAACTAAAGTCTTAATATTGTTTACTTAAGTTAAAAATTATAAAATACGTTATAAATAATAAAGGGCGATACTTAAAGATATTGAAAATTTCGAAAATTTATAAATAAGAGCGATATAAAAGTATGACTAAAGTAAGGGCGTTTATTAAGGTTATAATATATTATTGTTTTTAAATTAAAAACTTTTTTATTATTACGGCATTAATTTACGCTATAATAAAAAAGGGAGTTAAGTTTACTTAATTAAAACTCCAAAAGAAAGCTATATAACTTTTAAAAAACGCGCTTTTTAATATACTTACCTTAATTAAGATTAATTACGGGCCTAAAGGAGGTAAGATTATTTTAATAATAAATATTAATAAAATAAGCTAGGAAACGGTTTTTTAATAATTAAATAAAGATAAGAAAAGGCACTCTGCGCGATTCGAGAGTAAACTGTGGACGAAAGCCGAGAGTTAATATAATATTACAAAAAGGGAGTATTAAGGGGCTCTTAAAGTAATAAAGAAAATGCGAAGTGAGCTTTATAGGGTATATTTTATTTTTAAAACCGACGCTAAAGTTCTTATAAAATAACTTAATAATATAGCGAGCGATTTACTTAAGGCGCTATTAATAAATTGGATTATTTAAATACGTTTAATAGACTTTAAGATTAAATATATCTTTAAGAATAAAAATACAACGGCGAATAAATTATTTAAATAAGAAAGAGAATATTCTTTAAATATTATAAAATAACGAAAGTAAGATATTAACGAATAAATTACAATTAAATTAAAAGTAATTATAATATTTAAGATAATAATAAAGCGACTAATAAGCCCGGACCATAACTCTTAAGAGCGAATTCTTAATAATACTTACTTTAACGACTCGAAAGAAATCGCCCGCTTTTTGACAAGCCTTAAGCGCCTGGTTATAATTAAATTAAGTAATTTTAAACGCTTTAAGAATAAAATTCTTTAGTATTTCGTTTATAATCGTAATTTATATAAAAAAGCTAATAATATATACTTAATAAGGCTTATAATTAATAATAAGGCCAGGCGGCATTAAGTTATCTTTAAGTATTATAAAGAAGGCGGATATTAAAGGGGAGAAATAATATATTATTACCTTATTAAGTGTTTTTTTTAGTGGGGTTTATTTAAAGATTATAAGGCCTTTTATAAGAGCTGCGTAAGCTATTAAAAATAGAAGGCAAAGAGAGAAAAGAATCTTTTATATTTTACGTAACTTATAAAAATATTTAAGAAAGTGAACTTAAATATCGCACGAGTTTTAATTATAAATAATAAAAAGAAATGCTTTATCTTTATAAAAAAGGATTTATTAAAATAAATTAAAGGAAAAGCCTTAAGCTTAATTATAATAAAAGAAATAGTAAAGTTTTTTTAAGAAGACTTTATTTATTGTTATAAATTATTTAAAAAAATTAATTATTAATAAAGGACTGGAAAATAAAGGAATTGCTTATGCCTTTATAACTAAGTATAATATTAAAAGGATTTAAATTTCGGCGTATAATTTTAAAAGTAACGGAATAATAGAAAGAGTTTATTAAGACATTTTAAATGGCCTCTTTAAAGTAATAAGAGGAGGCTTTTATTATTAAATACGAAAATTCTCGTATATTTTATTTACTTTACGGACGTTTATTTATTAATTAATAAGAGTAACGCTATTCTTTTTATTATATAAACGAGAGCTTATATTATTTTTTAAAAATAAATTCCCGGTTTAAAGAATATTTAATTATAAATAAATTAAAACAAGAGGGGATTTCTTAATAATAAGATGCCGATAGTTAAAATTATATAATAAAGACATTTAGGAAATTATTTTATAAAAAAAACAATATAAAAAAGTAAGTAAAGCACTTTAAAATAAAACGAAAAATATAAAAAACATACCGATTCGAGAGAGAGATTTGATTTTAACGTATAATATAAAGCGTATAATTGATTTCTCGGTAAATAATAAGCTTAATTATTGGTAGCTAAGACCGTTTTAAGTGTTAAAAGCAAATAATAAAAAAGGTTATTATTCTTTTTGCGAACTCAATAGAGTTCTTTTATAAGGCACTTTTTTAATAAATTAATTAAAATGATTTTATTAATAAGACTAAACCTTATTTTCACTAAATTTAAACCTTTAAACTAATTCTAAAGACTTAAACAAAGAGTTAAATAATAATAAATTTAAAGATTTTGAGGCCGAAATTATATTATTAGCGATTAAAGAGCGTTAAACTTTATTTCGTATTTAAATTGTCCTTCTTTTATTAACGTAGGCTTAAAAAGCCGCTTATAAGACTATTCCCTTTTAGTTTTTTATATATTTTCATTTTATTAAAGGTAAAATTACCTTCAATTGTCGTTAAGAATGAGTGTTTTAATAGTTTTTGTAGTTTTTAATTTTATTTACTTTTTTTATTTATTCTCTTTTAGTTATATTGCGTGTATTTTTAAGTATTTCAAACGCCTTATTACGTTTCGTCTTTTATTTTATTTTTTATTTTTTATTTTTAAAAGCTTTTTCTTTTAAATTTTAATATAAAAAGCTAAATCTTATATATTTTTTCTTTTTTCTTAAGTTTTTAATTGCTTTCTTTTATTAATAATTATTACCTCTTAAGCGGGATTAGAATGCCTCTCGCTTAAGATTGTTTATTTACTTTATTTAATTTAAAGTCACGTGTGTTTATTTAAAAAGTAAACATTATAAAAAGCATTAGTTTCTTAATTAAAAATAAGTTAATAACTTTATTATATATTATAAGAAGAGAAGCAACTCTTTAAAGTAAAAGGATTAATAAGCTCGCTTAAGGAGTACTTAAACTAGCCCTCCTTATATCTTACTTTTAATTTCTTATATTAATTATATTAAATTTTAAAAATCCTTAATTTAGGCCACGTTTTTATAAAAAACCTCGAAAGCCACCTTAAGTCGGGAAATCCGGCCGAATTTGACTTGTAATCCCGGATTAAGAGTTAAATTACTTATAAAATGCCATTTAAATTAAATCGAGTGAGAAACCGGCTAAAGGCAACTTATAATTCCGGCTTATTAATTATAAAGCGTGTCGCTATTAGCCTAGCGGCTATAATAGGAGATATATTAAATAACGAAGTTTAAGAAGTTGCCGGACTTTCATTCGAGTTTAATTTAATTAAAGGTTTAAGCGCTAAAAGCTTTAAGAAACTAGTTATATTAATAAAGTCTAAATTTAAAGCTATTACAAAGCGAACTCGTAATCTTAAATTAAGACTTGTGTTTTCTATTCCTTTTAAAAGAAAAACGTTAACTTCGACTGCCGAAATTAAAAAGGTCCTTAATACCTTTAGGCCGGACGAAAAACGACTCTTAATAAGTATAAGAAATAAAAATATTAAGTAGGCCTTAAAAGTAAAGAATAATAATTTTGTTAATTAATATAATATAATTATTAAGCACTTAATAAAAAAGAAAGGGTTCGATAAAGAGGAATATAACTAAAGTAATAAGAACTTTTACGACCGAGTTTAAAATATAATAAATAAAAAAGACAAGCGGTCTAAGAGTGAAAAGAGGCTTAATTATTTATTTATTTTTAATTAAGTAAAGATGTTTCGAAAATACTATATAAAAGTAATAAATAAGAATAAAGCCTAAGGCTAGCTTATTACGCTAATAGAGAAAGTTAAGCCGTTTTTCTTAATAATTAAAGCCTTAAATAAGTTTATTTTCGATAAAGCCTAATTAAAGCGGATCGAAGGAGGAGGCGCGCTAAGAAGTCGGAAGAGTATTAGACTTTTGCTTAATATTATTAATTAATACTGGATAGCGTAAAAGAATGACGCAGACTTCTTTAAGAAAATTTAAACTCTTTTATTAAATAAAGCCTTTATTAAGATTAAATTCAAAGTTTCCCGTTATAAGCTCTTTGTTTTTACGGATAAGAATAAGACCGTGTTATTAAGAGACTTTTTAAATGAAAGTAAGACGTATATCTTTATAGTTATTAAGTAAGAAGTTGTTCTTAAAGAAGTAAAGTAATTAATTATAACTCTTAATCTCGGATTAAAAGTCGTTACCTCTTAAATAATTAGTCTAGCGTCTCCGACCCCGGATCCTAAATTAAAAACTAAAGCTCTTAAAGCAGTCGAACGATTAATTATAACTCTTAATCCCGGATTAAAAGTCGATAAAGTTATAAACCTAGCCCCGCCTTTTATAGTTTTTATAACTTCTCTTTTTAAAACTTTAATTAATTTTTCCGAGCTTTATAAGCCGATCGAAGTCTTTCTTATTAATAATCTTGGCTTAGAAGTCGAAGAGCCTGTGATTCGAGATTTTTTAAAAGATTTCGTATTAAATTTTATACTAAAGTCTAATTAATAAAAGGAAACTCGGGTCTTTATATTAATTAAATCCTTAAAAGAAGTTATAAAAAAGTTAATTTTAATTCCTTTTATAAATTAACTCCCCGACTTAACCCCGTTTAATATTACTAGCTATAATTCGCTAGTTAAACCTCCTCCGAAATAGTTAAGTAATTAATTTACTTATATAGTCTTTAATTTTCTTAAGAAATTATAAGACTTTATTATTAAATATATGGACGCCGAGCGAGGTCGACTTTAAAAGGATGCCTTTAAGGTAGGAGTTAAGTTAATAGAGGAGGATTTACTGGCTGCGGCAATAGACTGTGTTTAGCGTTATGCCTTAAAACTTTATACGCTTTTTAAAGCCGAATTTAATCTTATTTATATTATAAGTGTCGTAAAGCTAGTTAAAGGCATTATTAAAAGAACTTATAATTTTAAATTAAGGGTTGCCGTTAGGGTTTTCTTAAAAGAAAGATATAATATATTTAATATTAAATTAAATATTAAAAGCTATTATTATAAAATCTTAGAATTAATTAAGGTTATTTTAGAATTCGAAGACTCGTTCGAGATAAATTTACTACTGGCGGTCCGCTTGCGATTCGCAAAGTATTTTATTATAAAACGAATCAATACATAAGAAAAAAAGAAAAGAGAAATAATATACGCGTTTTATATTTAATACTTTATAAATTACTATAATATATTATAAAAGGAATTAAAGATTATAAAAGTCTAAAAAAACATTTAATAATTTAAAAATTATAAAAAAGACTCGGAAACCTTTCGCCTTAATCTTAATTTTATTAAAATGTTTAAAAAGTTTAAAGACGCGGAAAATATAAAGTATAAAATATAATTAAGCTATTCGAACTTTAAATTAACCGTAAAAGCCTTAGTATAAGCTTTAAATTTAAGATAGACTAAAGACCTTCGAGAATAATACTTAATATTAAAGGCTCTTAACATACTCGAGAAGTCTAATTACTTCGTCTTAGACTTCTCGCTTAATATTAAGTATGTCTTCTCTTTTGATTTTAAAAAGGCCAAACTTATTAGCCTTTTTAAATTAGAATTTAAAATGTATTAATTTTATTATTAAAACATAAGTAAGACTAGTCCGTCAATTGCCTTTATATATAATATAATTTATAGTATTTTTTAATAATGTCTTCGCTAAGATTATAAATTATATTTTATTACTTTAGCAAGTCGAAAGAATAATAATCCCAGACTTATTGCTTATTTTAAAGTTTTAATTTGTCCCGGAATTAAAGCTTATAACGTAATTAACTTTATAAAAGCTAATATTAAGGACAATTAAAAAGCTAAATCCATTTATAATCTTAAATTAAGAGTTACGTTAATGACTTTATGAATTCTTAATTACTATTTTATTCTAATTAATTAAGCACTTATTAAATATATTTCCGGTTATTTTATCTTTTATTTATATATTAATATTATTATTAATAAAAAGTCAAATAAGCGTTTTTATATTATTAACTTAGGAAAAAAAGGCGTAATTTCGAAATACGCTTAATACGCTTAAATTAAGGACTTTTTATTTAAATCGCTCGGAAATAATACACTTTTATTTTCGCTTTTAATAAGACAAGGGTTTATCTTACGCTTAGCTATTAAAACGGAATAAAAAGACGTTATAGATTTTATCGTATTTTTTAATAATTATATTATAATTATAAATAAATATAATCTAAAAAATAAAGTCTTAATAAATAAGCTTATATTGTTTATCTTCTAATTATAGCATCCCCCGGTCCCTCGATAAGAAGTAAAATCAGAGACTTACGTATTATTCTCGGCTGTAGTTTTTGTAATAAGACTAGGTCCGTTGTCTAATGCTTTTATAAGACGACTACCTTAGACTAACCCCTTTATTATTAAGAAAGCCCGTCACCTCTTTAATTTTAAAAGAAAGGAATTATCCGTATATCTTTAAAAGTATAAATCTCTTTAATATATTATTATATATAAAGCTTAAATTCAGATTCGAAAGTAAAAAAAATAATTATATAGAAAAAAGTCTTAAACACTTTAAACTAAAAAGACTAAACCTATTAAGGCTAATAATATTATCGATTTTATAATCTTAAAAGAGTTAAGTAAAATAAGCTATAACGTTAAAATAAAAGAACTCTTAAGATAGTCGAAGTCGGAAAATGTTTTAGACTAAGACTCGGAGGATAAAGTTATGGCTAATTTAACTCTTAATCCCGGACTATAAGTCGCTATAAGTAAAGGAGTATTTATATTAACGCCTAACGTAAGTTTTTAAGTAAATTTAAAGCAAACCCTTAATCCCGTGGATAAGAATAAGCGGGAAACCGTAATTATAACCCTTAATCTTAACTTAAGAATTACGGCTTTTAAGATTTAATACGTTACTCTTAAAAAATTAATTATAATAAAGGAAGTTATAAGACTAAGTTTAAGGGTTATAAGCTTTAGCGAAATCGACTTAAAAGATGAGGCTCGAAGAGAGGCTCGAAGAGTAAAGAACAATAAGCTCATAAATCGACTGATAGCAGAAGATACTGCCGCGACTTGTAAAGCATTAACCGGTGGACCTTCAAGCCTCTTTAATAAGCCAAAAATTAAGCTTAGTCTTAAAGTTAATAATTTAAAACTTAAAAGACTAACGACACCTCTTTAAAGATTACTTATTCTTATTATTAAGTATTAGCTACTAGAAGATGTCTTTTATAATAACAACGGCAAATTATAAAAAAATAAATTAAAAAAGGTTAGTTATATTTTACTTATTTTAAAGAAAGATTTAAACGGAAATAAGTCCCTTACTCTTAAAGCGAAAAATAAGCGTAATGCCGAAGCAACTTTAATTTAAGTTATAAAGAAGGGCAAAAAGCATTCTTAAGCCTAGATTATAAGTTAATATATATTATTAATTAACTAAACTTCTTTCTTTTATTTATTTTAATATAAATTAAAAAGGATATTAAAATAAAAAAGTCTGGCGTTATTTTTTTTTTACTTTAAAAAAATTTTCTTTTCTTTTTTTCTTTTTTTTCTTCTTTTAATAAGTCGAGCCACAAGTAGGCGGAAGTGGTCGGGGGCGACTATTTATTATAATTAAAGGCGAATATAAAGTGGCGATTTTAATTAGGAAATAATGCTTAAGGCGTTATTTAAGGAATTAGGCATATAATCTTTAAAGGTTTATATAAGAGGCCCTTCCCTTATATAAAATTAAAAGAATTAAACACTTTTTTACTTTAAATCTTAACCTCTTAGAGTTATTAGGCTCTTTGCCTAGTGCCTTGCGCCGTGCTTCCTTCTTTATTTATTATAGCCTTTACAATAACCCGCGTTAATAACGAAAAGGAGGTATTAAATATCGTTTTTATTATATATGCGCCTTATTTAAAGTACCCGCACATATATAACTTAGGCCAAGCTTTAATACTACAATACCTAAAATCCCGACTTTACTTAAATTAAATTCAGAGTTTAATATATATGTTTAATTACACTTCAAGTATTAACGAGACACTAAGTTTCTCCTTTATATTATAAAAAACGAAAGTCTTAATTAAAATTTATAATATTACCGACATTTTTTATATTTCTTTTATTCTAAATGTAAATATTATAATTCTTAATAACGGCTATAAAGTCCAGCGACACTACTAGTTCTTTAGATATAAGCGGCAGTCAAAGGTTCGACGCATTACTCGCTACCTTTATTCATTAGCTAAGGCCAAGCCCAAATATAAAATTACAATGCCGTTCGAATTAGTGGCCTAAAGGCCTCCGGTACTTAAACTTAAATCTCTATAACCTTAACTTTGCGAAAGTTGTATATCTTAGGCCGTCGTTAACGAACCTCTTCCTATTTATAAAGCGAATGCAACGGAAGAAAGCTGCACTCCTCTTATAGATTAAAAACAGCCTATAAAGCGGACCTTATTAAAAAGCAATTTCATTTAGCCTAGGTGCTGTTAGCATTGTTATTTCCTGTTCGGCTCTAACTTAATGAAAATTAAGAACGGCGCATTACTGTAACTCGTACGGTTTTTGAGGTCCTCAATAGGCTTTTGCGCCTTTTTTTTTATTTCTCTTTTTTCTTTTTTTCAAATTTAATTAATTTAAGTAATATGGATTCTGCTTTATTTTACAAATACACATTATATCTTAAAGACTAATTTGAATGTTATTGGAAAAGCTCTATAGGCAGAGGGAAGTGAGTGGTCCTCCTAAGCGCACGAAGGTAAACAAAGGAAGCGACCACGTGACTATATAAAATGTTAGGTAATGGCACCTAGTAGGAAACTGATTATTCGTTGGGATGGCCGGATGACGCCTTTAAAATACTTACTTAAAGTTCTCGTTTAAATTCATTTTCAAAAACTATTAAATTTAGAATAAAGCACTTTTTATACTTTGTCTTTCTTTATCTATCTTATATCTATCCCCTATTCTCTCCCTTGTCTCTCTCCTGTCTCTCCCATATTTTCCCTATCTACTTATGTCTCCCTTATGTCATCCCCATGTTACCCTTACGGCTCTTCTTTATCTTTCCCTACACCCTCAGCTCTGTACCTTATTCACACCCTTAGTGCTGCGCCCTGTTCACACTCCCAATAACCCCCAATGCTATACACTCTCGAGACTGTTCAGTTCTGTTCCCTATCCTTAACCTCTTCACCCTGTTCGGAGATCCCCACTCTTCAAGCCAGAGATTGGATTGGACTGCGGGATAGCCTTGGCAATATCCCGCCTTAATTTCTCTATATGGTTTATCACGCTTCTAATAAGTAAAAATCATCGGAGAAGTCTTAGTGCTGCGCTAAGCTATAGGTATAATTCATAGATCGTGAAGATGGTGTGAACGTTAACTCGTTAAGATTTTGCTGGTCTAATGCTTCTAAATAGATTAGCGAGAGAGATTAAATAGTAACCGCTTAATACATCCTAGAAAAACTAGTTTTTATTGTTTTTTAAAAGGCTAAGAAACACTTAAACAATTTAAAATCAATAACATCTGCATCTTAATCCCACATTCTTATTTTTTTACATTCATTATTTATCCTTCATCATTCCTTACCTCCGCCATCACTTCTCCAAGAATTCATACGACTAAATCCCGGATCCTCTTATCAGTATCCTTCTCTTTAGCCCCCTCTTTCCCACCATAAAGAAAGCCTACCTCGATCCAGAACAATAGTCCGCATTAATTGCGAGCTCATTAAACACTATACCCTGCAACCTATCCTAGGAGTAAGACTTATATTGCTTACTATTAGTAATCCGAGCCTAGTTTGTGAAGTTAAAACGGATGTTAACGGTTTTATTGGCTATTAGCAAGGGCTTAAGGATGGCCATAAGAAGATAAATAAAGGCCTACAACCACGAGTTTAGTAAATGTTCATTTAAAATAATATACCGTTCGTATAGTCTACACTCTTCGCAATAAAAGCCACACTAGGCAGTCACATTATATATACCGTTAATATCGCATGCCAAGTGCGGTGGCAAATAAGGGGATTCGAGGGTGTAGCTATAGCTCATGACTAAATCACTATAGCAGAGCAGACCGATTAACTTCAGCTCCAGCGATCTCTAGCTTAGGCATATAAGTTATAAAGTTATCCCTTAATTCAAGTCCTCGAGCCCTTCCAATATATTAACGTCCAAAGTCTAACTAAGCACAGTATTACCGCCTTTTAAGCTAAACTCTTCGAGGTTCATACCCAGATAGCAGCGATCTTACGTGAAATGCAGCAGGCATAACTCTAAAGTACTATTCCAATACCAGGTAGTTTGTAACAGCAAAATTAACCATAGGCACAGATTCAAGATTCACAGGAAAAAGGTCAACCACAAGCGCAGCTCCAGGTCAATTTACAAATGTAAGAGCAATCACAGATGCTAGGCGATCCGGAGCAATTAAAATAACTATAGGTCTAAGATAAGTTATAAATATAGGCCAGTCTAAAGCAATAAGGCTAATCGCAAAGTCAGTAGCCGAGTCGAGTAAAGATGTTTAAAAGAGTATAGAGAATGCTACAAAAGGCACAGCGACATACCGCATCTCAGAAAAGCTAGGATTAAAGTCATCAGGATCAAAGTCATTAAGACCAAAGTCATCAGGACGACGGTCATCAAGACGAAGGTCATCAGGATCCTCGTAGGGAGGATTGGGTAGAAGCAATAGCTCGAGCTGAACCTTTATCTCGTTTAAAGGGCTATGTTTACTACTTACCCGAGGAGGCCGGCTCTAGCAAGAGGCGCAGAAAAAAATGAGTTTTATATAAAAGAATAAGAAAGTCTCTTATGTTTTTAGAAAGGGATAAAGGCGTAGAGTTTTAGTCTACTAGTAATGATTTATTTATTTTTCGCTGGTACTGGAAAAATGTCTTTGCGTTCAGCCCCCCTTCCCCCTTCCCTCCTCCCCTCCCCCTCCATTTTCTCCTCTTTATTGTCTTCCCTTTTCAACTATCACCCTGAAAAGTTGTCCTCATCCATTTTTATAAAGGCCGTCTTAGCTCGGTTGGCTAAGGTTGTGGGTAGTAATTTAGTGCATAATGGAACTGTGGAACGTGAATCACTCGAATCTACCAGCCAGACCGAAGGACTGCGGTAACATTCCCGAAAACCTACCCACTGGTTCGCATGCCTAGGTAGCGTGTTCAAGCGAGGAGTTTTTCCAAACACGCTCAGTGGGCAAAGTGCGGCATGGTGATATGATTGGGACAGTTCTAGGTAGCACTATTTCAAACAATGATGTCATTCCCTGTTCCAACTATCACTAATGCTATCGCGATCAAATACATGATTCCCCTTTGGAATCGCTCTGACATGGTCTGAGGCAAAAAAGTTGTGACGCAGTATAGCAATTGCCGATTCTAAGTTTGGCTTCGGAGCCAGAACCGGCCTCTCCAAACCTGCGCAGTCAATCCCCAGTCAAGTAATATTTGTAAGCGCTACTGTAAGGTTTGCGCCCTGCAATAGCTATTCTCTGTCTCTGCACCTTGTCTCTGCACCCTGTCTCTGCGCCCTTGTCTCTGCACCTCTTAGGTGAGATCATGTGTGTAGCCAATGAGGGAAGTTAGTGTTACACTGCCTCCAATAATTTTATGTTGTGATTTCCGGGCCGACCCGTGGAAGATCATGTTTGTGGAACTAATGGCACGGCTTCCAGCACAAGAGACTTAAATGCCAAATAGAGTCTCTAGTCAACATGCCTCACCCTTAGACCATAAAAACTTCTTAGAATCGTTACTATGGCACTAGCGAGAATCCAAATACCCGAACACGTATTCGGGATCACTTCCCCTGGATCTCATAGACAACGTTTCACAACAAAGATAACTGAGGAGAGAATCCGTCTAGAAAGGGAAGACCAAAAGGCAAAGCTTGCAATTCGATCCCTTCAAAGAGAAAAAGCTGGGCCGCGCTTTCATAAGGAAATGGAAAAGGGCGAGGGTCTGGTCAGGTTGAGAGATTTTTTCTTGGGGGAGCTTGCGGTACAAGAGAACACAGAATTGTCCGGTGGGGTGAACAGAGGCGACGAGAGGTGCAACCATAGGGGGATGGAGGTGAACCTCGAGAGGAAAAAACATGAGACCGTTAAAGCTTTGAGGACGTTCATGTAGGCATTTATATCTATCACAATGAGAAAAGCTGGTGGTAACTGACTCTGGATATCTCGCCGTTACTCCACTGATTGAAGGCGTGCGAGTTTTTTCCATGTGAAAATCGATGCATTAGCGCGCGAATGTGGTGTTCTATACTTAGGAATTAGACTTATTCTCTCTCTGATTCACATGACAGGTAAACCACTAGACATGGAAGCCACTTTCCAGCTTATAGGGCTCCATGAAACCAGCCGGCATTTGTACGTAATGATATGGGGACCCAAACCGGCCCCTTCCTGAAATAGCATCAGCTGGAGGTATTAAAAGGCGTGTTCGACACTTGATGGATCGCCAACAACCACAATGAGTGCCTCACCTAGCACCACCTCTGTTGATCCAACAAGAACACTGCCTGGATCCTTTGAGAAGTTTGAGGAAGAAATGGAGCATGATCCTCAGACAACATTCACAACAGAGACTCCCTACATGGCCAAGTCTACCGAGGCGAACCAAGCACCAACCTGGGACAACATCTGTGCCGCATTTTTCTCATGGCTAACACTAGCGGGATATGTCGTATTTCCTGGGACTTTTACTTCTCTCAAAACTTCGCAGACTCTCGCAAGTAGTACTGGTGGAAGGATTATTCAATATACGCTTAAGAAGGGGCTTCTAGTGATCGCAGGAGCCTGCTGCCTTTTTGGAACAGTTGGGACAAGCTGGTTATGGTATAAATGGCGGAACAATGCCATTTGGCTGGTTGGAAACATATTTTTGTACGTTTCCTGAGATTATCCCAAAAGACAGAGCACTAACTGGATGATCCAAAGACCTGGGCTACTCCACTCACTTACCGGCCTCATTACTACCCTTATCAACATCTACACCGCTCAAGGTGGGCACTGGTCCGTCACTGCCAAGATTACGATCATCGTGATTGGTTTGTGTACCGGAAATATGACTGTGCTATATTTGGTTTACAACCACTGGATTTTAGAGAAGATGAAGACAACTCGTGATAGAGCGCTGGCTAAGCGGAATCGGACTTAGAAGTACTTTTGGGTGAGGACGGAGCTTTGGTAAGTGCTTTGGGATGTTATAAGAGGTGCCCTACTGGTTTAGATTGGATTATAGCCTAGTTTTTGGTATAAATTGCATTAATAAATTGAGGAAAGTGGTCATCTGCGTATAATATTGGGTGTTACATTTCGGCTCCTATTTATTTCCGGTAAGTCTGGCCAACCTCTCACTGCGGCTAGATGCACGTGTTATTAAACCAGCCAAGCTGGACTTCGAAATGATTCTGGGAAGTGTCTCCCGATCATTAGAGCTAGAGTGACCGAATAACCATTCAATGTATTGTTCAATTTATACTTGATATTTAGTAACTCTTGTCTGTAACTGTTTAAGTCTCAGGCATATTACCTAACCTACGACTTTTGAATCTTTTCATCAGATGGTGTAAATAGTCCGGGAATCTCGTGGGATCGATGTTTCATTCCTGTGTACAAAGGATATGGATACTAAGGAGACTCAAACTCGCCTACCAAGTTGTGAAGGTAATTAAGAACACATACTCCAACTCGGTATAAGCCGTTTTTGAATCCAGGGCTATTTTTAGAGAGGATTATTCTAGGATTCTCTATTTCTGAGGGATACCGTTCTGGCCCCCTCTATATATAGGTTTTGTGGCTTAAATTTGTGAGCCCAACGCCACCTTTCAATCAGAATTTCCACTATATTTACAACACCAATTTGACCAAGGCAAATCATACAATGACATCCGCAATACCTTTAACATTGCTATTCCCTCTTTTTCCTTTGCTGCCTACAGAAATACGTTTAAGGATCTGGGAGTACGTCTATTACCTATATCCACGTCAGGTCGCCATTAGGCACAACGGTCAAGACTTTTCCTTCAGAGCCGATTCACAACTTCCACCTAACTTCCTCGTTATCGAGAATCTCGATTTGAAGTCCTGAGAATAGTCCAGCCGCTCTTATATAACGGAAAAATCGTGGAATACTTTAACGCTGCTTGCGACACGCTCGCTCCTGGTGCTGGGCCTGATCCTTCCCTATTTGAACTATTTAAGGCTGCCACACGAGTAGTGGTGAAGTGGGAAGATGAGGAATGGATTGTCCGCCTTCTATGCCAATTTCCAAAGCTGGAGAAACTCTCTTTAATAATGCCGGCTTCCTCAATAGAAAGTTGCCACGCGTTTGTAACAAGATATATAACAGGAAATCCTGAATGGAGCGTATCAATATTGGCGCTGAGATGCCAGCCACCATGGAGTAATCTGGTCTTAAACATCATTAATGAAGGAAGAATACAGGAACTTGGAGATATAGAAATGCCGGAGCTTAGCCTGCGGATTCATAAAGAGCGTACCAGCCTCGAGACAAAAATTCCAACAAGTATCCTCGACTACCAAACATCCCCCATCAAAACATGAATTGACCGCCAACATGTTCGAGAATCTCTGCACCCTCCCGCTCTCCTTTCCGCCTGCCCGCCGTCGAGGATCCAGACGTCGTCGACGCAGACACCAGTGTCATTTCGACGGGCACCAGTACGATCGAGACGGAATGGCGGACCAAGAGACACAAGGGCAGCTGCAGGACGCTGGCGTATAGTTTGGATGGCGAAAGTGCGTTCTCCCAGCTCCCAATTGGCTCTCGTTTCGCTAACAATAATTGTCCGCGGTTCTGTACTCAGCAGGTACCGATGGCCTCCTCAAAGCCGCTTCCTCAGCCATCGGCCAGGTCGTCTCGAAGATATACCTCCCGAACGACCCTGCGACGTCGCAATTCGACCCCCCGACTCTAATCCACGCCCTGTCGCCGCAAACCCTCCTCCTCGCAACCGACTCCGCCGCCCTGCATCTGTACGACCTACGCATCCCCTCTTCGCTATCTTCCAAACCAAGCCAAACACACCACCCACACGACGACTACATCTCGTCTCTTACGCCCCTCCCCCCACCGAAGCCAGCACGAGCGGCTTCTCCAAACAATGGGTCACGACGGGCGGCACGACGCTCGCTGTCACGGACCTGCGCCGCGGCGTGCTGGTCAAGAGCGAAGACCAGGAAGAGGAGCTGCTGAGCTCCGTGTATGTGGGCGGACTGCCCTCGCGGCCGGGTCGTAGCAAAGGCGAAAAGGTGCTGGTGGGGAGCGGGAGCGGGGTGTTGACCTTGTGGGAGCGCGGCGTGTGGGATGATCAGGACGAGCGGATTATTGTGGATGGGAGGCGCGGAGGGGTCGAGAGCTTGGATGCGCTGGTGCTGATGCCTGAGGGGGTGGGGGATGGAGGGAAGAACGTCATGGTTGGTGTTGGGGATGGCACGATTCGGATTGTGAAGCTGGGGCCGAATAAAGTCGTGGCGGAGCTGCGACATGATGAGATTGAGTCGGTGGTTGGGTTGGGGTTTGATATTGGGGGACGGCTGGTTAGTGGCGGTGGCTCGATTATCAAGGTCTGGTCGGAGAAGATGAGTCTTGATGATGAGAACGAGGAGTCTGATAGCGACGAGGACGAAGGCGAAGATGGAGGTGCGAAGAAGAGGGCGCTGAAGGGGAGTGAGAGTGAGGATAGTGATGACGATGCTGGTGATAGCTCGGAAGAGGAAGGCGGCCGGAAGTAGAGAAAGAAGCGTAGGAAGGCGAAGGGGACGAAGGATAAGGGGAATGGGATCCTTGGGTTCAAAGGCTTGGAGTAACGTCTATTCCTACGTAGCGGAAAACCCTACGTGCTAGAAAAAATAGCAAGTACCTTGACTGCACGAATCTTAAAATCCGTGTACACCTCAATATATCCTTTTTTTTTCTTTTTTTCTTTTAAGCCGTATTCCGTAGCTACTCCCGGATACCCTGAACCCTCCCTAATAGAAAATTACGTTCGTATTATCGCCCTTATGCCTAACTTATAAAGAGTCTCCTTTTCTATATTATATTGCGCGATTTGTGGATCCCCTTTTTAAAAATCCTGGTCACGTGAAAGCCTCTCATTGGCCGCACCCGCCCGCACAAGCCACCCGCAGGAACACCAAAATCCTCGGTTTACTGGCCGGGGGTATCCGAGGGTAGCCGCCACGTGCTATTGATATGCTTTCGACGTAATTACTTAATTATTATAATAAATAAACGCTAAGTAAATAAGTAAATAAGTCAATAAGTAAATAAGTAAATAAGTAAATAAGTAAATAAGTAAATAAGTAAATAAGTAAATAAGTAAATAAGTAAATAAATAGCTAAATTATTAAATATATTATATAAATAAACGCTATATAAATAAACGTTATATAAACTTATATTATATAAAGCCACGGTATATAAAGCCACGCTATTAAAACCTCGCTATATAAATATACGTAATATAAAGCTACGATATATAAAAACACGCTATGTAAATATCTATTAAATAACTAAATTACTAAATACATTATATAAATGCACGCTATATAACCACGCTATATAAGTACATATTAAATATATTATATAAACGCACGCTATATAAATACACGCTTTATAAAAACGCGCTATAAACACACGCTATATAAAAATACGTTATATAAAAAGATATTAATTAATTAAATATTAAGTTTTTATATTTTAGTTATAATAGCAATTATAATTAATTAATATTTATTAATAATATTATTAATAGTTTTACTTTAAATATATTATAAAAGAGAAAACATTTAATATATAATAAAAAAGTAATAAAACAAGTGTTAAAAGATAAACGTAAGAAATACTTATTTAATAAATATTAAAGATATTATATATTTAAAGAATATAATTTATTAAGGGAAAAAAAGAATATAATTTAAATTAAAAGGAAAAGTTATAATAAAAATCGTTTTTATTTTTAAAAGATATTACTATTATAAACGCTCTTAAGCGACCACCGAGTCCTAAAAGGAAATGTTTTAAAAGTTATCGTAATCCTAAGAATTAAATAGTTCTTAAAAGCGCGACTCCTAAGAGTTAATAAAGTCCTAGGACTTATTTATATTTAAAATATTTATTAATAATATAATCTTAAAAGTAATATTATAACTATAGATTTCCGCGATTATATATTACGTAATAAATCTCAAAATCTTAAGAAATCTTTTAAATCTTAAGATTTAAGGAAATTTAAAAAAAAAAGTTTTATATAAGATTAACACGTTTATTATTAAATAAAAGCTTTATGCTTAATTAAAAATAGTATTTTAATTATATTAGTTATTATTTATATTACCGTATGTAATACACTTACTTTTCGATTATTAAGATTAATATAATCTATTGTATTTACATTAAGTAAATACACGGACCGTAATAATTACCTTAAAAGTTATCTTAAATATAATAAGAAGTAGCTTAATTACGTGAAAAATAAACTTTTAACGTTAACCCTATTATAATACTTTTATAATATAAATAAGAACTTTAATATATATAATATTAAATTAAACGGCTTTAAATAAAAAGATTCTTAATACGTTTTTATAATTATAAGTAATTATAAAATAATAAATTTAAAAATATTAATAAGTTTTTCACTTTATAAATAGCTTTTAAAATCGCTTAACGTATTAATAATCTTTAATAATAAATAAATTCTATAAAATTTTATATAAATATTAATTTAATAATAACGTTAGCGAATTAAAAAGAGTTCTTTTAAATTAATATAAATAAGTTAATATATACTTTATTAAAAAGTATAATAAAAGTAATAAAAGTAATAAAAGTAATAAAAGTAATAAAAGTAATAAAAGTAATAAAAGTAATAAAAGTAATAAAAGTAATAAAAGTAATAAAAGTAATAAAAGTAATAAAAGTAATAAAAGTAATAAAAGTAATAAAAGTAATAAAAGTAATAAAAGTAATAAAAGTAATAAAAGTAATAAAAGTAATAAAAGTAATAAAAGTAATAAAAGTAATAAAAGTAATAAAAGTAAGTAATTAATATGCGTAATTATAACGACGTAAGAGCTTTAAAAGTGAAGATAGACTTAATACTTAAAATATAAAAACTATAGAGCTATTATATAAGAAGGAGCCATATATATAAGGAGTCGGAGGGGAATCGGACCTGTTCCGGACCCCTGACTTAGCCGAAGCTATTCTATCGTTATAGTAATATATTAAAGTATAAAAACTAAAAAGTTTATTATAAAGTTATATATATAAATAAAAATTAACGGCTTAAGGCATATAAGGCATATATAATATTAAAAGTATTAAGAGCGTTAATTATTATAAATATAAACTAAGAAGTAAACTAAGTAAATTCTTAAATTAGAGTAAGTTAAAAGTTATTAAGTAAATTTATTCATAAATTAATAAGTGTTTTATAAGTACTTTTATAAATAATTTTAATAACCACCTAAGGTCTCGGCAAAATCCGTAATAAACCCCGGAGCTTGCGTAGGGCCGTTTATTATAAGGATTTTAGCGAAGCGGCAGAGGCCGGATTAAAAATGAAAATTAATAATATAAGTAAATATTAATAAAAATATCTTATAAAATATAATAAATAAAACTAAAAGTTATTTAAAGCTAGAATTCTTTATTTTTAATAAAAAGCTTTTAATTAAAGACCGTGGCGAAGCGAGGTCCCGTGACCCCGGAGCTTGCGGAGGGCCGTCGCGGACAAGACCTCGTATAGTATAATAGACTACCTGTACTATAGCTCTACTACCGAACTTATACTATCCCTAATACTTATAAAGTAGTCTTATCCGAGCTCCAAAGCCTTACTACTATACAAGAAATCATTACCAGCTCCTTATAGTGTGGCAGTTCTGACTAGGTTTGGTCACGTAGCACGTAACGGGGATGTGGCACGTGACGTGTGGGCTGTATATAAAGCTGGTTTTGTACGTAGTGTTCTTTTGGCAGCGTTTAGTCGTGGTTCGTAGACACACTAAAATGAACTCCATTTCTACCCTCCGACAGTAGCTATCGTAGCGCGTAATATCATACTAGGGACACTTGATTTCCAACACTCTGACTCGTGCAGCAGTACTCGACGCTCTAGATCCCGAACGTTTTCCCTCTAAAGTCCGACCGCAACCAACCGCTATCAATTTGTAACCTAATCCTGAGTACTAAATAAACACGGCACCACCTGAGAAGTACGAAAGGATATCGAGCAATTTGGATAGGCGAGAAGCAATTGTGTATGGGTAATTTGAAGAGAAACCCCATGCGAGACGAGAAGTCTGCTCAAAGGACAAGCTCTAGCTTCCAAATTATCTCCATATGTACTGTATCTTGAGAAATTCTGAGAAGATCAACTGATGCATCGAGAAGTCGAACGAATATGAAAAGCTCTTCTTTATATAATCGTCACCTTTTGTCTTGTCCAGCCTTCTTCCGCCAACTCGTCGTCGGGGGGGAATACAACGAGGCCTACCCTTCGATACTCGATATGACCTCTATTCTTCTTCCCCGTTGGTTCGAGTAGCAAGGCGGATATTTCTTCAACCGCATCAGGGTGCATCTCCTCGGGACGTCTGAATCTCCACCTGGCCAAATGTAGGTATATCGTTCCAGGAGGATGAGGGAGTTCGGGGTATCCTTCTTTGCGTCCGGACTGCTCGTCAAGGGTGCAATATAGCTGTTTGCACAATTCCCGGTATTCCTCTAAAGAAGAATCGATGTATCTCGGTTCGCAGTAGGTGTGAAAATCCCTGCATACTCCTTCCAAGACTAAAACCGCTTTTTCAAGTTTATAGACTCCATATTCATCACCCCCCTCACCACCCTCAACATGAATCTCAAAATTCTTCAGAGCTCTGTCGTCATCGGCCATGAGATCAAATTCAAAAAATTCAAGAAGATGATCATATAAGAACCGACCTCCAATTTTTCCTGGATCGAGTGTTGCCCATGACCAGCTTGGTCCGAGGTATTCAGGTGGGTTACCTTCGCTACATCCATGCTTATACTGTTGAATCCGGGCTCCATGTCCGTTCCAACAAAGGCCTCGAACAAAGTCCTTCTTCCAGAGACCCCAATAATATTGCCTTTCGTTTAAGGAATCAGTAGGTGTCTTGATTCGGGTTCCAAACTCCTTGGCCAGTCCTGCTATCGCAGGCAGTCGGTCTGTTATTACAGACAACTCTCTTTCCATATAATTGTTCAATACTTGGTACCACCAAGTAAAGAATAGATCATGAACTTCATCTCCATCTCCCTTATTACGGGTATACTCTGGGAGCGCGAAAAGCTGTTTCTTTGCTTCCCTATGATTGTTACCACCGCAATGCCCACGAGGGAGACACGCTTCTGATAAAAAATCCTGACTGCAAAGCCATCGGATGTTGGCGTCTGTGTAAATAACACTCCAGGGCGAAAGGAGCTCCTCCTGAAAAGCCCATGCTCGTTTCCGAACAAAGTTCCGATATTTCTCATTGGTATGACACTCCCGATAAAATCCGCGTCCCACCCCCACTCGATATATAATCTCCTCCCTTTCACAGTCTGCAGAGTCGAATATACCGTAAGTAGGGTTCTTGGCCGCAGCTGCGATGATATTCGCGCTAGACCTCTTATAACATTGCTGCATCTCGGATGCCTCCGCGTTCCAATCGTCCGTTGAATCTTGTATGATACATAGGGAATCGATCCAAAGGTATCTGAAGCCCAACTTTCTTGTGATCGTGATAGCATCTTGAAAGACTGGCGGCAAGGTTGTGAGATAGAGAACTTCTTCCCTGTGCTTAAGATTACTCATTGTCGTGATGGGTTGCTTGAATTCTGCAGGATCTCCCCAGCAGTAGCTTAGAGTAGCATACGGTTCTTGCTCGTCCTTTGTGACTAGCAATCGAGGTGGGGTTACCTGATCACCAATATCTAGTACTCGTGTGGGCATTCTCTCTGGGTCTTCCGAGTCTGAGCTACATATCTTATGATTGTCCCGGCAATTCCGCCGCCATTGCGAGATCATGTCAAAACAGGCAGGAGATCTGCAGCTCCTGGGAATCTTTAGCCCATGCTTTGGACCGAATTTTATCTCGATACTATTGTCTGTTCAAGCTTGTGAGTGGAGGTGTTCCTGTGAACCAATATTGCTTACCTATAACAGATTGCTTAGGAAGAAATTGATCCATTTCACCGAACCGCTCGCTACTGAAAACGAGGTGCAAGTAGGATCCGTTGGAATCACTCAAGTCATCCTCGAATTCCTCTTCCAAAGACTCCTTGGATTCCCCTTCTGAAGACGTCTCTCCTGTTTCTGGCCAGCCGGAGCCCTGCCTATCATTATCTATAACATCCTCTGCAATCCTTTTCCTTCGGACTGCTTTGCAATATATCTGAAAATTGTCCGGCTCGTTCTTGTTGTGATTGTTTAATCCCGACTGCTCAGGTTCCTTCTGTTGCTGTTGCTGTTGCAGCTGCTCGTTGATGCCACAAAAGACTGCAGCGCACAATTGACAGCCCGATATTGCTGATCGCATCATAGCTTGAAAGCTGCTATGCTCTCTCTCCGGTTGGCAGGTATGTAGCTGGGCCGCCCACCGACACCGATCGCACCACGTGCTGGAGATGATGACCTCCATCAGAGGCCAGTGGACGTGGAAAATGGCTGTATCAATTGGTAATTGGGATACTTCTTTTTTTCCCGGCACTTGAGATTTGGAGATGAAACTGACAACTGGTGTTGCAAGTCAAGAATGAAGATGCAGATTGAGAACGACTGAGTGGCAGTTCCATACAAAAACGGCCACGTGGCTGTTGGTAGAACCTTTTGGAAGAACGCCACAGTTCACGTGAGTTTGTTATAGTATGCAGTATAATACGATTTAAATTGGCGTAACTGTAAAGTAACTCCTTTGCTTATTAAGATGCTTGGCGTATTGTATAGCTTAGAGTTATATTCTTTCTTAATAAGAGCTTCGTGCTATAGTCCCGAAATTTAGAGACAGTCTAATAGCTATAATAAAGTAGGGGGAAATAGCAGAAGGGGCTTTTAACGCCGTCGACGAGACAAGCGTAATATAACTACAACTATAGTCTTTTCTTATTGTAAACCGAAGATTTATAGAAAAATAGCTAAAGAATAATAATAAACTAATTATAGCTTTATATATTTATATAGTAGAGATTTAAGACCCCTAAACTATAAAGTCGTTCCGGCGCGTAGGGTTTTCCGCCACGCAGGGATAGACGTCAATACCTATTTACTTGTCTTATCATAATACCCTATCCTTGATTCTAGGAATCAAAAGCAGAATCAGTGTGAGAACTGATTAGATTAGATTAGAGTAATGGCCATTACTCTAATCTAATCTAATGATTTTTTCCATTACTCTAAATCTAATCTACTCTACTCTAATCTAATCTAGATTAATCGATTAATATGATTAATAAGCACGTGACTGCGGGAGCTAGCTAAAAGTAGTCAAAGCTACAACAGTGCGCAAGAGCAGATGGTCTTTGAAGGTGAGGAATGACTATACTTGTCTCTGTCAACTTGATGAGAAGTAGCTTGACGATATAGAGGCTGATAAAGCTTATACCGCAGCTAACGAGCGCTTTTAACATCGTTGCTGGTCTGGACTTAGGAAGCAAGCTGTTCGTCGTTGGAGAAGTCTTTGGATTTGTGAAGTGAAGTTGAGTTGTAGTAGCCAAGTGGTGAGGATGCTCTTAGTGTTGGTGTCTTCGGAACCCTCGATTCTGTAACCAGAAAAATAAAATAAAAAATAAATAAAACCCCAGAAATATTGGAAAAAACACTCGAAAATTGTAAAGGCTAACCTAACCTTCTTATCAAAAATTCATTATTAAACCTTCATTTGAGTCTTGCCAACTGTAAGGAAACAATTCGCGAGGACATCGTCAAACCAACCCTCGCCAAGCACAAGGCTTCATCTAAGGGCGTAAGGACCTCTTTCCTTTTTGTCCTTGACCCTCCCTTTCCGATAAAATACCAAGCTTAAGGAGTAGCCTCGTTTTACCATGACCCAGATCTTGTAGCCTTTCCCAATGGGGTTTTGGGGGATAATGGGAGCATCAAAACACCTGTTACCATCCTCATTCCAATATGGAGGGCTTCATATCTCTCTCTACCTAGAAATGTTCTCCGTCGAGGGAGTTAGTGAGTACCAAGATCTCAATATCTCCAAGATATCTGAGCTTGCAGTCATCCACTATACCCGTTCAAGCTTTGCGGAGTTTGTACTATTCCTCTCATCTAGGGTCAGTGTTGATTGGCATATGACCATCGACCTCTAATGGACCAAATTATTGCTGACCGCAGTCTCATTGTGGGGATGAGCAATATCTCATCGTCGTCCTTGAACCTACCAGTGGACTTGCAATCCTGTCCTTCCTTCCATCGTATCTGTCTTCCCCATAGCACAATGTCCAGTGGGTCGTTAGGCATGAAGTGGACTATAGAGTAAGCTGATAAGTTATGTAGCAAACAACGAAAAGAAACGCCCCACGCCTTTGACTAGAGAACGAAAAGACTCGACCTCGTCCTCAGAAACTCCAATCAAAGTTCCCCACACTCCTAGGTTCGCAGAGGCAACCTCTGTATGCTCTCCCAATGAGGCCAACAAGGACCACCGATCTCCTTTCGCGGACCCTCCTTCTCAGAAGACACAATCCTATATGGCGCAAGCACAGCCGTCAGATATTGGCTTCGCCGCTCCATTAAAGAGTACCATAAAAGCACCAGGTACACCCGAGCGGAAAATAGACAACCCACTAAGCCCGACGTTCCGGGAAGAACAACTATTGGAGAAGTATGAACAGGGGACTGAGAAGGAACAAGCCAAAGATTTGGCAAGTGCAGACACTGGCCACACTTTATAGAAGTAGCTAACAATATCACAGAAAATCAAAACCAGAGTCCGGGTAGCGAAGTTTGTTCTGCGAGGTGTAAATTTCAGCTGCAGCCTTATCGTTCTTGCTATGCTTTCAATGACCTTCACGATCCTCAACACAACGAAACATTAGCGCCACGAAACAACTTCCCGCCTTGGGCTCAAGGGCAGAAGACATGGCCACAAATCACTGTCTTGGTAATTACCTGTATCTCATTGGCATTTTGTTTGTTAATTTTCTGGAATTACTGGAGAGGGGGTCATTGGAAGGCAGAGAAGGTTGCTGTCTATTCTACGCTCTTCGCGGTGGGATTCTTCATTTTTAGTATCGTCATGTGGACTATTGCGGCTGTTACTCTTCAACAGCCTAAGAACTCTGGCCACGGCAAGGACATGTGGGGCTGGTCATGCGTTCATAATGACAGAAGGGACCTGTTCCAAGAAGATGTAGATTATGTACTGGTTTGCAAAATGCAGGTAAGCTATCCCTCAAACACCCTCCGAACCCAACTAACAAACGTCACAGAATTGGTCCTTGGTTTGCTGCCTCATCGAAATTGTCCTGGAATGCATCACGGTCATCCTGTACGGCATAGTGTTCTACAGATATTACTCCAAGCAACGCCTACGCAAGTCCATGGATGTCCGAGACCGCGCCCGTTCTGACCTCTACCTCGCCCAACTCGGCTCTCAATCCGCACCGAACAAACACGGCTTCGATCCCATGTCTCCATCCTACTCCACACACGCCAAGTCCCCACACTTCCCTCCTTCCGCCTACAACAACGGCCCAGACGCCAAAGAAGGATTCGCTGGCGCCCAGTTCGTCAAAGCCAAATCAAGCTCGGCTCTCAATACTAAGTCGTTTGCCCTCCAACTTCCTCCCATCAAGACCCAATCCGCTATGCCCAAGGTCGCTCAAAACTGCTTCGAGAGAGCACCTTCTCCACCTGTCGAGAGAAGGATAGAGCACGTATCTGCCGCACCCGGCGAACAGACCTACGATGCCGTGCCCATTCCAGGCGCCTACGCTTCACCGCTCTCAAGTCCCGGATTAGCACAACCGCAACACCAGTAGTTCGGGAATGGAGGGCGAGCGATTACAAGTGAGCGGAGGATTGAAAGCCCGTCTGGATCACACCAAGGGGCTGGAACTAAATGTTGTGTATTCTTATATTGTGTCGGGATCGGGGTATTGGGGTTATTATTTACGATGGATAAAATATGATGTAAATGTCACTCGCTGGGTTTTGATGACAGAGTGAGGACGGGTAAAGGTGGAGGGAGTCCGATAGGAGGACAGGATTGTGTATTGGAAACTAGTAAAGTATATATTCACTCCTGGGAATCTGTTCCTTCCAGGCGTTAGAAAAGTGAGTTGCAGGATTTAGAATCTCCCATCCGGGTACTTTAAAGTGCACTTTTATCCAAATTCCCGGAGTCCCCAAGTAGAGAACCTTCTACCTTAATCAGGCCTGCTACTTTACGGTCACGAAGATAGATTTGCAAATGGACTTGAAAATTTTAAGGCTTAGTGACTGTAAAGTTAGTCCTAAGTGGTGAAGTTAGGCGGCATACGAAGAGTCATGGAACCAATCTCTACTTCCACACCTCACTTTCTTTCTTTCCGTGTAGTCCGTCCATTGCCTAATCTTCTACGCTTTCTCATCCTGCCCTCCCATATCTCACCTACTTGCGATTCGACGAACTCAACGGGTTTGGGCGTTTCTCCACGGTCCGTAGCAGTGAATAAGACATTAACGGGCTTATTTGGGGTTTCCGTTCCCTATTCTCGAACTAAGACGAAGTCTACTGGCGAGATGGCACTTTTATACTGCACGTTAACTCCACCGTTGACAGTGTCCTTGCTGTTATCTATGCCATTAATAGGGTTTCGAACGCTGGGTTCTCCTTTAATGTTAGGAGCCACGCCGCTGCTCTTTACCGAAACGCTAAGCAGTGTAGTCAAATCGATAATAAGTGCCGCTAAAGTCTCCACTAGCCGAGCCGGTTCCACAGCCTCTTCTCTCACATTAGTTAGTCTATTCTTGCTATGTTCCTGGACCATCTCGTCGAAACCTAGAGCAAGTGTAAGTGATTTCAAAGCTTCGCTATAAAACTTTGCGAACCGTTCTGCTGGCTCAATTAGGCAAAGGTGGGGTCGGATCGGCTGAGGTCGGATCAGCCTGATTATTCGAGAGTCAAGTTCTTTTAAGACACGATTACCACCCTCGACATTCCAAGGATCGATCGAGACTTTATAACCTTTAAAACGTAATATTAACTTTAAGAAATACGCCTACTTTTTCTTTATTATAAAGTTCACCTTAATTTACTTAAAGGATGTTTTATTACTAAGTCGTGTTCCCACTTGAATTCCTAACTATTATATAGTGCCTTAATTATTTAAGTATATACTATTAATGACTCGATCGAGGGTGCGGTCTGGTTTCTAGCGCCTTAGCCATTTACTAATGCGGCCAGCCGCATTAGTTTTACTGTAAAAGACGTTCTTTGACGTTCGGTAGTTTAAAGTTCAGAGGATAGCGTTAATCCCGTTAATAGGACAATATGTTCGGCGATTAAAGACTCGGCAATATAAGTAAGCTATATTGACTATTAGTGAAGAAGTTTTTATTCTTAAGATAGCTGTGTAAAACGCAAAGATATATAAATAATATTAGATAATATTTAGTTAATGTTTAGATGTATTTAGATAATACTGATTTCTTATTCTACCTTTAAGCTCTTATTTATTTATAAGTCGCGCTTTATGCCTTCATGATTAAATCCATCTCCGTTAAGGACTCGTACGCGCGCGTTACAAGAAGATTACTATTTACAAAAGCCGGGAAATTGGAGGGCTTATGAGAAGTTCCTGTGGAGAGTATCTGGATTCAAGTTCTAAAAACCAGGAACTGCATTCCGTATCCTTATGTTAGTGACTCTATTAATAGCTTGAATGTGATTTCTAGGATCCGAATAGTTGCTATTAATAAATAGTTAAACGTAATTAAAAGTTACTTTTTTCCTTAAATTTAAAAGCTTTAAAGGCCAGAACTGACATCTTGCTGTCTCTTATCCCTTCGTCTGCTGAGACATTTCCCATATTAGCAGGGGGGTAGCCCACCGATGTTTGCTAGGGGAATAATGTATTATTTTATATACCTTTACATAGAAATTTATTAGTAAGGTACTTTATGCTAATGAAACTGCTCCTAACACTCCTCTTCTTAACACAAAAATACTATATAAAATGTGCACCCTTAATATGTTTTCTTAAGAGGCTTTTATAATATTATTCCTAGTACTTTTTAACGCTTCCTAAGGTACGAGCACCACGCACAAATACCTCTTTCGACATGTAATTTCCCTTAAAAGTGTACGTATTATAAATTAAGATTAAAGAACCTTTTACCTCTTAATTCAAAGTATAATTAAATTAATTGTACCTTTTAAGAGTACTCAAAAAGCTTACGGTATAGCTTAATTCTAAATTATAAGTAAGATAAGGGTTTTACTTAATTAATATATAATAAATATAATCTATATACATTAATATAAGCCATGTCGAGTAACCAATAAAAAAGAGGCCACTAATTTCGTTATATAGCCCTATGAGTCTTGTACACTTCCCTAAACTGATTTGCCAGATTAACTCCTCCTATATAATAGTTATAATTATTAATAAAGCGAGGGATAAATAGCTCTTTTATATAATTATCTTTAAAGGCTTATTTGACGATACGGCCATTAGTCGATGTCTTTGTAGGGCGTCGCCGTAGTGTAGCTCGGAAATCGCCTACTTAATGTACCGTATATATAGTATTTAATACTAGAATAATATTATTGTTTTGCTAGGCTAAATAAAGCGTGTTTTTGATTACCTTTACAATTAAAGTGTTTTATTTTAGAGCTTTAGTATATATAGTCTTTAAGACCTTAAAGCCTTCCGGTAATTCTAGGTATGGACGAGTTATTCCGACAGCATTAAATCCACAGGCTCGGAGCTTTTTAAAAAGAGGTATAGAGGTAAAGTAGTTATTAAAGTAAACCGTAAGACGTTGCCGTGGGAGGGAGAGTACAAGAGACCGTATAAAGAAGCCGGTAGGGGTAAGGTTTGAATGCTTGAAAAGTGACTGTAATCCGTGTACCCAAGAGCTCTAAATCCAGTTATAAATGTAGCCATAGTCGACGATTCCGTATATTTTGTACCCTTGCTTAATCGGTTTATTCGGTATTTTGTAAGTATGCGAAGATTTAATAAAAATAATTAATAGCAGGGTAATTAAAAGAAGAGAGGTACTTACTTGCCAAAACTATAAACCATGAGTTCATCGATACTGACTTCTGACGAAGGGGAATAGTACTTCTGATAAGAGGCTTGTAATTCTAAAGCAAGAGGCTTTACCTTATACTATCATATTGAATTTGTAGGTAAGTTATACCCCCGGCGTTTGTCATCCTTAGCATTAGAGATATAATAATACTTCTTAATATCTTTATAGCGGTTTAATGTAATATAAGTTGAAACTATATGTATTAGGCCCTCTTCTTTATCTAAATTCTAATACATGCCAATGCGAGGCTCTTCGTGGACTCTTATATAAATTAATGCTCTAAGAAACATATATAATTCCTTTACAATTAAAAGATATTATTAACGAGCTCTTTCTTATAGAACTCTTATTCGTTGTAAGTCTGCGTATCGATTTGTATTGGTCGTAATAATCTGTAAGAAGGTAGGTGTAAAGAATAAGGTAAAATAGTCGTAGGGTTCAGAAGAAGAAGAGAAAGTAAAAGATAAAATAGTTATAGCCGGCCGACGAGCCTCGCACTTAAATGGCTTAAAAGAAACGTTTGTGATTAGTCTAAACTCGTTAAGGATCTTATTAAGAGTAAATGTCTTCTTTGTCTTCTTTTAGGTAGGTTGTATAACTTTTGAATCGCTGGAATTACTTTCGTGGAGTTGACGTTTTATTTTGGTATATCTTGTCCTGTCGCGTTTGAAATGACAGTTTTAACTAGTTTTTATTGACGCGTTATACTTTATTAATAAATTTCTATGTAAAGGTATATAAAATAATACATTACTCCTCTGGCAAACATCGGTGGGCTACCCCCCTGTTAGTATGGGAAATGTCTCAGCAGACGAAGGGATAGCCTAGGAGGAGGGTTCGCCGTGTAGGGTTTAGACAGGGTTCGAGCAGGGTTAAAGCAAGGTTAACAGTAGCAGTAATCAGACGTAGCTTACAGCTCCAGACTGGTCCAGAACTGTCTACAGCCCCGCTCCAACCCTGTCCCAGCCCTGTAGGAGGCGTGTATCCCCTTACTTTGTAACTGCGGTATCCACGTCTGGTTTAGGGTGTTGAGGCTCCATACAGCGTCCTACAGCGTGCGGGGCAGTGCTTTACAGTAGTGGCTGATCTGCACGCCTCTCGGGGATAGACGTCTCGCTTACAGGCTTTGCTTACAGGGCTTTCAGGACGGTGCACAGAATCGCAGTTAAGGGGATAGTGGACCCACCTCCCCACGGAGAACACAGAAAGCGACAAGGGGTCCTAGTAGGCTTGAGCAGGGTTTCGACAAGGCTGTTATTTATAACTGAATTTAGACGACGCTAATAATGTAGGCTACGCCTACATCTTCTTGTGCTTCGATTGGTTGGCCTATATAATACTTAGCTTATAACGAAAGGTATGGCAAAGTAATACCGTTTATTATTTAAAGTAATTCTTTATTATTTTAATTTATTTAAATGCTAGTATTTCGAAATTTAAGCCATAAGTTTTCTTGCCTTTATATTAACTTTATTATTTATTTTCGCGGTAATCGCTAAACTTATTTTCTGCGTTTATGCTTTACACTTAAGAAAGACAAAAATCGCAGGCGTTTTAGTATTATTTGTAAGTTCTTTTTTATAATTTTAGAGATTTTTTAACTTAAATAGTTTTAGAACATTAGTTCGTAAAAGCTTATCCGTTATAAGGCACCGATATTAATAACGCTTATACCCTTTAAATCTCGACTCTAGAATATTACTTTTAATATTATATCTTATTGTTTCGGCTTTACTTATTAAATCAAGTGCTTACTAATGCCAGTCCACCTTCCGGATCTTGCCTTATACGGAACTAAGCTTAGAGACGTTTAAGCACTTAAAGCTATTTCCTCGGGAGTAGTCTTAATGTCTTTTATATAAATAATAATATTAACTATTTTCCTTATTATTACGGTTTCTTTTATATTTAAATATTAAAATATTAAATTCCTTAATAACTTGCGGAAATTTAAGAGATTTCTTAAGGCATTAATGTTATTATTTAATATTACTTTTAAGTCTTTTTTATTATTGCCTTTAGTTTATTTAAGGCAAGTATTTTAAGAGATGCAAAAGATTAACGGAGTAGCCGTATTAAGTGGGCCTATTAGTAATATTATTTTCGCTGCGTTATGTTATTTTATTACCATAACCTTTTATGCTTTTTTGTCATGTGTATGCCTATTCATTCTATTTGTACGGAACCGGGCCCGTAGCATAAGGGGGCCGAGGCTTTTATAATATCTATAGAATTAGTCTTACTTATATATTTAGTCACGCTAGCGTTTTGCTTCCCCTTACGAGTAACCCCTTTTATATATACGCTTTTCCTTTGGACTTCTTTAAAAGCTAGAAATTAATTCTTTAAATATAATTTACCTTAAACTTTTATAAAGCTTTGCCTACCGTAAACTCTATTTAATAAGTTAATCTTTTTATTTCATAAAGAGGTAATATAAAAGATAAAAAAACGGTTTTTTATTAAGTAATTATATTTAGTAACGTTAAACCTGTGGGCAACACTTACTTCGGCGGTGCCGCTCGTAATATTCTTCGTAAGACTATAGAATCTATAGATCTCTTTTACACAATTAAAAGCGAAAGTGCTTTTGATAGCGAACTGCCTTAAAGTATTCGCGGTAATAATAATAAGGAATCTTTCTATACTTATAGCCAGCCCGTTTATACTCGTAAAGAAAAAGGCAAGGCTATAGCTTAAACTAAAAGTAACTTAAATATATTCGATTATATAACGGATAATATAATCTTTTTTATCCTTAATATTAATACTAATCTTACGACTTTAAGTATACCCACCGAAGAACAAATCGCTCAGAAGCAGCACGAGCTCGAAGAGCATATGCGCTTGTTAATTAAGTCTAAGGTTAAGGACACTCGTGCGAAGACGCGGCTCGCCTATTATAAGAATAGTTTTATTAGACTTCGCCGCCTCCAGGTAATCTCTATCGCTCATACAGACGTAATAAATAAATAATATATAATTAAAGAAAGCCTTTAACGAACCTATAATATAATATTAAATTTTATTACTATTATTTTAATAAAAGACCTTAAGTTACTTTTAATAAAGCGTAACCCTAATTTAAGATTAAAAGCTAACTTACTTAGCCTATAATACCCGCTTAATAAGGATGTTATTAGGCCTAAGACTTTGCCGGCCCCGGGACACCCCCAGGAAATAACCGCATTACCTACGGCAAATTACGTAGCTTATAAATTTAAAATAATATTATTAATATATTTAAATCTAAACGCTTACATTTTACTAAAGCATATTACGGCTTAAGCGAAAAATAAGCGCGATTATAAGAAATATCTTATAATTATAATCCCTAAAAAATACAAAAGAAAGAGTTTCGAGAGCCTACGAAATTGAAAAAATACTTAAGAAGAGATCTTTAAAGCTCGCTTATATAGCTATAATACGTATGCGAATCGAGTACGCGTCGCAGCGGCAAATATAAAAAGCGACCTATTAACTTATTGAAGTGATGCGAAGTAAACTATAATTAGACTCGAGGGTATCCCGCTAATATAGAACCTATTCATCGACTTCTTAAAAAAGCTTTATATCTCTAAAGAAACTCGAAGTGCTAAGGTTATTAAAAACATTAAGCGGTTCCGCTAGTAACCGGGCGAGTTTATTTAAGCGATATACCGACGGTTTATTATATTTATTAAAGACCGTAATACTCGAATATTTAATAATAATATTATTACTAACTTTCGTAAAGTAATCACGTATGCATTAACGGCGCAGTAAATTAACTCTTACGCTTTTATAAACCTTTTTAATATTTATTAATAATAAAAGAAACTAATTAATAATATTAAGTCTTTTATTAAAAGAACTTAAAGAGTATTCTTTAATACACTAAAGGCTAAGCATAACGGAGGCGAAAGTAAATAAAGTAATAATAATCCTAGGAATAGCGGATCTCGTAAAAAAAGCCGTAAAAAACATTTTAAAGATAATAATAAGAAGCGCGCACCTAACGGCGCCTCTTTAGCTTTCGGTTCCCGACCCTTTAATAAAAGTAAAAATAATAAAAAAAAGAATTATATTAAAAATATTATATTTTGCCGCTCTTATAAGTAAAAGAGTCATTAGTCTAAAGACCGTAACTGTCTTAAGTTCGCATAATAAGCGCAAAATAATCCTTAAAAGCTAAAAGTAAAAAAACGTTTTAAAATAATAAAGAAAACCCTTTTAATAAAAAGAAAAGTATATACTGCTATACGCGCTAAAGAATAAAAGCCGTCTAATACTAAAAAAAATGCGAGAAAAGGTAATACTAAGTCTTAAGCGTCGAAAGCTTAGGGGATGTTCTTAAACGCTTATACATTTCTGTAAGATTAAAATAACCCAAGACAAGTGCGAATGCGTTACTTAATAATTTAATAAATAATAACTTAAATTATAATTTCCTTAATAAATATAAAGCTAAGCTATAGGGATTTCTCTCTTTATTTAAGTATAATTAAGAGTTTATGACCTTTAATAAACATTAGTTCCGGGTAACTAACGCTTATAACTTGTATATAATTATATAAGACGACCGTAGAATCTCGAGAACCTTTCGAAAAAGATTCTATAATTGTAAAGACTTAAAGTATAATATAATTCTTAAAATAAAGTTCCTTAAATATAAAAGCGCCGGGTATTACGACTGAAAACTCAAGAAATAAGCTTACGCCTTAACTTAAGACGAAATTTAAATCGTAATAATAAAGGAGTTTATTAATACTCTTAATACCGACCTTAAAACAATACCTTATATTATATTTATATCCTAATTCAACTATAACTATTTAAAGAATTTAAGATTATATAAATATTTAAGGCAATCGTAGGATATTCGTCTTAACACTAATATCGTAAAACCGTCATAAATATTAACTATTTAATTAAAAACTTCTAAACCGACGTTTCTCTTAAACTAGCTTATAAATATAACAAATATATACGATAATAATCCGTCAACTACTTTCCTTAAAAAACAAGTTAGATTCGAATATACTATTAACACTAACGCACCACCTTTATATAGCCCCTTTTATAACCTTTTTAAACCACAACTCGCCGCGCTTTAAGAATACCTTACTGCCTCGTTATAAAAAAGATAGATTCGTTCGTTAAAAAATCCCGTAAATACGTTAATATTATTTATATTAAAAAAAAATAAGAGATTATGTTTATATATAAATTATCAGGGATTAAATAAAATAATAATTAAAAATCGCCACCCCCTCCCTTTAGTTAATAAAACGCTAGACCGTCTTAGCGGAGTCGTAATATTCACGGCCTTAAATTTAAAAGATATATACTATTACATTAAAATTAAAGAAAGACACAAATGGAAAATAGCTTTCCGTATTAAATATAAATATTTTAAATATTTAATAATACCCTTTAGGCTATCTAACGCTTTAGCTACGTTTTAAGTATATATTAATAAAGCGTTAGCAAGACTAATTAATTATTTCGTTATTATATATCTTAATAATATCTTAATTTATTTTAAAAATAAAAAAAAGCATTATAAGTATATTAAAGCCGTTATAAAACGATTACGTAAGCATAAGCTCTTCGTTAAACTCAATAAGTATGAGTTTAAAGTAAATTAAATCGAGTTCTTAGGATTTAAAATCGAATTAATCGGTATTTAAATAGACCTAAAGCGAATTCGTTTAATTTAAGAATAACTAAAGCTAAAATCTTATAAAAATATTTAAGTTTTTTTAGGCTTCGTGAATTTTTATTATAAATTTATATTAAAATACTCTAAAATAGCCGTAAGCTTAATAAAGGCTTTTTAAAACATAAAGAATAAGGTTAAAAAAAGACCCTTCGAATTCTCCGATATAATTAAGAAAAGCTTTAAAGATTTGAAAGCAGTTTTTATTAACATATTAGTCATAAGGCATTTCGATTTTATAAAGCGTATTCGAGTTAAAACTAATACTTCTGGATTTATAATTATTAATATTTTCTTTTAATAAACTAATTCTAAAAAAGGATTTAAGCAACACTAAAAACCCGTTACGTATTAATCCCGTAAAATAATTAATATTAAGCGGAATTATATTACTCACAATAAAGAGCTTTTAATTATTATTAAGTATTTTAAAAAATAAAGGCATTACCTTAAAAGTAATTAATATACTATTGAAGTACTTACGGACTATAATAACCTTAAGTATTTTATAATAGCGAAATATTTCGAGAGTCGATAAATATAATAAGTAATATATTTTACCACTTATAATTTTAAAATCTATTACCGTAAAAATACCGTAAACCTAGCGAATAAACCTAATAAAAAGCCAAATTATCAAGAATCTAAAGGCCTTATTAATATTACTTAATTATTAATATTTTAAAACAAATTAAAAAGAGCCTTTATAAATACTTTACGAAGTCGAGGAGCCGATATTAAAATATTCCTAGACAGGGATTATAAGATATTATTAAGAAAACTATTTAATATTATTTAAAATCTTATCAATAGAAAGCCGGACCCGGTATTAATAAAACCAGAACGAATTACTTAAAAAAGAATTCTAAAAGCTAAACATATAAAACCTAATCTTCTAAATATTATACTTAAAATAATAACTTTATTTATAAATATATTATTATATATAAAAAATAAAAGCTAGCTACTTATTATAAGAATTAATAATTATAAACATTTTATTTTAATATTATAAATAAGAATAATAATTAAAAGTCAAATAGCTTTAACCTTATTAATAAAGCCGTTATAAGACTTAATTATCCTCGCTTAACGTAATAATAAAAATTATAAAAATATAATTAATATAATAAATAAAACTAAATCTTAATTAAATTAAAAATAAAACTTAAATTTATTGGGACTTTTTTAATAGAATTCTAAGGCTTATATCTCAAATAATTCAGTATTAAAAATAAAAATCATAAAACTTTATTATAATAACTTATTAATAAGGCATTATAGTATTATAAAGACTTTATAATTCCTCTATAAAACCTATTTTTAAAATAAAATAAAAGATAATATTAAAATATATATTAAAAAATATAATATTTATTAAAAAATTAAATCAAAACGACATACGCTATATAGACTTTTAATAAGTCTCCCGAGGCCTTCGCGGCCTTAATCCGAGATTTTAATAGATTTTATTATAAAGTTGCCGCCTTATAAAAACTTATTTAATGGCCTAAATCTTAATTATATATTAATAGTTATTAACCGGTATTCGAAGATAGCCCGATACTTAATATATTATAAAACGATTAATACTCCCGAACTTATAAAATTACTATTCGAGAGAGTGTTTTCTCTTTTTAGCGTACTCTAAGGCATTATATTTAATAAAAGTATAATATTTATTAATAAATTTTAATTTACTTTTTGCTTTTATATATATATTAAATAAAAACTAAGCTTTATATATTATTCTTAAATAAACAAATAAATAAAAAAATAAAACTAAAATCTGGAGATATACTTCCGCGCCTTTTATAAAATATTATAAAAAAACTAAATAAAGAAATTAGTTTTTACTGAATTTACTTATAATAATTCCTTTTATTAAACGCTTTAAATATTTTTATTTTAAGTTTATTACGGCTATAAGCCGGTAATATTATAGAACCCTAAGGATAGTATTTAAGGAGGAAAAGTATTAATTGCCCGAGACAGAATTAAATTATTAAATAATAAACGAATTAAACTTACAAAAGTTTAAGATTATGCGTAATAAAATCGGGAAAGCTACTATAATACCCGACATTTAAATAAACATTTCTAATTAAAACAATAAGTAATATTTAACATTAAAAACATTCGACTGAAGACTAAAAAGCTATTATTAAAATATATTAGCTTATTTTAGATTATTAAATGCGTAAGTAATACGGCATATATTCTAAAGCTGCTAAGCTTATATGAAAAGCTCTACTTAATATTCTATATATTTTTATTAAAAGAATATATAGCATAAGCTAATAAGCAACTAAATAATTACTTACTCGGTGAGCTTCTGAAATTAAGTAAAGAAGATAACTTTTAAGAATAAAAGGTTAAAAGTATTCTTAATTATAAATAAAATAAAAAAAGTAAGATTAAAAAATATTTAATTAAATAAAAAGATTTTCTGAAAAATTATAATATTTAACTTTTAATATATTTAAATCTCGAAAATATTAAAGAAACTCTTAATATATATTATGAAGGCTACAACAAACAAAGAAGGAAGCACGGCGAAAGGCACCAGGCAAGGAGCTTAGTAATTCTAAAGGTCAAGATTCAGAATAGAAAAGTGTTTAATTCTTCTAATTTTATATAAAGGAAAGGCCTCTTATACGAACCTTTAAAAGTTATATACTTAGTTCCTTAAATAACGCCTTAAGCATTATTTCCTGGCTAGAATCGCTACTTTATATCCGTCTTTAATTATAATAAATAATTACCCCCGACTACTTCCGCTTGCTTATAACTCGGCTTATTAGAGGAAGGAAAGAAAGAAAAAAGAAAAGGATATTTTTTTAAAGTAAAAAAAAATAACGCCAGACTTTTCTATTCTAATATCCTTTCTAGCCCATATCGAAACAAATAAAAGAAAGAGGTTTAGCTGATCAGCAATGCATACCGACTTATGATCCGGGCTTAAGAGTGCTTCTTGCCCTTCTTTGTAACTCGGGCTGAAGTTGCTCCGGCACTGCGCTTGTTTTTCGCCTTAAGAGTAAAGGACTTATCTCCGTTTAAATCTTCCTCTGGAGTAAGTGAAACGTAACTAACCTTCTTCGATTCACTTTTTTATAATCTGCCGTTATTGCCGTAAAAGACATCTTCCGGTAGCTAAGGCTTAATAATAGGAATAAGTAGTCTCTAAGGGGGTGTCGTTAGTCCTTTAAGTCCTGGATTGCTGACCTTAAGACTAAGCTTGATTTTTAGCTTGTTAAAGAGGCTTAAAGGTCCACCGGTTAATGCTTCACAAGTCGCGGCAGCATCCTCTGCTATTAGTCGATTCATGAGCTTATCGTTCTTTGCTCTTCGAGCCTCTCTTCGAGCCTCATCTTCTAGGTCGATTTCGCTAAAGCTTATAACCCTTAAACTTAGTCTTATAACTTCCTTCGTCATAATTAGTTTTTCAAGAGCAGCGTGCTGGATTTCAGAGACTGTAACTCCTGAGCCGAGATCAAGGATTGCAATTACGGTTTCCTGCTTATTCTTATCCACGGGACTGAGGGTTCGCTCTGGATCTGCCTAAAGACCTGCGTTAAGCGTTAATATAAATGCTCCTTCGCTCACGGCGACTTATAATCCGGGATCAGGAGTTAGATCAGTCATAACTTCACTCTCCGAGTCTTAATCTAGAACATCTTCCGACTTCGACTGTCCCAGGAGTTCCTTTATCTTAACGTTATAGCCTGCCTTATTCAGCTCTTCCAAGACTATAAGATCGACGATATTATCAGCCTTAACAGGTTCAGCTTTTCCGGTTTGAAGTGCTTAAGACTTTTTTTTATATAATTGCTCTTCCTGCTCTCGAACCTGAATCCAGGCTTTATATATAATAATATACTGAAAGAACTTATGCTCTTAAAGATATGCGGACAATTCCTTTCTTTTAAAACTAAAGAGGTAGCGGGCTTCCTTGATGATAGAGGGGTCAATCCAGGGTAGTCGTCCTATAAGGGCATCAGATAACGGGCTTAGCCCTATCACAGAAACTGCAGCCGAGAATAATACGTAAGTCTCTGATTTTACTTCCCATCGAGGGACCGGGAGATGCTGTAATCGGAGGACAGATAATATAAGCTTATCTATTAAGACTTTATTCTCCAGACTGTATTCGTCCACAACCGTAATATAATTGTTGGAGAATGCGATAAAGCTTGTAACGTCCTTTCGTTCCGTTCCAGTAGCTAGGCGTAAGACAAACCCTTGTCTCGTCAGAAGCGAAAATGAAGGTGTATCGTTTCCGAGCGATCTAAATAGAAAGTCCTTAGTTTAAGCGTATTAGGCGTATTTCGAAATCGCGCCTTTCTTTCCTGGGTTGATAGTATGGAAACGCTTATTCGACTTCTTGTTAGTGACGATATCGATGTGCAAATAAGAGGTAGAGTAACCGGAAACATGTCTAATAAGTGCCTGGCTAACCGGAATGAAATGGTAATCAAGAATTCGTGAAGCTATCGGCGTAATTCTTGATCCGGGATTATAAGTAGATTTAGCTTTTTAGTCGTCCTCGATATCAGCTTTTGTAAAGTTAACTACGTTATAGGCTCCGATTCCGGGATAAATCGGAACTTCAGGATAAATAATAAGTCTGGGATTATCGTCCTTTCGACCTGCCAGAGTAATAAAATATAATCCGTAGTCTTAGCGAAGATATTATTAAGAAATACTATAAATTATATTATGTATAAAAGCAGTTAGCGGACTAGTCTTACTCGTATTCCGGTAATGAAACTAATACATTTCGAACTCCGATTTGAAAAAACTGATAAGCTTGGCTTTTTTGGAACCGGGAGAGAAGACATACTTAGCACTAAGCGGGAAGTCTAGGACGGAGTAACCAGACTTCTCGAGTATGTCAAGAGCTTTTAATATCAAGTATTGCTCTCGAAGGTCTCCAGTCCATCTCAGATCCGAAGCTTATACTAAGGCTTCTGCGGTTAGTTTGAAGTTCGAATGGCCTAATTATACCTCATACTTCATATTTTCCGCGTCTTTAGATTTCTTGAATATTCTAGCAAAGCTAGGATTAAGGCGAAAGGTTTCCGGGTCTCTTTTATAATTTCTGAGTTATTAAATGTTTTTCCAGACTTCCGTAACCTTTAATCTCTTTTGCAATATACCATAGTAATCTGCGAAATATCGGATGTGGAACGCGTATATTATCTTTCCTTCCTTTCCTTCCCATGCGTCGATTCGTTCTGTGATGAGATACTTTGCGAATCGCAAGCGGACCGCCAGTAATGAATTCATCTCGAACGGGTCTCCGAATTCCAAGATAATCTTAACTAGTTCTGGGATCTTGCAATAATAGCTTTCAGTATCCAGCTCGATATTGGATATATTATATCTTTCTTTCAAGAAAACCCCAACAGCGACTTCTGATCCGGGATCATAAGTTCCTTTAATAATGCTTTTAGCTGGCTTTACGATACTTATAATATAAGCAAGGTCAAATTCGGCTTTAAGAAACGCACGAAGTTTTGAGGCATAACGCTGGATACGGTCTATCGCCGCAGCTAGTAAATCCTCCTTTATCAGCTTAACTCTTGCTTTGAAGGCATCCTTCCGAAGTCGACCTCGCTCGGCGTTTATGTATTCGATAATAAAGTCCTGTAGTTCCTTAGGAAAATTGAAGACCGTATAAGTAAGCTAGTTGCTTAACTGTTCCGGAGGGGGTTTAGCTAGCGAATTAAGGCTAATAATATCAAGCGGGGCTAAGTCGGGGAGTTAATCTGCAAAGGGAACCGGAATTGGCTTTTTTGCAATTTCTTTTAAGGATTTAATTAATACGGAGACCCGAGTTTCCTTTTATCGACTGGACTCTGGCACAGGATCTGGCACGAGATCTTCTAGAGGATCTGGAATCACGGGCTCTTCGACTTCTGGGATAGGATCATCGGTTAAGGGGACTTCGATCGGCTTATAGGGCTCGGAAAGATCAGTTGGGAGTTCAGAGAGGGAGGTTGTAGAAACTGTAGAAGGCAGAGCTGGGTTTATGACTTTATCGACTTTTGATCCGGGATCAGGAGTCGCGGTTGATCGTTCGATTGCTTTAAGAGCTTTAGTTTCCAATCCAGGATCCGGGGTCGGAGACGCCAGACTAGTTACTTGAAAGGCGGCGACTTCTGATCCGGGATCAGGAATTACGGTTAACTGCTTTATTTCTTTAAGAACAACTTCTTGCTTAGTGACTATAAAGATATGCGTCTCGCTTTCATCTGAAAAGTCTTTTAATAGCACGATCTTATATTTATCCGTAGAAATAAAAAGCTTATAACGGGAAACTTTGAATTTGATCTTAGCGAGGGCTTTATCTGATAAAAGAGTCTGGATTTTCTCAAGGAAGTCTGCGTTATCTTTCTGCGTTATTCAGTATTAATTAATAATGCCAGGCGAAAGCCTAATGCTCTTCCGACTTTTTAGCGCGCCTCTTCCTTCGATCCGCTTCAGCTAAGCTTCATCGAAGATAAACTTATTTAAGGCTTTGATTATTAAGGGAAACGGCTTGACTTTCTCTGCTAACGTAGCAAGCTGCCCTCGGGCTTTATTCCTACTTATTACTTTTATATAGTGTTTTCGAAATATCTTTACTCGATTAAAGATGAGTAAACGATTAAGCCTCTTTTTACTCTTAGACCGCTTGTTTCTTCTGTTTACTACATCTTAGACTCGGTCGTAGAGGTTCTTATTGCTCCGATTGTATTCTTCCTTATCGAACCCTTTCTCTTTTACTAAGTGCTTAATAGTTATATCGTACCAATCAACGAGATTGTTATCCTTTACTTCCAAGGCCTGCTTAATATTCTTGTTTCTTATACTTATTAAGAGTCGTTTCTCGTCCGGCTTAAGGATATTAAGGACCTTTTCAATTTCGGCAGTCGAGGTCAACGTTCTTCTTTTAAAAAGAACAGAAAGCACGAGTCCTGATCCGGGATCACGAGTTCGCTTCGCAATAACCTTAGATTTAGACTTTATTAGCGTAGCTGGTTTCTTAGAGCTTTTAGCGCTTAAACCTCTGATTAAACTAAATCCGGATAAAGGTCCGGTAATTTCTTAGACTTCGTTATCTGATATATCTCTTATTATAGCTGCTGGACTGATAATAATACGCTTTATAACTAGTAAGCCGGGATTATAAGTTGCTTTTAGCCGGCTTCCCACTCGGTTTGGTTTAAGTAGCATTTTTATAAGTAATTTTGACTCCTGATCCGGGATCACGAGTCAAATTCGGCTGGATTTCCCGACTTAAGGTAGCTTTCGAGGTTTTTTGCGGGGACGTGGCCCAGATCGAGGATTCTTGAAATTTAATATAATTAATATAAAGGATTAGAAGTAAGATATGAAGAAGGCTAGTTTAAGTACTCCTTAAGCGAGCTTACTAATCCTTTCGCCTTAAAGAGCTGCTTCTCTTCTTACGACATGCAACAAAGTTACTAGCTTATTCTTAATTGGGAAACCAGTGCTTCTTATAATATTTGCTTTTTAAATAAATATACGTGACTTCAAATCAAATAAAGCAAATAAATAATCTTAAGCGAGAGGCATTCCAACCCCGCTTAAGAAGTAATAATTACTAATAAAAAAGAGCAATTAACAACTTAAGAAAAAGAGGAAATATATAAAATTAAGCTTTTTATATTAAAATTTAGAAGAAAAAGCTTTTTTAAAAAAAATAAAAAAATAAAAAATAAAATAAAAGACGAAACGTAATAAAGCGTTTGAAATGCTTGGAAATACGCGTAATATAACTAGAAAAGAATAAATGAAAAAAGCAAATAAAATTGCAAACTGGAAAAACGACTAAAACACCCGTCCTTAACTATAATCGGAAATGACTTTACCTCCGAAGAAATGAAAATATATAAGGAACTAAAAGAAAACAGTCTTATAAGCAGCTTTTTGAGCCTGCGTTAGTAAAAGAAGGACAATTTGAATGCGAGATAAAGTTTAGCGCTCTTTAGTCGCTAATAATATGATTTCGGCCTCAGAATCTTCGAATTCGCTGCTATCTGACTTTCCGTTTGAGTCTTCGGAATTAGTTTAAGGGTTTAGATCTAATAGAAATAAAGTTTAATCTCGTTAATAGAATCGTTTCAATCGATTTACTGGAAAAGTGCCTTATAAAGGAACTCTATCGAGTTCGCGAAGAGAGTAGTAACTTTTCTCATTATTTGCTTTCGACACTCGGAACGGTCCTAGCCACCGATAATTAAGCTTATTATCTGCCGAGAGATCGATTGCACGCTTTATATCGTACGTTAGAACCAAATCTCCCTCTCGAATCGGTATGTTTTTCATGTTTTTCGTTCTATCTTAGAATGCTTTATTTGCTTCTTTATATCGTTTCTTTCGTAAGATAATTTCCTGGATGTCCTTATCACGTAGTTCCAGCTGTCGGCATCTTATTACTAAGAGATCCCCTCTCGTCTTGATTTATCCGTAATTAAATATTCTCTAGACCGGGAATCTGTTTTCAAGAAGCAATATAAGCTCTCGTCCATACAATAAGAAGAATAGTATTATTCCTATTAGCTAATAAATAAACGTCCGTGAAGCGAATAAAATATGCGAGAATTTTCGTATCTAACGATAAAAGCCTCCTCTTATTGCTTTAGAAAGGCTATCTAGAATATCTCGATAAGCTCTTTCCGCTGCTCCGTTGCCCTTAAAGTTATACGCCGAGATTTAGATCCTTTTGATATTATACTTAATTATGAAAGCATGAGCGATTCCTTTATTTTCCGGTTTTTTATTAATGACTAATCTTCCAAATAATCTATAACAGCAAATAAAATCTTCTTAAAGGAATTTTATTATTTCTTCTGCCGTAGTTAAGCTTAAGGCTTTTCCTTCGATCTATCCTGATAAATCCTCTCTTATAAGGATAAAGCATTTCTTCTTATTATTTATAGTTGGAACTCGTGCGATATTTAAGTTTACTTTCTTAAATATTCCTATAAGTTACGTAAAGTATAAAGGATTCTTTTCTCTCCTTACTTTCCGTTTTTAATAGCTTACGCAGCTCTTGCAGAAGGCCTTATAATCTTTAAATAAACCTTATTAGAAAAAGCACTTAATAAGGCGATGATATATTATTTCTCCCCCTCGATATCCGCCTTCTTTATAGTATTCAAAGATGACTTAATGCCGCCTGGCCTTATTATTAACTATAAGCCTTATTAAGTATATGTTATCAGCTCTTTTATATAGATTGCGGTTGCGAACGAGATACTGGAAAGCTTTATTCTTGAAGCGTTTGAAATCACTTAATTTGATTATAACCGGGCGCTTAAAGCTTATCAAGAAGCGGGCGATTTCTTCCGAGTCGTTAGAGTAAGTATCGTTAAGAATTCGCTCTTAGGAGTTATAGTCCGGGCTTATCAGTCGCTTCGTTAATGTCCCAAATACTATAATTGCTCTTAATTCGGTTATAATCTATTTATCAATATCCTGCTCTTATTGTTCTATAATATCCGAAGGATATTCTTTTCCCCGTCTAAATAATCTATCCGCCGCCGTGTTTTTGTTCCTAAGGATGTATTTGACCTCAAAGTCCATTAGACGCATCTAAGCAATTTAGTTTATTAACAGCGCCTCGAGTAAATCGCTCGCTGTACTATTAAGTTATTTTACAAGAACTTTAGCGTCGGTTTTAAGGATAAAATGTACCTCGTAAAGCTCACTTCGCATTTTCTTCATTACTTTAAGAGCCCCTCGGCACTCCCTTTTTATGGCATCGTATTAGCTCTCGGCTTTCGTCCACAGTCCACTCTCGAATCGCGCAGGGTGCCTTTTCTTGTCTTTATCCAGCTATTAAAAGACCGCTCCCTAGCTTATCTTGCTAGCATCCGTTATCAGGATGATCCTGCCTCCTTCGGGCCCGTAATCAATCTTGACTAAAGCGGGTGTATTAAGAAGCGCGTTTTTCAAGAGTTATATAGCTTTCTTCTGAGGTTCTAACTAAGCGAACTCAACTCTTTTTTTTATTATAGCGTAAATCGGTGCCGCGATAATAAAGAAGTTTTTAATCCAGAGGCGGTAATATATTACAATTCTAATAAACGCCCTTGCTTCAGTCACGCTTTCATATCGCTTCTATTCGCAAATTTTCGAAATTTTCGATGTCTTTAAGTGCCGCCTTTCACTATCCGTAACGTATCTTATAATTTTTAACCCGGGTAAGCAGTATTAGGACTTTAGTCCGATAGTCGCCCCTGCTCTCTCGAAGCGCATTAATACCTTATCCAAGTTTTGAATATATTTTATAACAAATCTCCGGATTCTTAATAATACTTCTTCATTATTATAAAACGACGTGGAACTTTTAATTCTTATATCATTTATATAAAATAAAGCCATATAAGGAATGTAATCTAAAAGAATCTTATAAATCACCCGTACGAACTGAGCGATCGAGTTAATTATTCCTTAAGGAAGTCTCGTTATCCTGAGTAGGCTAATTAGGATATGGATCGCTATTATATCCCTTGATCGAGCGTGTAGTAAGAACTGGTTATACCCTGAGAAGAGGTCTACTAGTAATACTATAGTCAATCCAGCAAATTCGGTTAAGAACTGATTAATATTTGGTAGAATATTCGCATCTCGTACCGTAATTCTATTCATTTCTATTACGGCCGTAATAAGTCGATATGATCCTTTTTCTTTCTTGGCTACGAGAAACCATTTGTTCTTATATAATCTATGATATTATTCTAAGATTCCTTACTTCAGCCTCTCCTTCAGCATCGAAATAACCTTATCTTACAGAGCTTTCGGCATAAGAAAAGACTTTTCTTATTACGCTTCATGCGGTATTATCTTGATTTCCAGAAACGGTGAAACTTCCTCTTTAATTCTCCTTAAGTAAGTCCAGTCGAAAGCCAGTGCCGCTTCCCGATTTAAAAGCGTTTCGTAAAAGAATTCTTATTCTTATTCTGAGATTTGTCTTTTAATAATTAGTTATCTAAACCGTTCTTTCGTTAACTTGTTTCTTATCGCCAGCTCAGAGAACCTTCTAGTAATAAAGTTATTAAATTTGCCTCCCGAGCGGGGTGGCCTTGCTTTTTCGTCTTCCTCGAACCAGTTATCAATTCCTCCAGGTATATCTCTATTTGTTTTCTCCAAATCAATTAGCTTTACTTTATCGGCTTTCCTTTTGTATAATATATTAATCTCCACCGACTCTAACGGTAGGGCTTCAGGTAAGTGACTGTCGAATACAAAGAAGAAGTCTTCTTTATCTTTATCTAACTGGAATGCGAAAATCTCCAGTTTTAATTAGTATTTGACTCCTGATCCGGGATCAAGAGTCTTATGTTCTTTTCCTTTTATCCTTGCCTTTTCTGATAATAACCGAAGATCTGAAACGCTTGCAAAATCTCTTAAAATCCTACCTTTAACTAATGATCCCGGATTACTAGTAAAGTCCCTTGAATCTAAACTATCTAAGCTCTCTTGAAAACCAGCATCTTCCCTAATGCGCATACTAATTAAACGTTTTCCGTTTCGTCTTCGTACTCCGCTTTATCCCCAGCAACTATAACTCTCCTAGTCGCTATTCTTTTTGCATTCAAAAAGATTGCTTGCATAATTCTATTCCCAGGGTAATCGAAACTCATACGACTTTCTAAGATAAATGGCATACCTAGTAAGATATCGTGGCTTGCGTTATTAATAATCATGAAATCGGTATAGTTTTCAATCCCTTTAATATTTATCATTATATTCTGAATATAACCCGCGAATATGAATTTGTCTCCGGTAATAATAATAAACGTTAGAGCTTTATGATTCAAGATTAGGAGTCTTGCTTCCTCCGCTACAGCTCGATTCATCATATTGACCTCCGCTCCGCAGTCGATCGTAGCCCTGCTTTTGATTCGTCCCGCTACCGTGACCTGTAATTTCGGTATTTGCATGGCTATTTCTGGGCAATTGCGAATAATTTCAGTTCGTTTAGCGATCGCGTTAATCAAAACCTCTTCTTCTTCGGGGGACTTTTTAAGTAATTCCGCGAGATTGATTGTTTTAGCAAAAAGCTTATTCAATCCTGAGTTCGATTGAGACGCCCTTTCGCTATTTGCAAGTGTAATCTCGACCTCGTATTCTCCTTCGGTAAGGACGATTAGGATTTGGCGGTTTATCATCCGATCCCAGCGCGATTATAATCCGTATAAGTCTCTTAACTTGAGGTTCAAGTTTTAGTTTATTATATTCTTTACTGCTCGCTCTTAAGCTGCGACCGAAGTATACTGATCCACTTATTTTTCCCTCCTTAGAACTCCGGCTGATTTCTTTCCCTTAACTGAGCGTTTAGTTATAATTTCAACTTTAAGGCTAATAAGATCGTCCTCTATCTTATTATCTTCGTTGATTTCGCTGATTCTTCCTGATTCCTTATTCGCTTTATCTAAAAGTACTCCATAATCCCGTCCTCTTACCGAAGGTATAGAACGTAATTTCCTCATACCCGTTAGTTTCTTTCCAGCTCCGGCCGCATTAATTAACATTAAGGGGCCTTCGAGATTAACCTACCTTCTCTCTTATATAATATTCACGTTAAGAGGATTGCTTAACCGATTCTCCGAGGCCGAATCCACCCCTTCCGGTCGTTTTTCGATAATATAAACTAAGCAGTTGGATTTGCGTGCCTTCAGGTTCTTATCGTATTCCGTGCTATTAGTTTTTTATCGAATCGCTGCGACCCAGAATTATCCCGACTTTTTCTGGGCTAATTAAGCATCTTCTCAGTGCGGTCCGATACAGATTTTCCTATACTTGTTAATATAGCAGACGTTATTATCGATGAAGTGATGAAAGAAGGGATACTGATCTCTGAACCTATATAATAGGCTTTCGAACTGGTTATTACAGAAATTGCATACTCTATTCCCGTACCTTACTGCATTAATACTAACGCTTCCGCCCAAATCCACTATTCCGCTTCTGCTATCCTGCTAAGAGTACCCGGGACCAGTGAACCTATATTAAGTGTGTTAAAGTAAGATCCGACTCCCAGGACTAAATTCTGGAACGTAAGGCTTCGTATTCAAAAGTTGGTCCAACTTGGAATAAATAAGGTTTATTTTCAAGTTAGTCATTCTTGCAACTAAAGCTTTTATCTTATCGGTATCTACCTTAGCTTTTTCCGAGAAAAGCAGCGTGACGGGTGCCTTTTTTGCTACTTCGGTAATTATCAAAGGTTAAGTATATTCTTCTATTAAGTCCTGAATTTCCTTCGTGTACGACGTTATTAGCTGTTTCTCTCGCTGAAGAGCTTCTATCGTTTGCTCACTTTTGACCGTCTTAAGAACGTGTTCTATGAATTCGGGATACTTCTTCTTATAAGATTCCGGTTCAGAGTCATCGATCTTAAGTTATTTAATGATTTTATTTCGAGAGGAAGCCGGTAATCCCAGGAGGAAGAATCTGCCTTAATCGACTTTACTAAGGATTTTCTTATATATAAGAGCCTCTGAGACTTGAGAATAAAGTCGGCAGTAGCCTTTAAGATCTGCAGCAGTGCGTTGGATTATAATGAATTCTCGGAGAAAGTTCATAGATTCTCGGATTTGTTATCGATCATGCTCTTTGAATTCCGACTTTAATGCTTTCGCTAGTGCTTCCTATCCTTTCTTATTCTTCCATTCCGGAAGAGTCTTGATGATGTCCCGTCAGAGGTTATCGCAATATCGAGGCAGACGAATAACCTGATCATTCTCTAATACTTTGTAATCTATACTAATCTCCACGTATCGCTCCAGAAAATCCGAGATGTTTGCTCCCGAGAAGAGAGGCATGCCTGCTGACCCGGGGAGGGGCATGATCCCTCGAAGGAAGTGGTTGATATCGCTAGCAGTTATATCTCGCAAGTTCCTTTCAGTTCCCGACATGATTTCCGAGTTTTCGAGACTCAGATCCAAGAGTTCTGTAAAACTGCTGACTGGAGTATCTGATGAGTCTGGGGAGGATAAGGGTAATCGAGTTTGGAAGGTTTCCGGCTCTGCTTCAATATTTGATTTAATTCGATCGGAGTTCGGGAACTCAAGAAATTCCGTGAATAATGAAGATATATATTAATTGTTTTTGTCATCGGATACTGACGATATTCGTAGGTTTTTATTCTTTATTGACTTCTGATCCCGGCTTATTAGTCCCGGTCTAGTACATTCACTGATCTTTCGGTTAATTCCAGTTAACTTATATCTGGTCTATTCTAATAAGGTATTGCAAATTAAAATCAATACTAACAAGAACCTTAGAACTAGGAGTTCGGATTGCTTAGCGATTTCAGTTTAAGTTAAGGTTTACTCTTCGTATTCCGAACTGTTAGAAGACGCCTTAGTTTGAAATATAAAGTTAATAATATTTCTTCTAGTTCTCTTATTTGCAGTTTGTAATTTCCGGCGTCTCTTTAAGGAATTAGGTTCGGCCGTTTGAGCTCTATTAGCGGGTTGCCGAGATAAGCTATCCTAATCTAAGTCTAATTCTCGTATTATCGTTAATCGTCGAGTCTTTCTGAAGGAAAAAAAGGATATTTGATCTGGGGAGCGGAAAATTATAAATTTCTGGTTTTAACAGATAGTCTTGACTGCGAATCGAGATGCTTCTGTATAAGTCGTATGAAGACGAATCCGTACGATTTTCTCCCTGCGTCGGTTACTAATATAAAGGCTATAATAAACAAAGAAGGAAGCACGGCGAAAGGCATTAGGCAAGGAGCCTAGTAACTCTAAGGATCAAGATTCAGAATAGAAAAGTATTTAATTCTTCTAATTTTACATAAAGGAAAGGCCTCTTATACGAACCTTTAAAGGTTATATGCTTAGTTCCTTAAATAACGCCTTAAGCATCATTTCCTGGCTAGAATCGCCACTTTACAATATAATAAGAATTATAAATTAAAAAGTCAAATATTAAATATAAAAAGATATAAAACTTTTACATAATTTATAAAAAGGCCGAGAAGATTATAAAAAGTCGGAAAGCCGAGGAAGTATCGCCGATTATAAATAAAGATATTCTTTTCTTATATTTTCTTATAAAAGTTTTAAGAGTTTTATTAAAGCTTTAAAAGTAATACCGACGTAAGTATAAAATATATAATATTATATTAAAAAAGAATAAACTCATAAAATACATTTAAATTATAATTTAAAAGGCAACGAGATTTTATTTTAATTATAAAATAATAGCGCAATTCCATCGTAAGTGCTTAAAATATAAAGTATTTATTTTATAAATTAAATTATTTAAAAATCCTAAATTCTTTAACGCTAAACCCAGACTCATACCGTAACATTTATTAAACGCTAAAGAATTATAAGACATCTCCTAAAATAGCTTTAATAGTCTCGTTCGATGTAACACCGCCTTAATATAATATTAATATATATTAATAACGGAGCGGGCACAAAACATTTATAATAACTATTATAACTTCGCGGCATAACCGAATCTCCGTTATTAATTCCTTTATTAAACTATAAGTAATCTAATCGGCCTCAGAAGTAAAAGTAATAATATAAGCGTTCTTGAACTTAAATATATTGCCGATTAAGCGCATTATATTCTTATAGAACTTCTCGAACTCCTTTATTTCGTTAATATATTAATAGTATTTTAAAAGAAAAAAATATAACTTATAAAAAGAGTATTAACAAAAGGAGAGACTTAATTAATATCTTTTTTATTAGGCTTAAGAGATATACGCGATAAGGAATCGATTATGCGGTGCTTCTCGAGTTAAGCAGTAAAGCTTTAAGCTCCCGTGGGAATCGTGAAGTCATAGTCTTTGGGGGCGACGCCGGTATTATATTAGTCATTCTCACGCAATTAGTTCTCGAAATCAACGATAAGGTTCTTTATAATATAGATATTCTTATAAAAGGTATAAGGGAACTATTTATTTTACGGTTAATATACGATTTACTTTTAACGCGCTTAACATTATATTATTAATAAACTCTATAAATATAAATACGTACGACGATATAAACAGCCTTTTACTTAAAGTAATAATCGTAATTCTTTTTACTTTTTTTATTAATATAATAAAAGAAGGGATCGACTAGTATAGCTTTAAAGCATTAGCCGCAAGAACCTCTATAAGGCCAGTTCGTAAGGTTATTAAATATAATAGCTTTAAGACGTTAGACGAAGGATATAATAATAATAATAATATTAATAATTAATTAAAGAAGAAAAGAAGAAGAGAGACAGGGGGACGGCGACGTATAAGCACGGATATTATATGTGAATAAGTTAAAAAAGAAAGGTTATTATTAACGCGATAAGGAGGCTATTTATATACACGTCTTAATAAAGTAATAAGATTATAATTACCACGTAATTATATTATTATATTTATATTATTTGTATTCCATTTACTTAATAAACAAACGTAAATACGCTATTAACGCGTAACCTGCCTATTACTTCGCCGACCGAAGACAACTCTTTAATAATAACAATAATTATAGCACTCGAATATAAGTATAAGAGCTCTTATATATACGCGTAAGAGTCTTATAATTAAAGTAAATATCTTCTATTATTTTATAAAGCTATTTTTATTTATTAAGTTAATAATATTAATATATTATGCGGAATAACTTATAAAGTAATTAGACGACGTCCGACGAATTAATCGCGATATAGCATTATATGTTTAGCGCGATAATCTAAATAATTATATTAATTTGATTAGCTAAACCTATTAACCGGAATGCGGTTATCCGACTTACCGCGGCCTGGTCCTCGCCTTAAACGACGCGAAAGCGTATTAATATATTATTAGTTAAAGTATTAATATCGCGGACGCTATTATTGGGAAAGGAAATAATTATTATATATATACTTATTTATTTTATCTATACGGAACCGGGCTTATAGCATAAGAGGGCCGAGGCTTTTACGGTATCCGTAGAATTAGTCTTACTTATATATTTAGTTACGCCGGCGTTTTGCTTCCCTTTACGGGTAACCCCTTCTATATATACGCTTCTTCTCTGGACTTCTTCGAAGGCCAGAGATTAGTTCTTTAAATATAATTTACCTTAAACCTTTACGAAGCTTTACTTACCGTGAACTCCATCTGACATTTTTTTATTTATAATTAAGATTTATAAAATATTTAGAGTTCTTAATAAGAGTTTAAAGCATATGGGGAGCCTTAGTATAATACAGCACTTATCCTTTCTTATCCGACCTTAATTAATAGTTTACCTTCTTTTAAGTATTGCTTTACTTAGTCAAAAGTATAAGTAATTATTATATGGCTTTTTTTATTTAATTCTTTTATTAAATTAACTCTTTTTTAAGACTTATTATATATTAAAGCTTTTTCATTTTAATCCTTAATTTTGCCACCGGATAAGCGTTCAATATATAAGAGGTAAATAATATATAGGGTGGCTTTTATATTGTTGACACTAAATCTAATGCGAAGAAACTGCCAGACTCCTATAATGTAAACGCAAATTATATTCGCTAAGATAGTCTTAATAACCCGCTACTCGCATTTCATATATAAGACTGTCGTATTAATAATTGTCAGCATTTTTATTAGAAGAGTCTCGAATGATTTAATAGTGATTTTAATTGAGGTTTGATAGAGGATTTTTATAGAGGATTTTAATGTAGTAAGATAGTTTACGGAAACTTATTACTTAATAGGTAAATTACGAAATAATTCGATAGTTCGAGATAACGACAACTTAAATTAAAAGCTAGAATTAAAAAACAATAATTTAAAATTTAAATCTTTAAAAGGGAATTACGTAATTACTCTTTGTCGCATCTTTTTATTTTATAATAAATACTTAATATAAAGCCTTTATTATCTCCTTCCTCTCACCTTTAATTATAGGACAGCTTTTTAAATAATATTAACTTATCTTAAAATAATATATAACTTTATTTTACTTTAATAATAAAAGAAAAAAAAGAAATCTCGGATTATAACCCTTTCGGACTTAAACTTAATTACCGAGATAACGTTAATTATAAGTAAAAAGAATTACTTATAAAGTAATATTATAAAACGACTCTTAAACGTTAAAATTATTAATGTTTTTTATTATTAAAAGTAAAATGCTCTTTATAAGAGAAAAAGGGAGTAGAATATTATAGCTATTTAAGTTAAATATGCGTTGAGTAATAATTTATTAAATAGCTTCGACGAATTAATTATTATTTTCGACTATTTAATACAAAGTCAGGTTTAGAATACATAAGGCTTCCGGAAGCTTTTCTTTAATTTAAAAAGGGTTCTTATATATATTAGACTCGGTACTAATAATAGGTTAGCACTTCTTTTATTAACTTAATTTCTAACCCCTTAATAGGTTTCGATCTCGTGACCTCGAACGTAAATAAGAAAAAACAGTCTCGGATTAATAAAACATTTAACTTAAGCGAACTCACTCTTTAAGCAAATAGGGAAGATAAAAATACTGAACTACTTCTTTATAGCAAAGATGAATCCTTTCGCCGCCGGTTAATCGACCTCTGCCGCAACCTTTTTTAATGTATTATCTGATCTCGAAGTCACGCAAGCAAGAGTGAACCAGGAATAGTGTATGAAAGGCAGAAACAATTGATTGCTATTGTATGACTTAGACTAGCCCATAAATTGAAGTATACATGACAACATCAGAATTCAAGAAAGCAAGAAGTGATATTAATGAAATGCTCTGCGACGCCTTTAAGTGATTTGATCCTCCACCAACTTCGAATGATTGGCCAGAACGCCCTAAAGTTCTTTAATAAGTTAAAGAGATTAACAAGTCTTTTTATATTAATTATTTATGTATTCATTAAAAGTCCGCTTCTTTTTATTTACTTTTATAAAATTAATTAGCTCAAGATTGGACACAATTAACTCCGCAATGATTAGTAACTTCTCGTGAATAGCCTCATAACTACGGCGAAGTTCGAGTTCTTTGAACAACTTAGCATCAATGGCTTCCTTGGCTCTCTCGACTTCCAGGTCTTCAGAAGCAGTATCAGAATGGTGAGCTTCTACGGGACTTTCCGGATTCGGTGGGTTGTCTTCACCCGGCTCCTCGTCAGTTTCGTCATCCGTGGTGGGAGACTCGAAGCCAAAATCATCTTTCAAGGTGTTAGCGACACTATCCACGGGACCATAAGAGAAGAACTCACCCTCGATAGTGGAGACTAATGCATTAGATTGGTCCTCGGGGTCAATCTCTGTGGCGTCTAATACCAAGTCAGCGTCTGGGTTCATCCGAGCCTCGCTGTCTTACTTTTACGCTTCGGCTGGGACGGAAAGAAGGCGTATTTGGCAATTACTAAGAGCTTCAACTTCTCGTTAATTAGAGGACAGGAAGGTATGTTATAAATGTCTACGAGAATTTCTTACTTAACCGGTAGAGTAGTAATTGAATGTGTTTATTAAGAGTCGTAAATACAATAGTCATTCCGATTAAAAATTCTTGTATAAGTCATAATAATGGGATAAGTGAGTTTATGGGAAATAAGTAAGTAATTAAATAAAGTAGTGTGTTATATGAGAGGAGTTCATCTTAAGGAGGACGTCCTTATTTATATTAATTACTAGTTATAAAATCGCCGATAAAAATGGAAATCGAAACATAAACACCGTCCCCATAAATTAGAAATACGAGATATAAATAATAAATAAGACGGCTACTGCGTTATAGTACGGCGCTGACTGCATACTATGGCAGTCATCCGCACGGTAGGTGGTCTCGATTCGGGTGTCATAAAGGAAGGGGGTCGCCAAAAAGCGCCCTACTAGTCCACGGCCTCTTCCGAGAATATTATATTATTCCTTTTGCTTTTTATTTTATTCCCGCCCGTAAAGAAGACATTTTTGCTTCGCATTAATTTTAAGTAAATTAATTCCGGCCAGAAACTTTTTAACTTATTTTCTAGACTTTTTATAAACTACGCTTGCGTTATTATATTAATAGGGGACCGATTAATGGCCTTGCCTAAGAGTAAGTAAGCGCCTAGTCCCTCGGCTCCGCATTAGGGCGGCATTTAAAAGCTTAATAATAGTGAGAGGCCTAGTATTCTTAATACTTTCGAATATATGTCTCTTCCTTTAGTTAAGGCGGGGAACGTACCTTAATATCTGGAGACGTTAATAGGACTAATTAATTAGACTTAAAACTCTGACTCGGTAGCCGGGAGGAGTAAGTAAATAGCTAATAAACATTTTAATTATTATTCAAATAAAAGGAAGCTAATGAAAAATATTACGAAGATATTATAAAGAATTCCAAATATAATAAAATATATTAAAGAGTATTTAATCCTTAGCTTTATATATTAAGTTCTCTTAACTTTAATACTTCTATGAATAAACCGATTGTTTTCCTTAATTAAGGTTATAACCGTTAATATTAAGTAATCAATAAATATAATATCTTCGCCGTCCACGGATTTCTTGCTTACGGTGTTAATCCTCCTAGATTCCACTTTAAGGAGTAACTGCTTTAATATAACCCGCGGGCGCCTAACTCGCAGTATATACGGAGACTATAACTCTGCACTTTTAGACTGCTTTTACTTAGGCTGCTTTATTGGGTTAATTTCCTTAATTATTAGTTTAAAAAGGGGTATTTATAATAATTAGCGGTTCCGGGCTCTTATTCGCTAAAACCACTTCATAATTTACTCTTAGAATATATTTAGGCGTTAGGACAGTTTAAGGTATAAGGAATGACTTAAGTAAGGCTCGTTATTATAATAGTTTATTAATATTTTATTTTAAGAGCTAAAAAGTCCGGTGTAAGGACAAGGCTTTAATTATTATTTACTGAGTTTAGTGACTTAAATGTAAGTATTAAACCTATAAATATTAATAAGTAAAATAATATGGATTTACTCTTTAAGTTAAAAAGAGAAATTAAGATGTACTCGGCTTATAATTAAATAATACGCCGGCTATATAAGTTTAAAGAAAGTGATAATTATAAATTCAATTGTTTACTTTTTTAATTAAAGAATGTTAGTGGCAAAAAAACTAATAAAAGATAATACTATAGTCGGCTTCTTTAATTTAATTTAGTCTAGTACACCGCCACTTGAGTCAATTCTCCCGAAAAAGGTGTTTATAATTGGAGATAAGTATTTGAGCACAGTACCTATTTTAACTGCGGGGTTACTAATGCGTTAGTCGACGACGCTAAAGGAAATCGTAAAAGTGAATTATATATTAAATATTAAATATTAAAGATGTGGATTTAAGTAATATAAAAATGAAATTTGAGATGTTGTATGTTTAGTAAAGTGTTTTATATTTATTCCTTATATATAGGCCAGCCTCGCGAGGTATTATGAAGTCGGTTAATATATAGTTTAAGGACGGTAGTTGTGGCTGCGTACCCTTATTGTACCTTAGTAGGTTTTCGTATAGTTAAGTTTGTTAGCCAAGCATTTCTGGCGTACTCCTATCGCACCTTAATAGGTTTTTATGTAGCCAAGTTTATTAGTTAAACATTTCTGGCTTTTTATTATATATTACTTTGATTATAATATTGCTGGATCTCGCCGTCAAATGTTTAGTTTATTGAGAATTAAATCTTATATTTTATATTTTATTAACCTCTAGCTATTGCCCATAATCCTTGTCTTAGCTTTAACTTAACACCCTGGCCTCTCTTACTCATAACCCTTATTTAACCCCAATATGTAGGACGAACTCATAATGGCATCGTATTTAACCCCGCGTCTACCTCCCTACAACCATATGTGTCTTTAGCGCTTAAACATAGGAATTGATAGGACTTCGATTGGTCGTCGGCCAGGTCATTATGGCTATACTAACGGATAGACTACCTCTAAATTAAGCTCTAATAATAGTTTAATTATAGATATTACAGTCGTTTGCAAGTGCTCTTTTAAGAGTTAAATTCTAAATATAAAGTTTAATAGACTTATATATTAAAGGAAAGAAGATAATAATTAAGTATATTAACTATTATAACTTCTATTATCCTATTAGTAGTTTATTCCAGATTTTCTAATTATTTTACCGAGATTTAAAAGGTAATCTAGCGGTTTTCGTTACCTCCTCTTCGAGTCATTTAACTTTAGATTTATGCCGATAGTATACTCTTTATTAATAATATTACTCCGCTAGCTGCCTTTTACGTTTGTTTTGACTTACGTAAAGAAGTATTAAAAAGATATTCCTTAATGTTCGAGTCCACGCTATTATTATATTTATTACGAAAGTTAAAGCGACTAATATACGTTAATTTTACCTGTGACATTATTTACGTTATCGAAAACTTCCCCGAAACTCCGCTCGACAGATTTAATACTTCGCTGTTTATATATTGAGACATGAAGACAATTATATTAATAGTATTTAATTTTCTTAATAATAAAATCTAAAGTTTTTTTAAATAAAAATGTACTTAAACTTAAAAGGCTTAAAAACCTTAAGAATATTTAAGTAATAATCGGCTGAAATAAGTATAAGAACGCCTTAGACTTTCGTATTAGAGCCTATCTTAAGCTTAAAGAGTTATATAATGCTATTGTAAATCGCGCCATAGATTCGTAAGGTGTGTTTTTAAAAGAATGGATTATATTTAAAAACAAACTACGTAATTCGGAGGAAGATAACACGATTAGGAATAGTTAGGGAAAGCTAGTATAATCGGACGGTTAACAGCAGCCTATTTAAGTTAAATTCGCGGAAGTAATTTTGGTAATATAAATACCTACGTATAGATTCTGAGGGTATTAATAGAGTGGCTAATAAAATATGAAGACTAGTAGTCGACTGTAGAAGTAGTATTATCGGTGTGATAACGCTAATTATTAATTAATTTATTAATAGGCGAGAAGAGATTAGTCCGTGGCCTTCGTCGTGGGGTTCGCATAGGATGTCTTAATAGTTTAGATTTAATAATAAAAATGGATTTAAAGAGGCTTTAGTAATGCCTCTAATATATTAATTTATTTTATTTATATTAGTAACGGCTCACTTATTCGCCTGCCTACTAAACATTATAAGTAAGGCCGGCCACTTCAGAGAGCTATTTTAAAAGACTTGGCGACTACCACTATATTATTAGAGCCAAAGGATAGTAAGTAAATTTAATTAATAAGTAGTTTGTTTAAGAAAGTCACGCCTTACTTATACTTAATAAAGTTGACACTAATGCTTAATAGTCGCAGCCTAACACCTTACGAAATACATAAATACCTCACGCCTTCTCCTTTTTCCTTTCCTTTTCCTTCTTTTCTTTTATAATTTCTTTAACTACTTATTACTTTTAAGTCGCCGCCTTATTACTTTATATATATTTACTTCCGCTTATTATGCGCAGACTTTCGCATAACGCTCTCCTCTTTATTACCGTACACATATTAATATGGCAAGAACACGACAAACACTTCGAATAAGAAGAGTGTAACGAGGTAATTTACGTCAAGTCTTATAAACTTCCCGGACCTTTTTAGCTTCTCGGAATTCTGCGGCTTCTCCCCTACCTTTTTTGTCTTCCGCTTCTTTATTACTTACTCTTTCTCAGCCGTCTCCCGCTTTTCCGCCTTCTTTTATTTTCAACGATTTTGTAATGCTTTACTCCTAGGAGGCCCCGCTCAGTCCAATTGAATTAAATGACCGTGCTGGCATTATTCCATTTTAGGACATCGTTCCATTTTAAGGCATCCGTGAAGAGGCGGATAACGTAGTCTACCCCGACCTTTTTAATTAGCTTCTCGACGATAACGACAACGCTAATGATCGACCCGTAATAAACACCCTTTTAGCGGCTGTAAAAGTCTTAGAATATACTAAGGCTACTTAGCTTTCCCATCAAAAGGACTTATTTAACGTAGCTCCACTAATATTTAAGTAAGGAACTTAGCAAATGCAAACTCCTAAGGCGGCCATAATCTCTATCGCTGCCAGTAGACGCTCTAAAGCCGAATTAAGCAGTTCACTAATCGTTATTAATGACAGCAAACTAATAATCGTCATTAATGACGATAATAATAATGATAGTAGGATTAGTAGTGGGATTAATAGAGGAGTTAGTGATGAGATCGGTGGTGGGATTGGCAGTGGAATTGGTGGCGTTCCCATTATCGCGGGTCCTGTTCGGCATTTTATTATTCTTACAACTCGTGGCAAGATAGTGGCCGTACTCAAAGTTCTTGCCTTTAAGCTAAAGGAAAAGGAGGAGCCTAAGTCAGGCGTGAAGCGATCGTTTGCAGAGTTCTATCGCGACTCGGCTGATAGCATTAGTGATCTCGTTGAGTTAATGCGTTATGAGTGTTTAATATACATGGGACTGACACATAGTCTTAAGTCGGAGTGAAAAATCTAGCGGAAATTAATAGTTTCAGTTTAGTACACGAGATCAAGGAATATATTACTATGAGCCCAACTACTCCGCTAACGTGTTCCCTAACGTGTTCCTTATCGTGGCCAAACCGCGAGATCCAGCAACTTAAACAAGAACTATTAGTTAGGCCAGGTCGACTATTGATATGTTCTAGTCACCTATTACGTAGCGTTATTTAAAGCCCTAACATCTTCCGGATATGATTACAGGGATTAGACATCCGTATTCGGGGAGGGTAGATAATTATCTTCTAAGCGAGGTCTTTACGTAGTTGTATTAGACAGTGTGGAAGATTCCTAAGGGGTGCAAGCTTGAGTCTCCGTATCCTGGCTCTTGCTTTTCGTAAGGCGTGTCCTCTTTCTAAGCCTAGTTCCCAGCAATGCTTTCGCCTTGTCGCCATTACACTTGAGCCCTTTCAGGGAGCACCTCTATAAGGAAAGCCCCCTTGACATCGAACCGTTTGTCTTTTACAATGAGAGCAGCTCACCGCGTTTCGAACCTAGCACCATTAAAGTCAGCCTAATGTCGTATTTCGTTTCCTAGGCGAGAATTGAGTACCCTAAAACCATGTATCTCTCGCATGTGCCTTGTACGCATATTCTTAGTGTTAAAGAAGGCTTTGCAGTCCTTCTCGCCGCATGGCAAAGGTTTAAGGTGCCGAGCAATATAATCCCTTAAGGATAGTTAGGAGCATTAATGAGCTCGAGACGATCAGGGACATACCGATGAAGTTGCTTGTCCGTTGTTGTAAATTTGCAGATGTCCCATGCAGGACAGTAGAGTTGTGTATGATCCCTGGGATTGAGGAGAACGAGTCCATCCCTTGCAGTGGGCGAAGAAATCGTAGCCCCTGGATGAAGCGGACGCCATATGCCCTAAATCTAAGAGTGCCAGAAGCGTTATCAAGCGGAAACTAGAAACAGATATTAGAATATGCTCTAAACCAGCATACGAATTTGTATACTAGAAGGTGGAACAGTTGTGTCGAAAGAGCTATAATGCCTCGAATCCAGCTGCTATTCGTTCTACTCTTTCAAGTACGCCATCCACTGCTCCTTCGACAGCTCCATCGGCGCCCCCTTTAATCAATCTGAGGGCCTCAACGCCAATAACTGACGCATTTCTTCTTCTAGACTCATCCAGAAATAGCCTTAACAAGCGATATTGGGTTTGTAGCCCGCAACAAACCTCCCATATTTTGGGGAACGAGACTCAGCACCTGTACGTGGTGCCCCCTACATATCTGCGGTACTCTTAGGAGTACTTACAATGCTAAGATTGAGTCAGTGGAGGTGTTTTGATGGACGGTCGCGTTTGCGGAGGAGTCTTGATGGGCTGTCATTTGATTCAGAGGGTTTGGATAGCCCGGAAAGCAGAGATTTCACGATCGCCCCCCTATGAACACCACCACACACCGATAATACGAGAAATGGGCAAAGTGGATAGTGAAGGGAAGGCAGAAGACGGACCCAAGGAGGACCTTAAGGGGCAAAAGGATTCGAACAGCCTAGGAACTGGAACTTCACAACTCCATCACTTGAGTATATGTTGAGGATAGTACGAGTTTCTGTACGAACCGGTCGACCGACGGATATGCTACACTTCGACTCCTTTATTGATAGAAGCTAGCTGTGGACCAAATAGAGGTTACTTCACTTGGACTTGACCCAGACGATGGTGTCTTAGAGGGGAGCAATGTGGCGGATGATAACGGATAAGAGGGTAAAATGAGGGAAGGGAGAAATGGAGTAAGGAATGGGCGTCTACCCACGGGGCTAGAACCCCAATGTCTCCTAGAATACATTGACTCTGTATATATTGGAACAACCTCACCGACGGCTGCTTTATTGGCTGAAGTCCAAGTGTTGTTTGACCGTCCTACCATAGTCTTCGACTTATAAAAGACGCAATTGCAATCATCATCAAACCCCCATCTTGCCTTCCATCTATTATCTCTGAGTTGACACTGTTGAACTCGCTAGGAGGTATGTGGTTGTCGGAGGTCGCGGTAGAGAATTGCGGGTCTAGTCCTAGCTAGTCAATATCCATTACTCGTCGGATTCCAGGTACTACCAACCACAGTCCCATATATTAGATAGGCTGCAATTCGCGGCCCTGTTCCTCCGGCAGGTCGTCTGCGGAATGCCCAAGCCACTTCCAAAGCTGTTTCAAGGCGTCTGCCAACTTTCGTGAGTCTTCCACCAGGTCACACAGGCTTCGTAGGATGTCACGAAGGCCACGGAGGACGTTAGGCACAACGCAGAGGAAGCCCGCAACGGGGACGATCAAGGAAGTCCAAGAGACTCCTCCACTCCCGCATGTGCAAGATACGACCGCGCTTGGAAGAGCACCTTGCAATCTACTCAGTGAAGTTAGCATGGAGGAAAAGATAACGACAAACACCAAACCTTGTGAACTGACTTACAGCGGGGCGAACAGAGGTAGGAGAGATAGCGGCATAGTGATGGAATTTGGTAAGTCTAGGTGTGAAATATATGCACATGTAATTAGTTTGAAGAATAGTAGAGAAAAATGGACAGGCTGTGGAAGGATGCCAATGAAGATGGGTTCTTCCGGGCTCTCTACCGAACCGAATTGGCTCGCTGGTCAGCTGACACTACTTTATGCGAGCCTTCACAAAACAAGTGCGGGGTTGCCTGCCCCTCCCCTCCTCGTTCACTTGGTTTCTGCAATTTTATCATGACACTTTTCATCCTCCCTCCCAAAAAAATCCACTTCTACCTCTCCAAGACCTATGTTATGGGATTACCCTCGCCAACTGGCCGTCAGGACATTTACATAAGCTGCCGCAGAACTTAGCTGACTATCGGCGTTCGTCATGGCGGAATTTGGACTCGCAAGTGGTGTCGTTGGGTGTGTTTCCCTTGGGATAACCCTTTGTCAAGGTCTTCGCCAGTACTATGAGGCATATAAGGATCAGGACGAGGTCGTCAGGAACCTGTTGAAGTCGGTCGGACGGCTGCAGAACATATGCGAGGTCCTTGACTCTGCGCTCCGGGCCCTGGAAGGAAAACCATTCCCGGAGGAGAGCATAGCTGCAGTTAACAAAAGCTTGCAAAGGTGTAAAACAGATTTTGGCCATCTCCAAAGGAAACTTGAAAAAGTAGAAACCAGAGGGTTCCCAAAGCCAGAAGCAAAAGGCTGGAAAATGATCAGAGAAAAGATGCGAAAGGCTTTGTACCCGTTCGGAGAGGCAACTTTAATCAAGCTACGAGATATCGTCGCCGACTCTCGTGACAATCTGCAACTTGCTATAACGGCACTCAATCTGTACGTGGTTTCTCTAGAGGAACGATACCTGGGAGGAAACGAAGCTGACTCTCCTTGTCTTTCGAAGTCAAATGCAAATTCAGAAGTTTGAAGAGATCGAAACCCAAATAAGCGAGGTTAAGATAATTGTGACAGCAGTGAAAGACAATTTTGGGAGCTTCTACACCGAATATGCTTCCGATCAGCAATGTAAGAGATCTGAAGTAAGTGACAAGAGTTGCTATGCTAATATCCTTTCGAATGTAGTTCAACGCCGACACAAGATCTTTTCTTGGCTCTCCCCTTTTAATCCGTTTTCACATCATGACAAAGCGCGCAGGGAACGACTGTCAGATACTGGGGAATGGTTTCTCAAGAGTCCGGTATACGAGGACTGGAGAAGTCGCAAGTTAACGTTTCTTTGTTTGTATGGCATCCGTAAGTTCTTTCAAATACTTACAAGAAAGAGAACTGGCTGTAGCTGATGAATCCTTTGCAGCTGGCTGTGGAAAGACGGTCTTGTGGTACGTTGCCCATCTTATGGTGTAGAAAAGATAGCCATAACACTACTCTTAGTTCTACCATAATCGAAGCTATCGAGAAGTGCTGCGAAGAAGAGCCTGGTTCAGCATTGGGCTATTTCTATTTCGATTACCGAGCCGAAAAGCGACGAGCAGAAGACCTGATCAGGTCTCTATTAGTGCAGTTTGCCGTCAAGGCTAATAATGCAGACACAGATCTGGCCGACCTGTATTCAAGATCCCGAGACGGGTTGAGAGAGCCGGATGTGGAGGAACTCGAAGAAAAACTGAAGAACATGGTTAAAAGCTGCACTTCAGCATACATTGTGGTCGATGCACTGGACGAATGCTTAGACAGAGAGGAGCTCCGAGAGACCATTGGGAGGATGATCAAGTGGGAGTCGGACAATTCGGTGCATCTCTTGTTTATGACTCGTGAGGACGAAGATCTGAGGAATGCCTTGGATGAAGTCAAATTGGTTCAGTATTACAAACCTGTTGACAAAGGTGAGATTGATGGTGACATCAGGAAATTTGTTCAGAAAAAGTTGCGCGAGGACCGCCGCTTGAGTGTGTGGCCGGATAAGACGAAGTCTGATATTGAAAAGACACTTACCCAGGGCTCCAACGGAATGTAAGAGCCAATAACCCAGGATCACTCGCTCAGCCGGCCTGCGCTAATGCGGGTTGCAATTTAGGTTCCGATGGGTGGTGTGCCAGATTGACGCACTTCGTAGATGTGTCAGACTTCCTCAGCTAGATACAGCTTTGCAGTCCCTACCAAAAACTTTGAACGCGACCTACGAAAGGGACTTATGCGCCATCAATGACGTGAATGTCGGCGATGCGCTCAAGATCCTGCAATGGTTGAGCTTCTGCGCGCGACCACTCCGACTCAGTGAAATCGGTGATGCCCTAGCTGTCGACCGCATCGACGGCAGTCTCACATTCGACAAAAATAACCGACCGCAGCAACCGGAAGACGTCTTTGTTATTTGCCCTAGCTTAATCACCTTGGAAGCTGGGCCTGTTGATGAGGGCCAAGATTCAGTAAGTCACAATTCCAACAATTGGGATGGGGAAGTGCGATTAGCCCATTTCTCAGTCAAAGACTACCTTACTTCGCCGGAAATTCGATCTTCGAAGGCGCAAAAATTCAGTTTGGGTGAAACTTCCGCGCATCCTTTAATGGCAGAGATCAGCCTGGTATATCTTCTTCAATTTGGTCGACCTGACATTGCATCGTCGGATATTCCCCACCACTATCCGCTCGCAAAATACGCAGCACGATACTGGCATCACCACATCTCGCGGATCACCGAAGACGTTGATGTGCAAAATATACAACCTCTCGTCGAAGAGCTGCTGGATGCTAATGGGAGATCTTTCGAAAATTGGCGCCGAGTGCACGACCCAGATAGAAGCCAACCCAGGGTCTTCCGCAGGCGGCGCAATATTGGTTGCGGCTCACCACTTTATTATGCATCTCTGCTCGGTCTCTCCGGAACAGTTTCAAAACTTCTCCAGGGTGAAAGCGTCGACGTTAATGCTCAAGGAGGATCTTTCGGGAATGCACTTCAGGCGGCCTGTGCTCAGGGTCATTACAAGGTGGTAGAACTGCTTCTCGATTCGAAAAGAGCCAAAATCGATTGCGTGAACGGGTACTTCGGTACCGCACTCCAGGCCGCGTGCTACAACGGCCACGAGAAGATCGTGGATCTCCTGTTCAAGAACGGGTGTAATGTTGATATTGAAGGGGGGGACTATGGAACCGCGCTCCAGGCTGCCTCTCTGCAAGGTCATAAGCCTATCGTTAAGAAGTTGCTTGAGAAAGGTGCTTGCGTCGACAGCTCTGCCGGAGAGTACCAAACTGCGTTGCAGGCGGCTGCGTCTCAACGCCATGTCGACATTTGCAAACTCCTGATGGAGAAAAGACCCAATGTAAACACTCGTGGAGGCCGTTATGACACTGCTCTGGAAGCTGCCTCGTACTCAGGTAGTGAGCCGATCGTTAGGCTACTTCGCCGCGAAGGCGCTGAAATCAATGGTCAACCACACGACCGCCACAATCCTCTACAAGCCGCTGCTTTTCGGGGGCATAGAGACATCGTAGAGCTGCTTTTGAAGGAAGGAGCTGATATCGATGTTGGGGAGGGCATTTATGGGAACCCGCTTCAAGCAGCTTCGTACCGGAACCAGATTTCAATCGTTGAGCTGCTTTTGGCGCAGATGGCGCCAGTGTCAATAAGAGCGAAGTCAAAAGATGGAGAGACAGCTCTGCATTGGGGAGCCATGTCCGGAGATTCCGACCTGATCCGTATTCTGATAGAGAAGGGTCTTGATCCGACAGAACGTGACTCCAATGAATGGACCCCTGTCCTTGTCGCGTGGATGTATCAAAGAGGCAGCATTGGCCATGACAGACTTGTGTCTAAAGCCGGGAAAGCTAGCTACGAGGGCAGCTTTGGGCTGCCGCCAACCCGTTTAGTTAAAGCCTTAGAATGCTCTGGTATGGCTATAAAAGAAGACGGTATAACTGCATGTCTTGGTAAGACAAGAGTCACTCCCCCTCCTTTTCAAATCGAACTGTGCACTAAACAAATGTTCTTAGAAAACCCGAACTACGAAGATCTAGTGTCTGGAGCACAATTACGATCCGACCATCCATTCACTGCCCGCGCCGGTCGTCAGTATTTTCGGATCGAAGTCATCGAAACCGGCCCGGAGAGGTGAGTGAGGACCTAGCCCAGGGATACGCAAAATCCTTCGATTTAACTTCACTGACATTTTAATTAGCATCATTGGTATCGGACTCTGCGACAAGACAGCCTCACGTGGAGCAATGCCAGGGTGGAATCCTCGCCAGTGGGCATACCACGGCGACGATGGCATGGCATTCGCGGAAACGGGCACAGGACATCGCTACGGACCGACGTGGGGCAAAGGAGATTTGATCGGCTGTGGGCTGGATATGGACCAGGGCGGTACTGGCACCATTTTCTTCACCAAAAATGGAATACATCTTGGTGAGTCATACAACTGGATTGCAGGGGCACTATAAGTTGCTTTTCCTTGGAGTTGCGAGAGACGCTGACTGTGATTAGGAGATGCCTTTCACGGCGTCAAAGGGCGGTTTTTGCCTGTTATAGGGACGAGGGAGAAAGGGACGAAGGTAAAAGTAGAATTTGGTCTTGAGTTTACGGAGAGTAGAAATGATTCAATAGGAGCTTCATCGTCCCTGACTTAAATACGACCAATGCGTGACCGAGACGCATATAATGGCTCAAAACCATTTGAACACTCGTGTTTGAATTTTCGATGGGTTTCTTCAAAGTGTACTTTATATGCCGCACTTACCCACGGCAACCACGATCCTCTTATAATCAAAGCCAGTGTGACAAATAGATTAGATTAGATTAGAGTAGTACTTACTACTCTACTCTAATTTAGTAAATTTATATACTACTTTAAATCTAGTCTAATCTAATCTATTACTTTAGATTACTATTTGAGTAGTAGTCATGTGATTATTGCACTAGCCGAAAATAGTTTAAAGCCACGGTCTTTACCAAATAAGGCTTAGCGAGCGGCTCTACCCGAGTACCAAATAATGATTCTTTTACGTAGTTTACTTAATAACTTTATAAATATAACTTTAATTAAGAAACTGTTTAATAAAGCTAAACTATTAATAAGTGGTAATATTATAAATTAAAGATTGTTTACAGCTTATTAATTAAATTAATAATTATTATATTAGAAATGTTTTGAATTATAAATCAGATTATAAATCAACTTTTCTAGACTTTTCGATTAGAATTCGAGTTATAAATCAACTCTCTAAAGCTTTCTTTTATATTATTAATTATTTTTAAGGTATAGAATATACTAGAACTTAAAGATAGGTATAAATAAGTCGTTTCCTTTCATGAAAGCTTACTTTTCTTTATTCAAAGTATTCTATTTATCTTATTTATTATTATTAAGTTATTATATAACTATCGATCTTATTCTATTACTTATTATTCAAAATGGTCAATAAAACCTCCGTCGCCTTAAATATAACTCAAAATTCTCCTGAATTTAAGCTTGAAGAATTAGAAAATAGCCTTATTATATTTAAAAAGAAGCTATTTTCTAAGACTTTAAATTCTCTTAAAGAAAATCCGGAAAATATCGAAAACTATCGAATAGTTATTATTAAATGTTTACGTCCCGGTTGCAAGTAAGTTATATAACCCTTTTATTAATACTTATTAAAATATTTATTAATTAATTAATAGTAAAACTTGGAAAAACGAAAGAGTTTACGAGTTTACGAGTAATTATATTGCTTATTATAAATACTCTCATAAAGCTTTTAATATAAGAAGAGTTTTAAGTAATTTAGACGATGGTACGTATTTATTTTTTAATTTTATTAAAGATTTAAGTTAATAATTATTTATAGATTCCGACGTAACCGAATCTTTACGAGGAACCACTAGTACTATTTCGGACGCTTTTATTAGACAAAGAGCTGCTAAACGGCCTAAATCTCTTGAAGAAGTATTTGATATTAATAAATTTAAGAAGCTTCTTTTTAAGTTTATTATATTAAATAATATATCGTTCCGAGCAATTACTTCAAACTCTTTTAAAGAGTTGTTATTTTATTTTAATAAGTAAGTTTTTATTATAACTTTTATAAAGTAATTATATTAATACTTTATAGTCAAGTCCCGAAGTTATATTATCAAGCTCTTAAAGAAGATTTAAATTCTCTTTATTTGGAGAAACAATTTTTAATAAAAGAAGAGCTTAATAAAAATATTAAAACAAACGGTTCTTTTAGTCTAACTTTAGACGCTTGGACAGCTATTAATCAAGACTCTTATCTTGGAATTACAATGTAAGTACTATTAAAATCCAATTAAGGCAAATAAATTACTAACTTAATATAGTCATTATATTAATGAAGACTTTCAATTAAAGTCTCATTTATTAGCTATGAAGGATTTAAAAGAGCCTCACTCTGGCCTTTATTTATTCGAAGTCTTATTATAAACATTACAAGATTATAATATTGAAAATGAAGACGAAATTGAAGAAGATATACTGAATAGTAAGTTTACTCTTATAATAAATTGATATTATTTATTAATAAATTAACTTTTATTTAAATATTTTTTTATGGAATCGAATTCGAAGAATAATAATTGGAATTAAATATTCTCAAGAAAATATAAAATTATTAAAGAGCCAAATACAAACTCTTAATATACAAAACCCTAAAATACTTTAACTTGGTAAGTTATTTTATTAAGATATATATTATTAATAATATATTAATTAATATTACTTTAGATTAAAAAATAAGGTGGTCTTTAACAACTAATATGTTTAAAGACTTTTTACACTTTTGGCCGGCTATTAAAATCGTTATTAGCTTATTCGAGTCAAAAGCTTTTAAAAAGAATAAAACTATTCTTTTATTAAGAGACTCCGAGATTTTATATTTAGAAAAGTGCTTTAAGATATTTAATATCTTTATAAAAGCTACTACGAAATTACAAGCCGATAAATACTTGATTATGTATTATTTAATACTAGAGGTATATAATATATATAATCGGTTAGAAACTATTCGAGAAGAATTAAATGTAAGTATAACTTTATAAATACGAATAAAATAAGCTAATTATTCTTTTAGGATCCTTTATTTATAGATGCTATAAACAAAGGCATTGCTAAATTAAGGAAATATTACCTTAAGCAGGGTATAAACCTTGATAATAAAGCTTTATATTTATCTTTGATTTTAGATCTTAGAATTAAAAGAGACGGTTTAGAGCTTATAGGCCTTAACAGAGGTCAATCGACTGATATATTAAATCGATTAAGGGAAATATATAATATGTAAGTTATATTTTTAAAGAATAATTATTAAAGAATAACTTATTAACTTTTATAGATATAAACAAGACTATTTATTAAGTTTACCTCTTTTACAACAAGCCGAAAATATAAATTTAAATCGAAACGATGACGACGATTTAGATATATATATAGAAAACAACGATAACGACGAAGTTGATGAATTTACTTTATATTTCGACGAAAGAAGAGTAAATAGAATTGTAAGTCTTTAATTACTATATTATTATTTTATTAAAATAAATATTAATATTTTATTTTATTAGGTTTAACTTTTAACCTTTTGGTTTAATAATAAAGACAAATTTTTAGTTTTATCTTTAATAGCTCGCAACTATTTACAAATATCGGCAACTTCCGCGTCTTCGGAGAGATATTTTAATCAAAGGGCTCTTATTATTAATAAGCTAAGAAATAGGCTTAGTAAAGAAACTTTTGAATTAATAATCTCTTTGAAAAGCTGGAGTGTTTTTAAAGAAGACTTAAAAGAAGAAGAAAGAATTAATATTAGAGACGAGGATATATTTATTATTGATTAGTTTATTAAGTATAATTATAAATAAAAGGATTTAATTACATTAGTCTTAAATTTAATATCCCTTAAATTACTTATTTATATATTAACTTATATAAAATAAGTTTATTAATAATCTAATAATCTAGATTAAGCAAGATTTACTACTCTAAATCTAATCTTAGATTTTTAGATTTTTTACTAATTTAATCTAATCTAATCTAATTTACTACTCTAGATTACTACTCAAGTAGTAGATTAGAAATTTGTTACACTGATCAAAGCTCTAGCCGGGTGTTCTAGAGCATTTCAAACAGAATCATCGTACAGCCGTTTTTGGACGAATACCAGGTAATTAGCAAGTAAACTTACTTTCTCCCAAAATTGGAAAAATGTCGACCTATCAAGTCCACAACTAACGTAAGCCGTGGCGTAATGAATGTAGTTGCGGAGGACCCTTAACTCCAAATTGAATTTACGCATCCACTATAATAATGTACATGTTGAAGGGGAGTTGTGGCTTGATTGATTTAATATCTCACACTCCGTTCCAGCAGATTGTGTTGAATTGATACTCTTATTGCCTCCTGGTTCTAGAGGATATCAGCGCTGCCAACACTGCATCGTGAAACGTGTGCTTTTTGGTGTGTTTTGTACTGGGTGGACCACGAATTCTGACCCCCCCCCCCCCCCCCCCCCTTGTGACCTAAAATTGCTTCGACAGGAACCCTATGAGGGCGCAGAAACGGATTCCCGGGGCAAAATTCGGTAAGGGAAACTGTAGCCGGGGCACACCAAAGGCCAAATTGGGTACGCCGACTCAGGGCGTGCTTAGGATGCTCAGGCTCTGATCAGGTACGCTCGCCCTCGGCCCAGGTTAAAGCAGCAGCTGCTCACGTTCGCAGACTGAACGGAACCAGCGAAAGAAAAAATTTAATCCTCAGTCTTTGGGTGTTCAGCCCCCGAAATCGAGGTCTTCCTAGTTACGTATGACTCTCCATCGTCTGTATCCCCAGCCGCCTCTAACGTCTTGCTTGACTCAGTGACAGCAATTAGTCCAATCTCTTTATCTTGTCCATCCAACTACCCTCTCGTCTAGCCAGGGAAAAAGGTCCGCATGATGAAATGAACACTGACTACTAGAACAAAGGTCAGTATAAGCTGATCTAGCGCTGAGCTATCCGAAACGAATAAGCTACGTAAGATCATCTTTGTAAGCGAGCTTTCATTTAGCCTTGTGTCCACTTTAATAAACTCGATATTCAACATAGGTAGAGGTATACGTGGTACTTCCGGCTGTAGCGAATAAAAATAAACTCTCTAACGTATCGATAGTGGCAGTGCGAGGTTCAGCCTCAAGAGAAGATCTCTTATCAAGTCCGACAAGTCTTTTACGGAATTCCAGAGCGTGAGTTTCTGAAGAAGCGTTAAGATGGATTAGTGGTTGTGGTTTGATGCTATTAATCGCCTTTGAAAGTCGGGGATTGTGGTTGGCATTTGGTGGAGGGGGATTGTGGCTGTTGCTGCCCGGATGATCTGATCTCTGCCCTTTGGTGTTGCACGCTGGGTCGATGGTCAAAAGTAAGGGGATCCGGGTCTTCCTATAGGCTACAGTGAGGCGGCTAGGCCAGCAGAGGGTTTTGGGTTAGCTTGGTTTGTTGTCAGGCTTCCCGGATTCAGGGACTTGTCGAATGGGCCAGAGAAAGAGAACTGTCAGGTAGTAACTCATAACTTTCGCTTTCCCTAGAACCACTGACCTGGCCGATCTGCGAACTTTGGCTTCATTGTTTGCCTCGGTCAAGAATTAGTTTCGATTGTTGAGGAGGGCACTTTCGGCAAACGATACTTAGGCGACATTTGCAAGCTCCTCGGCCTTGCAGCTAGGCCTTGATTCTTGTGCAGGCATGTGTGTAGAAGCTCAAAATCTAGCATCGGCCTGTATGTTCCCACCAGCCCATGTGTTTCTACCAAGCTGGATTCTTGTGCCACCCACCCTGATGGCCTCGTAGATATCATCACGTTTGTAAAATGGGGGGCGACCCGGGATGAGACAGCAGAGTCAGATCTCCAACTTCGTCAGAAGAATACAAGCCTCGTGTATACCAGCTGGACGTTAATAGAGGTCCATTTTTTATGCTTACTAAGGCCGCGCTGAGGAGGAAATTTCAGATCGACAATAAGGCTATGGAAGGTATAGCCCTGACACTTGTAATCTGTAAATGCAAAGCCCAAGGTCAACGGAACTTAGTACCGACGGAATGCAAGGTTTAAGAGCTCAGAGATTTCTCCTGTCATATCGATTGGTAGGATCGGGACGAGCGTGGAAGGTATACTTAGGAACGAGAGGTCGTGTTTGTGAGTTAGGCGTATGAGGAAGCATAAGAGAAGGGAAGTGTAGAAGACGTATAAGTCGTCCAGCTCTATTTAAGTAGCTTTTAAAGAATTATTAGCTAAAATAGCAAAGAAAAGAGATACGCACGTAATACATCGATATTTAAGATCGCCCTTTCTGCAGTCGCAGTCATACTATTCATTAAGCCTAAGCTAGTCATTGTATTATGTAGTAGCATAACAGGCATCCCCTAAGTAAAAGCAAATAAACCTGGGCCTTTAAGCTTGTTTACTTCCCCTACTCGAAACATCATCCTGATAAGGAGTGCGTGATCGATAGTAGCCGTATTTAGAATATCGTGCCGAGCAAGGAAGAGATATATCTTCTGTCCCGTCTTTATAGCGAAGCTTTTAAGATGAGTGAGATTTACGTCCTCGCGAAATTAATTCATCCGGATTACAGCCCGATCTGGCGGATGCTCTCCTCTTGCTTCTTTTGCAGCTACCGTCTGGGAATTCAAGACAATTACGTCTTCTTCTGTCAAAGTTGCAGAGCGCGCTCTTTCTAAGATACTTTAAAAAAGTAAATCTTCTGCTTGTCGCATCTGCTCTATAAGGATAACCACCTTATCGAAGCGGGACTAGATGGATTTTCCCGTTTAAAGCACTTAATTATAAGATACGTCCTATCTCCAAATTGCATAACCACCCACAAGAGTAAATTAGTTAAAGTCTCCTAACAAGATCACAATAGGAAGGCCGCCAAAGACCGTTAAGCCCTCTTTATTTATATCCTAAATAGCATTGCAACGGTCGTCTAATTGAACAAAGCTCTTAAGGCTAACCATACTAATCTCATCGACGATGAAAATCTTCTTATACGCAAGCCTTAACCTTATTACTGGTCGTACAAGTTGGTTGCCATACAAAGCAAGGGCAAAGTGATAAGTCGAGCCGCCAATATTAACAGCCGCAGCTCCAGTAGAAGCCGTCAGGAGAACATCGTCTCGTTTTTTAATAATGGAAAGCCAAAAAGAAAAGCCTTAATCAAATATATCTTGCTAACTCCACCGACGCCTCCGAAGTAAAGCAGGAATTAATCTTTGACGGTACGAATCAGAATAGGATATAAGATCCGGTCGAATAAAGCGCGGATAATGAGCTGCTGCTTGCTATTAAGCTAATACTGGCTCTCGATCAAGGAAAGAACTAAGTCGACAGTAGGCGTAGCGCGAAATATAGCGCGTAAAATAGGCAGTAAAGCTTTAAGAAGAGGCAAGAGGTAGAGGGAAGGGATCAGGCAGGCCGACTCGTCAACTGTACATAATGAGGCTATACTATTACAGATCTTAGCTTCAGAGTCATAGCCTAAGGACGGCTGCAGTTCTTTGCCCTATATCTTGACTATCGCACTATTATAAAATTATATACTAGCGTTAACTAGCCTTAATAAGATTCGTAACTTATTAGAGCCATAGCTAATATCGCCGCGGACGTCTAGTATTGCCTAGAGTAAATAGTATTATATAAAAAGGAACGCGGAAAAGTCGAGGTCGATGTTATTTACCTCGTCGCCATTATAAGTGCCGTCATTTAAAGTCTCCAAGTAATCGTTAAACTCAATACCTCGCTCCTTCCGATCCTTATCCGTAGCTTCCTTACTCCGGCGCAATAATAAAACGTTCTAAAACAGGTATATAAAATACGAGGGCAGAGATTTAAGAACTAATATCCAGATATACGTATTCTTATATTCTAAGGCGCGAAAGTCCTAAAAGCCGTCTTATTGAAATTCTAAAAAGAGCCTATTTCACGGATAAAATAACCTAAGTAAGGTCTTATCAATCTCATTTTGGGTTTTAGACGTGTTAAGTAAAACACTATCGCCGGGATCTTAAAGTCGAGTAAAGCTTCCGCATAGAAATAGTATTGCCAGAGCTTCGGTAGAACTCGCCGAGACCTGGAGATAAGTTGCGTGCTATAAGTATATATCTTCGAACGGGAAGCACATAGTACGCCCTGCAGCTACAGCAAAATTCTGTACGTAGATCTAGGAGGCGTACTCGTAGAAATAAAGACCTACTAGTCTTTGGCCTCGCTTACTGTAATTCTCGTACAACGAGGGCCGGCGACTCTCTACATTAAGCTCGGTATAATCTTCTGCCTCCGCAGTCCCTAATTCAGGGACTGAATCCTTTAATAATACTGCAAGGTTAGCTCGAAAAGCAGCTTTTACCTTATGGAAGTTAATAATCACTAATCGCCCTCCTCGTGGCATATAAAATAAAGGTTACTTCAGGAGGAAATGGGCAACGGCAGGAGCCCTAACCTCTATATCTCTTATAAACCTGTGATATGCCTTTAATACAAATTTCGCCATATCTAGAAGCTGGGGGACCGGTAACCCAGCATCCGCAGCAGCTTTTGCTTTAGCGACCTCCTGAGCCTTTTTTAAAATAGCCGCCGCAAATACGAGCTGGCCACGGTCGGTCTAAGACTTTGTAATATAATTGGTCATGTAGTAGACAGCTGTAAGGACCTTAGGTGATATCGGCGTAAAATTAACGTCGTGATTACATCTAATTACAGAAGCAATAACAAGGTTATACTTGTTAATAAACTAATAATTCCTCTGCATTCGTAGAAAACCTTCGGGTGTGACAAAAGACTCCGGCACTAGGGAGTGTGGAAATAGGAATCGGTAGATCTCAAGAAGACCGCTTCGCGATTTCCGCTACTGAGTTAGTAATAATAATAGGATATTAGCAGCAAGCCTCTCTTCCTCATTATCTCTCCGCCGAGTCTCGAGGCGAGCCTTTATATCTTTCCTTTAATATTTAATATAAGTATGAGAGTAGACGTGCATTTGAACCTTAGCAGCAATATTATTGGAGTCGATACTGAGAGCATCCTTAAACTCTTTAGGGGTCATGCCGTTTAAGATACTAAAAGTAACTGAGCCGGGAGGATCGGTCGCAGTAAATCGCTAACCGAGTACAAGGTCGACCGTCTCCTTGATTATTAATTATATATAAGTAATAAGACGGTCCCTGAAAGGAATATCGGTACGTAGCCTCTGGGATAAGTTTATAGTACTAAAGTTTCCAGAAAGCCAGGCAAAACCGTGAAGGTGTAATATCATCCGAGTAATTGATTCTACTACTCCGAAATATGAAGAGGTTATACCGAAGATACCTACTTCTCGGGAAAGACACTTAAAGAAACATTCGAAGAAAGCGGTAATAATGGCGTGAAAGTACTAAGTTACGAGGCATGGGTTCTTTAGCGTTAATTTAACTAACCGCGCCCGGACGCCTGTGTTGCTCAAGCTCACATCTTCCCCAGCTAACTTAATAATAAAAATATTCCCAATATCGCGGGGATTAAGCGTGAACCAAATAAGTGAAATCCCTAAACGCCTTATCTTTCCGAAGATAAGATTACGGAGTCTGATCTTTTCTCTATAAGACTCCGAATTAAAGGACGAGATGATCCTCATATTGTTAATTAAGGTATGAATCACTGGATTCGAGATCTTCGTCTTATTCTGAAATTGTATTGCAGTAGCGTGCAGCTCGTCGCCTATTAGCCTTGCTAGATCTACGGTAGCGGTCGTCCAGTAACCCTTCTTGACCTAGAAATAGTTTCTGAGACACGCTTATCGGATGAGAATCAAGTCGTAGAGGTAAAATATGAAATTATAATATTAAGAAAATCTGGGTTATTAATAATAATACAGAAAGTGGAGAGTATTACGCACAAGTAAGAGTGATATAATATAGTATACTTCGCAAAATCCTGCAATAATACCTTTTGAGGTCGATTCCCATATATATCACCTAAATGGCCTCCGATACTATAAGGAAACAAGGTCGGGAAGGCACTAATAAAGTACGCAGGGTCAGTAAAGGAGTCGAGGAGTGGTATTCCCGTTACATTCTGGTAAGAGATGTATAGAATAATCGGATCTGGAGGACGGTCTACACTGGGACCTCCCCGATCTCCTGGATTTCGAGGAGTCAACGTCGCGTCTTAAGCAGTAATATATATTAGACAGCCAATTGTAGGACGAGAGGAAGTTGAACATACCGCGAAAGCCCTCGGAGTCCTTGATCTCGAGAACAGCTTAAAGACTAGCTAAGAGAGCGGTCGTGCTCTGTGGATCTTAACCGTGGAAGTCGGAGAAGAACGACCGGCTAATAATTATGCCCGGCTTAGTATCTCCTACTTCCGCATCAAGCTTATTCTCAAACAAGCCCTGTTCCAAAGAAGTTGCATAACCTTCCCGCTCGTCTTGGACGGTTAAAGCAGTACTGCTCTCTATAGCAAGGAAGGCATCTCGAATCTCCTGCGGGATATGGTCTAAAGGCCAGGAATTTAATAGCTTATAGTCGATCGTTACTGATCGATACACAAGATTATAAGCACAAAGCCACACTAAGGCTTGCAACATATTATTCTTATTAACTAAGCAGAAGCGAGCGAGATTCTCCTCTAACGGCGGAGTGTCCCTTTCCTAGCTCACTATAATAATAGTGTGATCTTATAGTCTCTTTACTAGCAAGATAAAAAGAATATTACTCGGGTCCTGCTTCACAATAATATAATAACTACGCGCCCCCCGGTAGCCGATACCCTTATAAGCGCCAGAAGTGAGCTTCAGGAAAGCGCCAATAATATGAGCATAAGCAAGGAAACACTCCTCGACAGTATTAAGGTCTCGAAGAGCAGCGGGGTAATCTTGGCAGAACAATCGATTCACGAAGTTCCCGGCGGACTAAAGTAAGATTTTCCTCTTCGCGATACAAGAACCGCACGTCTGGCAAACAGAAAGACAATTATCAGTAATTACGCAGGAATTCGGGCTCGTCTGGGAGGCTTGGAGGTAATATAGCAAGTTCCTATCTTCAAGAGACATAGAAGTAGTACAATCTTCTTGGAATAAACCCCCGCAGATCCCGCAAGGCAGTCGTACAGAGGCGTATGCGATAGCCTGTTAATAAGATTTCATATATAATATTTGAATACTAGGCGTAATAATCTCTAGGAAAGTGGACGAAACCCTTCCCATATATTCGAACTCTTATCTAAGAAAAGACGGGATCTCGCCGTCATAAATTAGCAGTGACCGCGGAGGATAGGTTGTCCTAATAATAATCTAGTTAATAGTATTCGTAATCTCGACCTAATAAGTATACCTTGAACGCCAGTCTCTCATATCTACTCGGCCCCTCCTTGCACTAAGATAAGCATCGATAGCTTACTAGCTAAATACCAGCCGCCGACGCGCACTTTCACCTCGCATCCCGGCTCTTATCCCAGCTCTATCCCGCACGATCTTCTGCTTCTGTAGATTCAAACGGCGTGCTTTATCCTCCGAACGCCAGACTTCCCAGTCTCGCGCAACAATAGCATCTCCATCTAAGATCGTCTCCTCCCTACGATCATTAATACTCGCCTTCTCCTTACGAGCCAATTCTAGTTATTCGCTTACTCGCCGCTGCTCAATCCGCTTTTTAGAAGCCTCATCATGCTTTCGCTGCTATACTTAGTCTCGATTTAGTTAATCCAGGCTCCGCACCGCATACATCTCTCTCTGGCTCTGAGGAGGACCATAGAGTTTATGCCGTTGTAAATGAAGCTCTAGCTCTTCCGCCCTTTCCCTTCGGGATTCTAACCGCGAGGTCGTACTTTCGATCTCACGCAGCCGTGCTCGGCGTTCTAAATCTCGAACCTTTTCCCTCTGGAGTTCAATTGCAGCCAGCCGTAGATTATTTGCATCCTGCCATTAGATAGTATCAGTAGCACTAAGAGTGACTAGAGATAATGCAAAAGAAGCCATTCCGATATCTAATAAACAAATACAGAATACCAACTCAGTCGACATCAGAAGAAGAAAGAAAATATTAAGTTAAGTGACGTCAGATAAAAACACCTCGTATGAGGAAAAAAGTCAAACAAATACGGCCACCGAAGAGTAATCACACGACTAGAGGTCAATACGAGCGGGATAGAAGCGAAAATCAACAATAGATCCTCGCACGTGAAAGTAGCCAGCTGACGACCCCTTTAAAAAGCTCGGCTAATTTTTAGCCCCGAGAGCCTTAGGCGTAGGGTGCCTTCGAAGCCCTTCTCTCTCTTAGCAAGCTAAGAGTACGAAGGCACAAGAGTGCTAGCCTGCGGCGCGCACGAAGCCTTCGTACCTTTATTCCTAAGAAGAGGGCTAGGTATGTAACAAAGCAAACGTTTAGAATCCCACGTGACATACGAAACTAATCTAAGCAGCATGTGACATAGATCACCTGATTACCCTTCAAAAAGGTAGGCTAACTTCTGCGTCGCGCCTTCGAAGGACCTTCTCCTCTTAGAGGCTAAGAGTAAAAAGGTTCGTTGCTTCACTGGTAGCGTGTGCTCCGCCGCTGACGCCCTGAAACCTGTCATCCTTCCGAAAAAAGTAAAAGAAATCCATGGCTATTGCTTAATTACAATAGAATATGAGTGAGACCCGATGCAAAACAATACTGAAACAGTCAAACGATAAGAGAGCGTAGTGTTAAATGTAAGTCTAGAGAGAGTATATAGTAAAGAAAGTTAAACGCTGACTCTAACCATTCCCCTGGACATATGCAACGAATCATTCAGTTTGTGATTAATTTGTTAGCCGTGACGTATTGTAGTCCTGGTCAGATACTAATCACCTTTTCCAGTTTGCACCTTTTTATGCCATGTTCTCTATATGGCTTCTTTCTTGAGTAGCAATACCACAACTGTCTTATAACCTCCGGCTAAAGCTGCTTCGAGTGCGCTGCCGTAGAGTCCGCCTTGAGCATTCATATCGGCCCCTTTCTTGAGCAAAAGGACTGCGATTGCCTTATGACCTCTAGCTAAAGCTGCTTGGAGTGCGTTGCCGTAGTCTCCGCCTTAAGCATTTACATCGGCCCCTTTCTCGAGCAGAAGTGCTGCGATTGCCTTGTGACCTTTAGCAGAAGCTGCTTAGAGTGCGTTACCGTAGTATCCGTCCTGAGCATTTACATGGGCCCCTTTCTCGAGCAGAAGTGCTGCGATTGTCTTATGACCTTTAGCTAAAGCTGCTTGGAGGGCGTTACCGTAGAATCCGCCTTGAGCATTCACATCGGCCCTTGTACCGAGCAATAGTAAAACTGGCTTAAATAAACCTTCCCGTGATGCGTAATATAGTGGAGAGGCAATGCTTGTGATATTCTTTTCTATTTCAGTTCTTTTTCAGGGGGAGTCTGGGTCATAGAGCCGAATCCAGTTCTGAAAAGCTGGCTTTAGAGTATTTGTTGTTTATGTCGTGTCTTGATGTAAAGAATATTTCCTAACTATTGCTTTTATTAGCGTAATCTCCTTAAAAAGGTGTAGACGTTATCGGAACTTTAAGGGCTTACTCTTTTATTATTATTAATAATGTTGATCGACTGTTGAACCTTTATTAACTTGTTCATTTTGTAACCCGGAACTGGCTACGAAAAGAGCACTTTCTTAGGCGCTGGACAGTTAAAGCTCTTAAACGGTTAGAGGATATATTTTCGGATAGTCAGCATAGAAATAGGAGGATGTAGAGGATATATATTCCGTATGCACGATATGCCCTTAAATCCCACTTGGATTTAAACATAACATTTAATAAGACGATATTACTTTAAAAAATAAGGTTATGCGTTTATAGCGACGGAAGATATAACGAGGCGGAAACCGCTTTTAGTCAAGTTATGTAAGCTAGAGTGAGTCAGTTGAATACACGGCACCGAGATACATTAGCTAGCATGGCCCTCTTAGCGGCAACGTATAAAAACTAAGGGCGATGGGCAGAGGCGAAAAAGCTAGAGAGGAGCGTGATAAAGACTTGCCAGCGCTTACTTAGAGCCGAGCACCTGGATACGCTAGATAGTATGGCTAATCTTGTAATTACTTTTAGATATTAAGGGCAATAAAAGGAAGTAGAAGAGCTAAAGGTGAAAGTAATGGAGACACGCCAGCGGATACTTAGAGTAAAGCATCCGGATACGTTAGCTAGTATGGCCAGTCTTGTTATTACATAAAGACACTAAGGGCGCTGGGGAGAGGCAGAAGAGCTTAAAGTAAAAGTAATAGACGTAATCAAGAGATTAGAAGGTCCAGAATATTTAGACACGCTGATTAGCATAGCTAATCTGGCATTGACTTACAAGAGTTAAGGCAGATGGAACGAGGCAGAACAACTTAATATATAAGTCTTATAAACTCGACGAAAAGAGCTCGACGCAAAGCATTTAAATACCCTGGCAAGTGCGGCCAATTTTATAATAATTTTCAAATACTAAGGGTAATGGAAGGAGGCGAGAGAGTTAGAGGTGGAGGTAATAGAGAAACGTTAGTAAATATTCGGAGTAGAGCACCCGGATATACTGATTAATATGGCCAGTCTTATAATAGTCTGCAGATATTAAGGGCGATGGGAAGAGGCGGAAAAGCTAAAGAGAAAAGTAGTGGAGACTTGCCAGCGTTTATTTAGAGCCGAGCACTCGAATACGCTAACTAATATAGCTAATTTTGTTATTACCTTTAGATATTAAGGGCAATAGAAGGAAGTAAAAGAGCTAGAGGTGAAAGTAATAGAGACACGCCAGCGGATACTCGGAGTAGAGTACTCGGATATATTGACTAGCGTAGCCAGTTTTGTAATAGTCTTTAAATACGAAGGGCAATAGAAGGAGGCGGGGGAGTTAGAGGAAAAAGTAATAGAGATAAGTAAGAGGGTATTATGCTTAAAACATTTAAATACTTTAGCGCGTATAATTAATTATATTATAACTTAAAGATATTAAGGGCAATAGAAGGAGGCAGAAGATCTGAAGGTGAAAGTAATGAAGACACGCCGGCAAATTCTCGGAGTAAAGCATCCGGATACTCTAATTAGTATGGCAAGTCTTGCCACAATTTAAAAATATTAAGGGCAATAAAAGGAGGTAAAAAGGCTAGAAACTGAAGTAATGGAGATAAGCGAGAGAGTGTTGGGGTTAGAATATTTAAACACATTAACTAGTTTAGAAAGCCTAGCGTTAACTCTTTTAAAATAAGGGCGTTAGGAAGAGGTAGAAAGATTTTAGGTCAAAGTAATAAAGATTAAGACGAAAGTACTAGGACTAGATTATTTAGAGACTTTAATAGCCATTTTTAGTCTTACGTTAACTTTCTGGAGTTAAGGGCGATGGAATGAGGTAGAGAGGTTGGATTTATAAGTAATAAAAAGAAGTTTAAAAATGTTAAAAGAGGACTATTCGGACACTTTTATTAAAATAATTAATCTTACGACATTTTACTAGTACTAGGGCCGTTAGATCGATGCCTAAAAGCTAGAGGAGCAAGTAACGCAAAGGAAAAAGGAAGTATTTAAAGACGAATATCTTAACACGCTAATAAGTATAAATGGTTTAATTTTAACGTATTAAGGTTAAGGGCGACTAAGTAATATAAAAGATTTAAAAATATAAGTTGTGGAAATGTAAATAAGAATCTTAAGATCGGAACATTTAGATATTTTTACGAGTATAGGCAATTTAGTATTAATTTACTGGCTTTAAGGGAAATAGGACGAGGCCGAGCATTTATAAACGCAAGTATAGACAATTATTAAGGCGCTTCTTGGGAAAGAGTATTTAAACGTAATAAGCAGCCTATTGAATCTGGCTTTTATATATTATAGTAAAGGACTGTGGAAGGAGGCGGAAGAGCTTAATTTGGAGGCAATTAAGATGAGGGAGATGACTTTAGGAAAGAAGCACCTCGAAACACTTATTAATATGAATAACTTGTCACGAACTTACTATAATTAATAATAATGAGATAAGGTTAAAAAGCTATTTTATAAGGTTTAGGAGACAATGACGCACGTGCTTGGAATAGACTATTCGCATACATTAAGCGCTATAGTTAGTCTAGCATAAACCTGGAGAAGCCAACGAAAAATCAATAAGGCTATTCCTTTGCTCGAGTAGTATATTTGACTACAAAAAAAAAGATTAAGTTTAGAGTATTTTATTATTAAGGTATTAATAAATGCACTTATATAATGGCAGGGTTAAATTAACACAAATTAAACATTTACTTTACAGTAAATAATTAAGATTACAATGTCTTTATTTAGGTGTGTGTTTTTTATTATTAAGCATACGTATTATTGACTTCAGTAGTAAGGCTTTAGCGGCTTATAAGTGGTTTAAGCGTTTGAATTAAATGAACCGTTTACTTTATAAGAAGTAAAGGGCAGGCGGTTATTGTCGCGTTAAACTTATTATATTAGATTTAGGGATTGATTTAAAGTATTTATATTAAAAGAAAATTATGGACTATAAAGATTTTGTTATAATAGAAGAGTAGGAGGGGATTAATAAAACTGGTCACGGCATTAACGGAGTTTATTTAATTTTAAAGGTTATACCGGAGGTAGAAATATATGTTGCTCGGGTTTTTAATGGTAAAAGCGCGACTGCGGCAATCTTAACGTTAGTGGCTTAAGTATATATTTAGTCGAGACGATTGTGACTTATGTCGTTAATAATTATAAATAATTAAATATGCGATATTTACTTAAATGGTGGACATTATTATATTATTTTACGGGTTTAAGGACGACTACGAAGATATCCGTTACGCGATTATTAAAGCCAAAGCATAAGACGTCCTTATTTTCGCTATAGCCTCGAATGATGGTAATGTAGATGGGGTCGCTTTTCCGGTACGTATGGTTAGGGATGTAATTTATATTTTTTTTATAAATGGCAAAATTAAGCCGTCGTTATTTAACCCCGCGAAGCTTAATTACTCCTTTAATTTCGCTTTTTTAGGCGAGGAAATGGAGAGGGTGTTTGTTTTTACCGTAAAATTCGAAGCACGTGAAAATAGAACCTTTATTACGACATTTATAGTAGCTGGGATTGCCGCACTTATTTTTGACTTTTTAATTTAAAAAGACTGCCGAGATCTTATTAAGAAAAAGTTATTTAAGTCTATATTAAAGATGTTAATAGTGTTTAAGAAGATAGCAAAAGAGGATTACGGCTATTATTACGTCGCTTCGTGAAGAGTTTTAGAGTGCGATAGGAAATTTTCTTTTTAATAAAGCGATGAAAAGAAGCGGGTTTATATTATTAATATAATATCTTGTGCTTTACGTAATATTAATAAGGCTTAGACGTAATTGACCAGTTCCGGCATTGTTTTCTAACTCACGCGAAGCCAGAGTTGTGAAATAGCTAAGGCATTAGAGATTTAAACGTATTCTTTCCTATCTTTTAATAAGTGAATGAGTAGCTAAACCATAAAATCGTACAGAGGCTATATAGAAGCACTGAGTATTAATATAAGAGGAGAGTCATTTCCGTAAAAACTGAGCTAAAATATAAAAGAGTTATGAACTATAAATAAAGCGCTCCGCGGCCTTTACTTATTTATGACGATAAATACATTTTTATACCCGTTAAATATATTAATACTATTTATTAAGTCAAGACCTTCGGTAATCAGCCCTACTATTACCTCAATAGGCGCTAGATCTTCCTCTTTTATGTTAAAAGTTGCTCTTTTAACGACTGTATCTTTTGTAAACGCTATAATAAAAGGCTTTTTTGTGATTTTAGTCAATCGAACGGCCTAAATAAAATCCGATGCTTTTTGATAGGATTTCGAGTCTTCTTTCTTTGAAGAGACCGATGCCTTCGCTTTTACACTGATATCTTCTAATACGTTTGCCTTTGCCTGACCACTTATACTTGCCTTAAAAAGGTCGTGTTATTTATTTATTGCGCCTCTCGTAATGATTAGGCCTGTTACTATAAATAAAGTCCAAGAACTAACGCCTAGGACCTTTTTGCCCCTTAATTCCTTTTATATAAGTTCGCCCTCTAAGCTGTCTTCAATGTATGTTAAAGTAGGCTAAATAATATTTGTATTTAGTGACGTAAAGTTCGAGTAACTATTCGTAGATTTTTAGAATACGACCGTAACGTTAGCATTAACTTAGATAGGTTTAATGGGAGTATCTCCGCTTGCTGATAATTCCATATAATGGCCACAATTAAATTCCTAGTTTAAAGATCATTTCTTAGTTATGTAAATAAGTATATTCGCCGGGTAAGGCTCGGGACTATTAGTGTTAATACCGTGTCGAGGTGTTTGAGGTCTAGTATTATGTGTCCGAGGCATATGGCACTTATATTGCTGTCTTTTACCTTAGAGTATTCGGGAGGCGGGTAATGACTCTGACGTAGAATGAATTAGCACTTATTTATATTTATAATAGGAAAAGAAGAGGGAGGATTAGTCCGGGACAAATCGTTAACCGTTAAGGCGAAAGGGACTCTAGGAGTGTTAATAAGTCTAGTCGTGTCAGCCAGAAAAGCGTCGAAGGACAACGAGAGCGATAAGACGAAACATACCGAACAGGCTGATGCTCACGTCGTAATGTAAGGAGATGTTGATCGATATATCTGCATTAAGTAAGCCGTGAAGTTATAAGAAGGAAGGGGGCCTAAAGGTCGTGCTGAGGGGTTGAGTGCGGGGTTTTCGTTCTGGATTCTGGCCGTCCGCTGATGTGGCTGAGCGCAGGTAAGGCACGTTCATACTCGTAACCGAGGCGAGTGACGATCTTAGTGGGCACTGCCCCACACGTGCCACAATATTTACGCTGTAAGCTCACTTATGTACTGGTAACGCGCGCTTCGCTCGCCGAGGCCCTGAAACGGGCAGGTTCGGGGATGGATGTTGTCTTCAATCGATCAAGCAAGCGTATACAGGAAACAGTACGGTGAATGGCACGATGTCCAATATTATTCATTAAATCTAAGCTTTGAAACCTAATATTGAGTTCGTACGTCCCCTGCAGCCTACTCTTTTACTGGTCAGCGAATGAAAAAGGATATTTAAAAGCTAAACAACGATCTCGCGCGTTTCCCCGCTGTTGTGCCATTGTGGCTAATGGACTTGATTTAGTAGTCGGCGTTGGGGACCAGTTCGAGAGGGTAGTTGGTGGTATGGGAAGAGTGGAATGCGACGCGGCCAAACCACCCGGAAAAGAGGTGGATTAGGGTTGGTCATGTTCAGTTGCGGCGTGAGCAGATGAAGAGTCATCTATGCTGGTCATGGGGCTAGCTGGGTCGTCTACGTCGTTGTTACGGGAGGTGAGGGTCCAGATATATTAATATTTCAAGTCGCTTTGTGGAGCGCCTGGTCTGCATCATTGGGAGTCGTAGGGTTTACTGCGTTAACAAAGTATTGAAATGGTTCTTTTAATCTTTGCGTGAGTGGAATGAGGGAGCTTGGGTTGTAAGGAAGACGAGTACTGCGCAGTCCTTTGTGGCGATGTTGGCTGAGGAATACTCCACTTCCAAGTTGAGCAAGCGGAAGGATAATCTCCTTGCTATTTTGGGAGTCTGTAACAAGTTCGGAGATCATTATGGGCAAAAATTCCACGCTGGAATTTTGGACGATGGCACAGGTCAAGGCTTCCTTTGGTATGCGTCAGAGGATTCAATGCCACAATATAGGGACTTCCATGCACTATCCTGGGCCTGGGCCGGTCGGTCTGGCAAGCCTTCTTACTATATCCCCAAACCATTAGGGACGATCTCAGACGGTCTAATTAGTCGCATGTCATTCCAGCAGACGCGAACAAGTTGCGATTATAACAATCCGCATGGTTTATGCGAGGGTACCTGCATCTCGGGAGAGGTTTCTTTCACTGCTCCAGTAGGAGTACTGCTTAGAGACCAGAAGCTGTACGATTTGAAGTTTAAGGGCTACAACGGTCCATTTGAAAGTGCACCTAATCAGCTTCTAATTTGGCTACTCGGTTCTGGTGTTCATAATTCTGGTATCTCAATCCCTAGAATTGACATCGAGAGAGGAACTATTGCACACAGTCCACGCAATCTGTTCTTGCCCCGCCATACCGAGCTTTTGAAAGACTCGTGTGGCTGTTGTATCGGTTATCTCATCCCGGATGTTAGTAGATCTAACAATGAGCCAATTTCGGTAATTTGTGTTGGAGTTCTGCAGTGGAAACATCAGGGATCGCTACTAGAAAAACCGTATGGCGGACGTGTTCAAGGTTACTGTTATGACCGGGAAAGATGCATTGAGATGATTGGACTCGAGGCACTAGCGGGAACCCCTACGAGATATCGACGAATTGGCCGAGGTAGGATACTATGCAATGCTTGGCTCGATCAATATACAAAGGAACAGATCACTATCGTTTGATAGTATTTAGTTCTCCATGTAGTAATAACGAAGTTAAGCTCTAAGCTGTGAGCATTCTGTAACGTAATGCAAGAGTCTGCTCTTGTTCTATTAGGCCGAGGCTGGGAAGTAGCTTCCTTAATTGGATTAGGACTTTAGATGCCGGCTATAGTAGACTATGATTGTTATGGCCATCTCGGCAATAGGTCAATTATATTACTAGTGTGTGGCTTAGGAGGAAAACTGTCATTTTATTTGAGCCCGATGGCCATCGAAAGATAAGAAAGGAGCGCAATCTCTTATTATTATCTCTAGCCTCACGTTCGAATGTATAACGATGTGTGGTGTGCTTTTGATCCCGTGACAGACACCTCACATCTTCTAGTAAGTAGGGCTTAGAATCTTCTAGCGAGGGTATAGAGGAAGCCGATTTTAGATGTGACTGTATTAGAGTTTACAAAATGGAGCTCCAAACCTTATTAATGGTATCCGTAGAATTAAGTTGCGCTCGAAATGCTTGTCAGTTACTGGTGTAGCAAGCTAATATGCCAGCAATCTACTTACTTCGAAATCTTGCTTAGTTATATATACTATTAGCATTACAGGAGAAGTTTATTATTCTGTTAAATATATTGACATATTACTTGAAATTCATTACAGCAATTCTTAATTCTTTACACTAAATTGAGACGTCTCATTTGGGTGATAGTTATGTGACAGTCTGTGATTCGGATGAGGAAATCATGAACTGTTCCCCTCAAGGTATACTTGTGGTTGACATCCCAGCATCTGCGTTGCCACGCGGACCCGCGGAACTAGCCTAGACGGAGACACTGCCTTGCTTAGGAAAACATGCTATAGTATGTCAGGACTGGGTCTGAAGCGCTATGTGGAGAGAGACTTACGTTCGTGAAGGGCGTTAAAGAGTCCGAAGCTTGAATCGTCGTGAATTCGAGAGCTTCTTGGGACTAGCCCTTATTACTTGACGTGCTATGCCACATGAGGACTTCTAGTATCCCGGCCAAAAAGGCAGAGTTATACTTATGGTCTGCAGGACAGTCCTCCCGCGAGCTTTCGTAATGCATGTCAGGGACTGGATGGTCAGCGATGGTAGATAGGAGGGAGGAGTGGCATGCCTAGTTGGGGAGATACGGGGTTTGGATCTTAGTGGAGTTTTATCAGTCTGCCGTGAATTTGTTTGTCACGGAGCCTGGTAGAAGGGCTTTTGACTTGACATGTAGGTGAACGGTCGTAATACAAGGACTCCTAAAGTCTGCCTCGGAAGAAGGAGAATGAAGATACGGACCGAGTCTAGTATTCGAGATGTCGTCCTGAGGCTGAGAGCCGTTTCTGACCTTGGCAGTTCTCAGATTTTGGTTCGTGAAAGCAGCGGGGGGAGTTCCGCCTAATGTGGGAATTCTTAAGATTTAATTTTGAAAAAATGATAATATAAGTAAACTACGAAATTTTTCCAAGTGCGAATCAAAACGTAATAAAGAAATTATTAAAGAATAATAACGAACAGATTATAGCTTTATTTATAGATGTAATAGAGATTTAAGACCCCTAAACTATGAAGTATTTTCGGCATACCGGGGTTTTCAGTACGCATAGATAAACGTTACTTGAGATAATGTAACATGGCTTAATGTCTACAATTTCGACATATCCATGTTATTAACACCTATTTTCCATTTTATGTACATATTCAAATGCACTTAATAAGCCAAACATATGAGCAAGCCCTGCAAATAAAACCATAAAGTGGAACAGTTGGTGGCTGTTCCCGAATATGTCGAACTTTATAGGAAACCATCGTTTCGGTATTTATAAGACATATAAGAAACGGGGACAGCATATCGATAAGGGGAAATACTCTATATATATAAATTACTACGCTAATCAAATTAAGTACCGTCATGAATAAAATCCAAAGTAACCCCATCTTATTTTTCTATACCGTCTATTTATAAAAAACGAGTCCGTGAATAATAGGCGAGATTAATAAGAACCCTAAACAACCATATATTACGGCTCTTCACGATCTTAGACAAGGATAGTCAAAGTGCGAGGTAAGTGTCGCAGCAATACAAAAGACCGCTAACATCGAGACTTAATGGATACATTAACGAAAGTAAGAAAAATACATTAATACTATTTAAACTTATTATACTCCAATATAATATTTGTAGCTTTCGATCGTAATAAAAGCCATAAAAGATAAAAGGAATAATAAATCCTTATATTAAAATCATAATACTTAAATAGTCAAGCTAATTTCCTTATTTATGTACCCGCTTATCATAACTATTAAAAGTATAAAAATTACTAAACTTATAAGAATCGGGTGTATTAAAAGAGAAAAATAGCTTACCTAACGAAGCAAAAAAAGCAAACAGCTATACTAAAAAAGAAAAACGAAAAAACGATAAGGTCGTTAAAATAATTAGTTAAGGAGTAAGTAAAGAGTTTAGTGCAAACAATAAACGAGAGCACTGTAAAAAAAAAAGGCCCCAAAAAGGTGCGAGTAAATATTAACTATAGCTATAAGTTTACTAAGTTAAAGGTCTCTTAGAGAATAGCATACCCATCTCGTTATATAAAGAGAATATACTCTTAAGCAACACTAAAGCTAATTATAATACTAGCCTAATCATATTTAAAGTTTATTCTCACTTTAAAGGAGTAAAATTCTTACCGATAACCCGAGATAATAAACTTATTATCTTTAAATAAGACATTAATTATTGCTATATGGCTTAATCCCATGATTAGTAAGACTTCTCAATCGATTTATTAAGGTACTCTATACCTAATTAGTCCTATATTAGAAGAGTAGGTGGTCCTTTTGCGGCTTCCAAGGGCTAGCTAAAGAATAAGCGAGGCATTTTAAAAGTAAATGGTGGTTTAATTAGATAAAATAGGATATATCCGGACTTTAAGAATATATGTAATCTATTTCAATATATGAAGCAGATATTAAGCGGGTATTGCCCCGGCAGATGCTTTGATCTGATACGAAGTGCGGAAACCAGGATCTCGAAACCGAGATGCTGGAACTCGGAGCTACGAAATAGGATTTAACTCACAGTCTCTCTGCCCTCGCTGGGAAACGCAAAGGTAGAGACCTAGTGACTGTCTCGACTCCGAGCCAGAGAGCGATTATGTGCTTGAGTAACTGCAGAAGTTTCGCCTATAACTTAATAGTTGTTCCCCTAAAGAAAAATAACGACCACGAAAACCCAATTAGTAGCACTATTAATAACACTATCAATAGCACCACTAATAGCACCAGCACATTAACAATAACATTGCCTTCTTTTAATTCTTAATTTTATCCTGGGATCCACACCACTCGAAGGTCTTTACTCTCTTTCTCCTTTTGGACTATTACTTTTAAAGTCAATATAAAATCTACAGTTCTTATTTTTACCTTTTTAATATGATTGCTTTAGTTACTGCGAAATCCTGCGAAGTACCCTACGTCGCTATAATAGTTTAATTTGCCGAAAAAACTTCTCTTAAAACTTAGCAAGTTTTAAAGTTTATGTTACCGCTCTTTTCCGACTGCACATATTAATTCCCGGGCGATGTAGTGTTTGCTAGCGGTAAGTGGATCTTACGTCTCATTATATTAAATTTAACATAATCGACAGTCACAGGGCTAGCACCGGCGACGATAGTTGCCATAAGCTTTGCAGATAATGGATTTTTCACGGACAGGGAGGGCTTACTGTTTGACTTAAAAAACCTTAATCGTTTCTTAAGTCACTTTAGCGAAGGTGTCGACGCGAACACTTTTCTTAATTTTATGATATATAATATCTTTACTAATGCTAATAAGGAAATCATAATTAGGCTAAGATCGTGATTTATTTTTAATAGTAAGGCTTCGTAAAGTATTAGTTATTATTAATATATTTTTGGTTTCGTTTTTGGATAACACGCTCTTATTAGGGATTTTTTGATATGGAAAGGGGTAGTAAGACTTCGCAAGACTGGATAAATCTGGATTTAATGTATAATAAATAAGGCATTAAATATTTAAATTAAATAATTTGAATATCTCATTTAATAAGCTAAGTCTTTATATATTATATATATACTTAAATAAAAAAGAACTACTTCCTTTAAGAGCGTTTAGTTTTACCTCCTAAAAGAGGGGCATGCTTATTATCTTCTGTCTTAGCTACTTAAGACTTATTTTTTATTTAAAAATTAAAAGCCCTAAATTGTGTTACGTTAAAATTCTGACTGACGAGTCGAATGGCTATAATCTTAGTTAAGGCGGCGAAAACGTAACGTGACGCATACCTTATTCTTTCTTAAACCTAACTCAAATGAGAATCAATCTTAAATTTAAAAGTAATGTTTTAAATGGCTTTAAATTCTAGACTGGGTTCCTAAAAGCGAGTAAAAGACTTTGTATGATGTCCTGGTGATGTCTCTCTCAAGTAAGGGAAGGGAAGCTACCCTAAGTCTCCTTTAGAGTACATAAATCTTACTAGTCAAAATGAAGGATATTGTTTATATTAAGACGGCGTAGGCAATCGCCAATACGTTTCCATAAATATGTGTGTTCATTTATTAGTCGGCATAGTTTGTGAATAAACTTAAGGTCTTGGAGTGCATTGATCCGCAATAGTTTACGGTATGCCTAAATACTTTCAATAAGTTGCGACATTTTTCCTTTAGCGAGATTAACTATCGGATATTCTAAGGTAAACGGATTCTTAGCTTAATAAACCTCAAGAAGAGCCTTTCGAGCACTGAACCTAAGAACTGAAGATGTTGAACTTTTGTACGTGACGCCTCTTTTCAATAAGCGAGGATATAGGGCCCAGGAACCGAGCACCGAGAGTCGCGATCGCAATTCACGCCAACTTCCCTAGGGTTTAAAACCTCTTATAAAGCGCATCTTCGATTGTTCCTATCGACATCAATAGTAAAGATTTACTTATTAATCTATTTTAATATTAAATTTCAAAACTATAATATTATCTTAATCTTAACTGTATTATTATCATGGGTTTTATCCGTACATCGGTTATAGCTATTAGAGCTTTCTTTATTATAAAATTCATATAAGTAATATACAAAATTCGTTAGTTTATTACTAAACATTTTTAATCTTTATAAAAAAGATGCCGTCTAAGACAGCTACTTATACGAGTCTCGGTACGAACGTCGGGAGGTCCGCAAATCTCGGAGGGCTTTAAGAGGCTATAAATCACAGGGTAGCCGTTTTATATATTCTAGCCGGGACTAGTGTATTTAAAGACATATAGCTAGAGAAATCTTAGGGTTTGAGCTTTGTATTAGTGTTTCTGAAGCAATGTAAAGGGCATTCCGCGCACTTCTTAAATATAGTATGACACAATCTTGACATGATTATCAAAACTAACGTCCATCCCTGCGTGCCGGAAAACTGTTGGATCCCAGATTACCCGTGGCTGCCTACTAGGCAGCTACGGTCTCTTGTCTATATAAGAACACCTCAGACTTGGTCATGGGTACGGGTTTATCCGGATATATCCAAACAAAGGGTCCCTGGGTATCTATCCAGCTAAATTTTGGTGGCTGGGTACAAAGGGGGCTGGGTTCCGGATTTTCCGGGTATTTTGACTGTTTTTGGAGTAGGTTTAGAGTGCCCTGAGGCTGAATTTCATTGATATCTAGTCTTCAATAACTAGAATATCGTGAGCTCGTTGCGCACCAACAACAGGCTCTAGTGGCTCTATAACTCTCCCATCTGCGCTAATTAAGATATCTTCCTCTTCTTGTGCTGGTGCTAGTAGTCCCCAACTACGTAGACAGAGTACATACCTGACCATATCACTTACAATTCGTGTACGTTTCTTAGAGATCAAATTACCAGCTTCACTAAATACGCGTTCCGAAGGTGCTGAAGTTGCAGGAATGGCTAAGAAATCAAGAGCTATTTGCGTAATAATCGGAAACTCCAAAGCTTTACTAATAAGGTAATCTCTCTGCTCTTCCGGTGTGCTTTGGCGAGAAAGAAGAGGCTCTGCGTACCACCGCTCAAATTCAGACAATATCACACCAGGAGCTCCAGGTTGCGCAGGAGGAGGTGCTTGTTGCGCATTCATATGAGCATCAAAACCGTCGAATGGGTCGATTCTCCATGCGTCCTCATCAACCACTTCATCAATTGAACCGTCTCTTTCGTACCGTAGAGCCTCTGCGTCGATTTCAGCGAATTCAGCCTCCTGCCTGTGATATTCCTTGATTTTAATAGCTCTGCTTTTATAGTCGCTAAAGACGCGTTCAAAATGGTGCTTTGCCTTGATATATTGAGGGGAACGCGTGCCTCCGTCCGCATCAAACAAAAACGACACCATCTGTAGCTTGTATCGGGGGTCGCAGATCATAGCAACAAAAGAGTGACGTGTAGCTATTGATTTCTTGAAGTATTTATCGAGAACGTCGTGTGCAGAGGCAGCGGCGAGCCTGAGGGATGGTCGGTCGTCGCGATATTATGAGATGAACCTTCTAGGGCTGTCCCGGGATACTTACTCCGTCTGACAGAAACACTAAGCGAGGTCTAACCGGCTTCCCTTACATAATCCCGCCCCTGCTAAGAATCCCGTCTAAATTCCTGATCTACCCCCCCATATACTCCACTAAATCATAGCTAGAGCGGACAAATCGGCAGCGATTTCTGCGGCAATTGCTGCAATTGAAAGAGGAGAAGTCGCAGATTATTCTGCCGCGGCAGCTAAATTCAAATGGGACCGAACGTCGATTTCTAAAAGGATCCGTGGCTTAACACGCTCCCGTCAGGACGGCACCGCTTTTTGGAAGTAAGCTCTTACCCACGCTTAAGAAAAGGTCTTGATCGATCGAATCAACTATTTAACGGATCGTGGCCTACCTCCGACGAGTTGTATAGTCAAGAGTTTAGCTGAAGAGATTCGAGGGAGTAGTGTAGGCAAGAATTGGACCGGCACTTTCGTCCGTCGCTATAAGGCGCAATTAAAGAGTGCTTACCTTCGGAATATCGATAACTTACGATTCTCTGCCGAGTATATTCTGATGTTTATACTCTTTTTCCAGTTGGTATATTACTTTATGCTTTTGTTTTTGTCTTTTAATTAAGTTCTTGGCTAATTATATACGTTTGAATTATAGTTACTAAACGTCGTTTCCAAGTACTTAATCAAATTCGAAAATATCTGGAATTTCGACGAGAAGGGATTTATAATAGGCTTTTGCTTTTCTATAAAGAGAGTTATAAGCCTAGGGGCATACAAATCAGGTCGAGTTACAAAGGCAAAGCAAGACGGAAATCGAGAGTTTGTCAGTTGCCTCGCATGCGTCTCTGTAATTAGCAAATGGATTCCTCCACTTTTAATATACAGAGGCGATTCTAAAGAGTTGCAAGACACGTGGGTGCAAAATGTGAAGCCTGGAGACAAGTGTTACTTTTCTATTTCCGATAATGGGTGGAGTTCTATAGCCATAGGAATGAAGTGGCTGCAGGAAGTCTTTAAACCTTATACTAAACCTTTCTCGCCGCGGGAACATCGTCTTTTGCTGCTTAATGGGCATTCTAGTCATGTTAATATGGCGTTTATTCGTTAGGCTGAAACGCATAAGATTATCCTTTTAGTGCTTCCTCCTTATACAACTCACCGGCTTTAGCCTTTGGACGTCGGCTTATTCTAACCCTTGGCAACTTACTACTCCCAGGAGGTTAATCAACTCATGTCGAAAGGATTAGGCTATGTCTAGATGTCTAAACGCTTCTTTTACGGCTTTTTTAAGAGTGCCTAGGAGGCTGCTTTCACTAAGGATAATATTACCCACGCGTTTATAAAACCCGGCATTTAGCTTATTAATAAGGAAATCATTTTGGCGAAGATCCAAAAGCCTATTCCTCTACTAAAAACACGTCCTACAACAAAAAGGACACCTCTTACGATTAAGGCAATACGTCAATTCATAATCCGGTTCCAGCAGTCTCCCTCAAAAGAGCGTGCGAATCGAGCCTCTAAAGCACTTCTAGTTCTTGCCGTAAAGAAGTCTATTGTCGTCCACGAGAACCACGGCCTTCGTAAAGCACTCCTTTTAGAGTAAAAGAAGCGTAAAAAAGGCAAGAGACTTAATTTATGTGAAGAGAACGATACTAGAGCTATATATTAGGCGGCAGATACAGTTGCTAAAGCCGTAGAGTTTCAAGCTGAAAAAGAGAGGCTATAACAACTCGAGGACGAAGCTAAAGAGCAACGCAAGGTACAGCGAGCTACGAATGCCTTTAAGAAGAGAGAAGAACAAATTGCAAAGGAGCAGAGGCAAGCTACGAAGCAATTAGTCAAGGATCTGGCGGCAGCGAACCCAATTCCACTTAAGACACCAAAATCACGCTCTTTACCAGTCAAATCTAATGCAATTAAGACAAAGAAACCAGCTCGCGCTAAGCTCACAACTAAGCAACTTACTTCAAAACCCTCCTTAATCGTCAAATTGCTATTAAGAAATCATTGCCGTACTTTAATTGCAAAGAAGGAGGATGCGGGGTTGTCACGTAAAAGTCGAGGAGGACGGAAGATTAAAACACCTACACGATATATTTTATAAAATTGATTTAATTCAATCGATTAAGTAAGATTTAATGCAACTTTTGCTTTAATACTTGTAATTATATTTTTATTTTTGGTGAAGTTACGATTTGTAAAAGTCAGGTGCAAAATGTTGTTGGGGCGGGATTTATAGCCGGGGCGGGATTATATAAGGGAAGTCGGTTAAATATAGATTCAGAAAATGAAGCTTAATTTATCTCCCCCGCCTCCTTTCGCGGCATTACCATCCACCTTCACGATCCTGCGACAACACTACAGCCTCGAAGCTTGACGGTGGCTGAGCGGTATCTCTCTTTGCGGTATTATAGGTCTGTATTTGTCTGCTGGGCTTGGTGTCGTTGAGGCTCGAAGAGATGCTCGGAAGGGGGTGGCCAGTGCAACAAAGGGTCGCTGACCTAGTACTCTAGGTTTTGGCCTCACGGGATCATGACATTGAGACCAGTATGCTTTGACAGTAACTAGGGGTAAGAGAAGTTCAAAATGTTTTCTGATGTGGAAGGGGGAACGGACTTCGGGTTGAAATTGTGTCAGAGTAGGCAGAAGTAAGGAACACCAAAGGTGGGTTATGGAATGTGTTTCTACTTACTCCTGGTCCTTGAAGTCTCTACATTTGCAACACCCTTTTAATTATTGTGCGATGACCTTTCAGCCCTATCTTGGAACCTAGGTTTCTATGCTGCTCGTCACGTGTTGCCAGAATACGTTCTCTTGTTACGGTTGAAGGAAGGATATCATCGCGGGATTTGGATCCTGCTTCTCCAGAATAAGTTGAATAGGCTTTACGGGTCCGAGAACAACTCATCGACGTTTATCACGATGACAACTCATGGCCTTTGGAGTCAATAGCAGGCCTCAAAATAGATTTTGTTACCCGGAGATTTTTTCTCCCGACCATCGCACCCCAGCAATCCACGCCGCTAGACCGCGGTGTTGACATCTGCGCTCCCAAAAAAGACTGCATCTACCCTAGCTCGAAGGAGTTGCTTGTTGACAGCAAAGACCTCTGCGACCAATCCGCAGCCAGTTTGTTTGCGCCTCCATATATTTGATAGGTTCATTCGAGATCAAAAAGCTGACGTTCTTGCTTGGCATGCAGCTCCATGCGGTCAGCAAAAACACGTGATGGCTGGAAGTGGAACTCGAATCATGGTATTGGGGTAGGAGGCCCGATCTTTTGGGATTTCACTCTATCTTAAGCACAAGGCTGAGCGGGCTTTCTTTCCTTGGGATTGCGGCTCCTTATGTAAAATCGAAGACTGTACTAGGCGGACAAGCTTACTGCGATTAGAGATGGGTTGGAAAAGGCAGTGTGAGAGGAATGCGGACTGCAGCTCGGTCTAATTACAGGTATTCTCTCGATTTGGGATGAACTCTGAGCAGAGCAATACTTCTATATATGAACACTCAGGTATCCTCATTCTATGTTATCCCATTCCATCATCAACTGTCTCATCTACTCTACCACCACTTCATACCACTTCACCTTCTCACCACCTCCCTCAACATTTTTTCGGTCTTCCAACAGTCTCCTATCTTATATTCAGGATGTACATTCCAGTAATTCTCTTTTCCATTGCTCTTGGTCTCTCGTCCGCAGCACCAACATCATCATCTTCCAACCAAGAGCGGTCAGACGCCGCAGCACCGGCTGTATCATACACTTCAGCAGCACCAGCAACATCCTGCACAGCAAAAGCATCCTCAAAAGATCTCGAGCTCTACCAAAAGCTCACCTCGGCACCAAGTGCCGTCCAACGCCAAAGTCTCCTCAGCGATGCCGATTTCGTCTTCGACTTCCTGAACCCATGCGACACAGAAGGTGCCACCACGACTGGCAAAGGTGGACACACTGTCCGCGCTGACCGGGCATCATTCCCCGCTCTCGTATCCCAGGGCGCCTCTATCACGATCGGTTTCCTCGGTCCTTGTGGCTTCAACACACCTCACGTACACCCGCGCGCTGCAGAGCTGAATCTCGTTGTCGAAGGCACATTATTCGCCTCTGTCACTGCTGAGAACGGAGCTAGACACATGAGCCATACTCTCAACAAGTGGCAGATGACTGTCTTCCCTGCAGGAGCGATGCACACCGAATTCAATCCCGACTGCACGCCAGCGACTTTCGTGGCAGCTTTCCCCAACGAGGACCCAGGAGTCGGGCAGATCGCACAGGAATACTTCGGTCTGGAGAATGAGATCGTCAAGGGTAGTGCGGGGGGAGAGCTGTCGATCGATGGTGCCGACATCGATAAGTTCCGCACTGCCATTCCTGCCAATGTGGCTGCTGGTGTTGATAGCTGCTTAGCCAAGTGTGGTATCCCAAAGAGATAGATTTGTGGCATGAATTTACGATCGGCATTTTTGATGAGCGCGGCATAGCATAGCGTGGTGTTTTGTTTCTGGAACAGGGCTGTCTGCTTTACTTCATTGCGACGGCGTTCATGAGGGTAGACCTTACATTGGCAATAGATTAGAATCAGACAGACGCTCGCTGCGTTTTGTAGTTACACATGAATTCACATATATTATATATCTATTCGTTCATAGTCATTGCATTACTGCATTTACTTGACTTTGCTAAGAAGATGGGCTTCAACGGGGTTTTGGGGTAAATCTTCACGCTCTGAGCACCGTACCAGCTCTTCATACACTAAAAAAAAAGAGGCGATGGCTCATGAATTAACACAAGAGCACTGCTGTCAAGATTTGAATTCTCTAACTGAATATCAATGCCTTGCCAGATGTTGTCTTTTCTCAAATTCTCGTGGAAAGTCTTATCTCTTCCGGTATGCCAAAACGTGTCAAAATAATCTTTGATCTATGGATGTAGAGTCCTAGCATGACCACGTTTAAAAATCAGTGTTTTCCAGTCCATTAAATATGGCGGGGTTTTCATTTAAGTTATCCCACCACGCTTGATTGCTAACCCAAATCAAAAACTAAAATCCATGCAATAATCTAAGATACAGTCAGACCCCCTGGGTACCTGAACGATTTGAGCAATTTAGTCGCATAATGCGCCTTCACAGTCCGAGCCCAGATCTACACCACATGGGTGGTCGCAGATGTAATTGTATTCTGTGACTTGATTGCCGTATTTGCACCATGATTTTTTCACATCTACAGACGGTTCACATCAAAGATATATTGACTTCGTCGATATGGAAGCGTAGGAGGGAAATTCGAATACTTACAGGGCAGCATCTCAAAAAAATTGTAATCGACGTAGTTGCGAAGCAAAACTGACTTTAAGTGGTAAATCCTGTTTTTAATTGAGCAACTTTAATGAACGATAGTCTTGATTTTATATTATGTTGAGGTAGTTTGAATTTGAAATTATCTGTTCGCTAATGAGGGGGTTGCTTTTGTTCTTGTGCAATCTGAGGACGCGAGGAGTATGTGTCACTGTGGAGTTGTTGATTGTGGATGTTGAGAATTTAAAACCGTCAGAACCTGAACATTCAGAGCGATCCAGGACTTTTCATGCTCCTTCAGCAATTAGCTGTGAAATATCTCAGCTCGTTAAGATGAAAAAAAGTCCGTACAGCACCGCAATGGCAGCGTCGAAGCCCAGTCATCAAACATCTTGCACATCGGCATCATTTAATTAACTGGCCACGAACAGGAGATACAATTCTGAATAAACCTTCTCAAGTTGCACCCAACCTAGGGGGTTTTTCTCTCCCCTTAAAGCCCACTAAGTTTGCTTCAATGATCCTGTCGTGCTTGCTAAGAGAGAAAGGGAGGCATTGCGATGAAATCCAACTGCACGAAAAACAAACAGTTTGCAGATTGGTTCGTGAATCTTGGAGCATCGGAGTCGCTTTCCGGCATGTGGTCGGAAATCGATCTGTTTTATTCGGCTTTTTTTGCTTAAGTAAATTACTTCTGGGGATCTCAGCGTCTGAATCGGTAGGCTTTGTGTGAAGGAAGATACAGTGTCCGGAAGAGAGATTTCGCTTTGTGGTCACGTATACTGAAATGTTGGTAGTGTATTGAACCGTAAGTCCTGAGCTTTTATGTTTGACCAAGAAGGATTGACGAACATTATTCTTCGCTCAGGGCCTTCGAATCAATTATAATGTGTTCTAGCTAGTACAGTACACAATTTACCCGGGCAAGAAAACTTGGTCGTCAACTTATCTCAGTACGGAATATTCTGATTTCTTTGTACTAAGTGAGAGCTCTTGCCGGTGTAGTTTGTGACAGTGATATCCTGCTGGTAACAGGTGACGGCTGCGTCTTTGGAGTTACAGATCCGGGGGAACAGAGCGCAAATCGACCGTATTTCAACAATTATTCACCCTCATTCCTCGCGATATAATGAAATTAATTTTCTTTCTGACGAAATACCTACGACCAGGGGGTTTGGTCACATTAGTCGAGTACTACAAGTAAACATTGAAGTGATCATATGACTTCGTTTTGTAGAAAGAGACCGTTCATTGGGATGGAAATCTCACTCTGTGCAGTATTTCACGTTGCCGGGTGAAAGATCAGCGAAGCTGTGATCACTGTATTAGGAGAAAGTGTGATATTGCAAGCACTATCATTGAAGAAGGCGTCGATTGTACGAAGGAGATAGAGAACTCGGAACGACCGTTACCCCCAATAACCACTTCAAAATATTCCAAAGATATCCGTCATAATTGTACACTCCTACCATTAATACCTTCATTCATCTTCCCAATTTCTTCCTCCTGCCCGAGACTGCTATTCGTGATGAGCAGCCTAGACAACGCCACCACTATGATGAGCAGCACTGTATTGCGTCGACGCGCCATGATGTTCAACACCTGAGACACGTCCAGCTTGAGTGAAGTGGAAAAAATTAGGAGCAAAGCGCTTGCTGTAGATCAAGAATAGCGTGCCGTAGATCGGAACAGCAATTAGATCAAGAATTCCATAGAAGATCATCTCTCCGGTAACAGACAACCTGTTCGACCCCTCGCTCAGGCCCCATGCAATCGGAAACGCCATCCACGCCAACACAAGAATGCCAGCCAACATGGTGTAGCTCTTGCCAGTGTTGATACGCGCTGCGTGCTCGCGGCCCCAGACCATCATAACGTACGCGAGGACGAAATAAGCGAAGATACCGAAGGCAAAGTATCCCCATTTATATGACGACTCAACAAGGGCGCCGCAGAGCCATGAAACAACCCAGATCTCTTGCAGGAAGACAGCGAAGAAGATGGTTGCCCAGGAGACGCCGCTGACAAGCAGGTTAGCGGTGACGATGAGAGGCCATGCGAGAAACCAGTAGATGTAGCGGACGTAGAAGATCGATCGAGTCTGGCTCTCATTACCGTCGTTATGCATGTATTGACGGACTGGAGTGTTGCCTAAGTTGGCGGCCATGGTGAAGTAGGAAATGAAACCGATGAAGGCAGCTAGAGACCAGAGATAGTGGAAGATGCGTTCACGGTAGAGGGGGTTGACTGCGACGGCGGTTCCTAGGGTACCGATCTGAGGGTCTCTCTGATGGTCAATTTTGTCACCGTGTCTGGAGCTGTGAGCACCGGTCATGGCCTTATAGCGCATCAGGGTCCAGGCCAACCATCCTAGGAAAATGAGGCCGAAGACTGCCGTGACGGCCCAAAGCCAGTTGGAACCGTTGGTGGTGAGGTGGCGGTTGGCATCTGGACGATTGATTTTGAGGGCGTCGTTACTGCGCTCCAGAATTGAGGAGGACATCACGAGGTCTGGGAAACTGCTGTTGAAAAGCTTTTATGATTTTGATGGAGAAGCGGATGTTGCTGTTATTGTTTGGGTGGCTGAGGAGTTGCCGGAATTATGCTGAAGTATGTGGCGGTTTGCAGTAAGGGATGGCACAAGCGGATTGCTTTTATGTTGAAATATGGGTATGATGACTTTCACTTATTCTTGACCTAGTTCATGCTTGGGGTTTTCTCGCTCGTTGCATCTCCTATCCATTCCTTGAAACGCCTCATGGATTTCATGAATGATTGGATAGGATGACAGGCTCTAGATGATCTCATAGAGCCCCATGTAACATCTACAGAACTGTACAGGTAATTTCCAAATATCGTCACAGAGAAAAAATTAACATGTGATTGGAAATCGCCACAAAAGCATCAGACATTCCAGGGCGCCATGGAAAGCATGCCCCATGCGTGCAGCCCTGTCGCTAGTCTGTGACACCCAAAGCATTGGGCACAATTGTTCAATGACATATTCCAACAATAATCTCATTCGTGAAGAGAGCATACCAAGTAGCAGGGGGGCCGGGTTCCCTATCGAACGCAACCTATCGTATACTATTACACGTGTGAGGCCTGAGCCTCGTCATTTTGAGATATCTCGTCATCTCATCATCTACCGGAGCTGACCTCCTTTAATATTGCCGTAGCCAATTTACGCCACATTGGTAATGACTGCGCCATACGTGTCCTCGAAAATGTCGAAGGGCGTGTCATGGGTTTTCGATTGGTATTCCTATGGAGTGCTGTGAACCTCTCTGCTTCATGTAAACAGCGTGGCGGGGAGGTTACAGTTTTCGTAACTATAGATTTGGAAAGCACGAGCCGTTATTTCTGGGGAAGTTATACGGTAAAGCTAGCTTGCATTTCGTTTGAAATGCTAATTGTCAAAGCTGAGGTGTCAATGTCCAGGATCGCGATGACGGTAGTATGAGTATGGTCACTGTTGTGGCGTTTTTGTTGGCAGCCGAAGGCCCTCCGTATTTTTCTAATCTTGGGCTGTCAAGGTGACCTTAATTTAAAGAGCAGTACCAGACCACCGCTCTCATTGATTCCGCACTCATCAAGGTCCCTTTTCCACAAAATCAAAGGAGTACCATTCTAAGATTACAATGACAAAGATGTCACGAAACATCTGCATCTCTGCTGATGATGGCCAAACAGGCTTCCTCATTGTGGAGCCGCCCCTCACTGACAAGACTTTCTCCAGCAAGCTCGACTCTGTTTGTGGGCTCACTCTTCACCCCAACAACCCCACCTCTGCAAAGCATAAGGAGCTCTAGAAATTCGGCGCAAGCATCATCCCACATAAGCAGGGGAAGGTCAGCGACAAGGCTGCTACCTTGAGGGAGTCTGGAGCAGATACGCTGTGCATCATTCCACCAACCCACAAGGCCAAGTTCGACATCACTATGGAGTTAGTTGCCACGGACAAGAAGGCTAGAGTCCAGATGTTATCTAGTGAGCTATCATGCTATCAGCTTCAAATTGTGCATATAAGAAAACATTCTCACCAATAGTGCTAGCTTTACCAGAGAACTTATTGAACCACAGCACACAGCTCAAGAAAGGAATTCTGCCATTGCCAATTGAACCGAATCACAAGTTCGCACCTATTGCTAGTTCAGTTAGTCAGAGAACCACAACGTCTATAGACAAATGAAATTATATAAGCTAACAGACCCAGGACGTCGCCTTCGTCATCGAATATATTCTTCAAGGCAAGTGCAAGCATGGATTCGATGACAGACAAACTATATCTCCACTGTGCTTTCCACGATATCACTGGCTAGGATCCACAGGATCCGGCGGATTTCTCTAAGATGTATGCTGGCGAAGTCAAAGCAGAACGGGCAAGCAAATAGAGAAAGTAAAATGGGAAATAGAAGACCATGAATGTACTACGAAAACAAGTTATCTACCATTAGCACATCTGTGGCCAATTGAGAAGGCCTTTATTTGTATAATTACTTAGCATGGAATAAGTGTATGTCCCAAGAAACTTTTGAACTTAGTTTTCGATCGGGTAAATTGAAGCTAGGGACAGCACTAGCACGTCACGTAGTTTCGAGAATATAGCAAGGTTGATCTTAAAGTATTTTGTTCTTTCGGTGCTGTGATGAAACTTCTTCTTTGATTGGACCACCTGTTACAAGTTTGTGTCGATGTCATCTAATCGAGCCACTTGGGGCTGCGTTGAAACGCTTATCCTGGGCGCTTGGGCGACAGGGGCTGACGGAGGGCATGACGCCATGACTTTTCCGCCGTGACGCCTAGACGGTAATAAAACATGACCAATGCTGCCCAGAGTAAAATACATGACGTGACTTCATTTAGTGACAACAGATCAACTGGTGTCTTTCAATATCACGGCGTGATTCTGTGGCAACTTTACCCCGCGGCGAAACGAGCAGGCTCAGTCATTAAGCAAAGTGCCCTGAAATGCGCACGGCCATATTCCGACAGCGTGGTTCACTATAGAACTTATTACACAATCTACCACGTAAGATCAACACTCCAAGACGAACCCGGGTCATTAATGCTTTGAAATTCTGACGAGCACATCTTCCACATTCGCAAGCAATATAGCAGTCAATCATATAACAAATTGAAATATGAATTCAAAGCGTGCGTATGCCAGAGTATGCTTTTCTTGGCGAGCGCCTCATCGGAAACTCTCAATCACTTCGCCGTCAAGGAGATGCAAAGGTTGCAAGATAGTGTACGTCGGTCGATCGAGACAGTTATGAGCTGTAGATATTTTTATCCAGGTTGTGAGGAATTCTTAAAGGGTTACTTGTTACGTCATTCTTCGTGAGGTCTCCAGTGCTGAATTCCAATCTAATATGACACACCGATTCCTACTCAGTTTGTGCCTTTAGCTAATCTGATGTGAGTTTGTCGCACGGGTGGGCTATTAACATTGCTTGAACATGTAGAGACACGGAGTAGCAGCGAAAATTGACGCTTCTAGCCAAGGAGGTGCAGAAACGACAAAATTCATGGAGCAAAGGCCACAAGTTACGGCTCGTACAAAGAATTTGAATCAAAGACAGCTAACTTTCCAAATTCCAACCAAGTAAACTCTGAACTGCTGTGATTTACACCATCAAAGGTTGTATACGCCAATCTCTGGAGCAAAACCAACCAATCTCTCTTGCGGCATGCTCGGCCGGAACTTCGCTTCCTTTCCGGCTAACTCTGCACCCTTCGCTTTGTTCTGTACATCGACAAACTCGAAGCCCTCTGCACCTGACTTCGCGACCTCCGGCAGCAAATCATATATCGCTCTAGCGTAGTCGGGATCGATATTCCAAAGTTGAGCAAGGTAACCGACCTTGATAACTTTGGAATCGACACGCCGTAGTAACTCAGCGGTATTAGTATGAAGATTATGACGCTGGCTATCTGTCATAACTCGTGTATACAACTCCCTTGCCTGGTCGTATTCGGAGAGTTTGCCTTCATGATGAAAGTGGCTCTTCCGAGAGACAATATTATCGGAGACTATGTAAGGAGATTCAGCAGTGTCTGGTCTGAACTTGTGCTTGAACGAGTTGGGCACATATTGAGGGTTTCCTGCATGGTTGGCGTCGTTACGTTGTGTTCCGTCGAAATTAAGAGAACTAAAGGAACCCGCCATACGGGCAATTGACTGGAACTTGATGCAGGTTTACACCAATCCGATGGTACTGCGCATCACGGTAGAAGAACATTCGGAATTGTAGCAGAGGGTCTGGGCTGTCTTCGATACCGGGAACCATACTTCCAGGGGAGAATGCTGCTTGTTCCACATCACGGTGGAAGTTTTCAGGGTTCTTGTTAAGAACCAGTCTTCCAAACTCGTGCAGCTGTTTCAATGGTCAGTACAACTAAGAAGGTCGGCTCAGAACACTAACTGGAAACTGTGCCCTAGGCCAGACTTTGGTGACATCAAATGGATCGAACCCAAGCAAGTTCGCATCTGCCTCCTGCGGTTGCATGATCTGTACATATGCCGTCCATTCGACCTCCTCTCCCCTCTCAATAGTCTCCCAAAGCTCACGCTTAGAGTAATCTGGGTCCACTCCGCTGATTCTCGTTGCTTCATCTACTGTGAACTGCTTTTGGCCGTGTTTGGCAAGGAAATGATACTTGATGTAGACGAACTCCCCATTCTTGTTAACCCACTTGAAGGTATGACAACCATACCCGTGGTTGTGTTTCCATCCATCTGGGGTCCCGTGATCGCTAAAGTACATCATACCCGCGTGATTGGCCTCCGGAGTGAGAGCCAGAAGATCAAAAATGGAATTGTAATCCAGCAAGAAGTTCTTGGGGTTGCGGGCCTGTGAACGGATGACGTGTGGACCTTGAATTGGATCTCTGCAGAAAAACACAGGCTGCGATGAAGTTAATAAAAACAAAAGTCAGGCCTTCGAAATACTTACAAAGTTCAACCCGACGATATCATAGTTTCCTTCTCCAGTGTAAAACTTAACAGCGAAGCCACGAGGATTACGTGCCAGGTCCGGGAACTCGCGCCCAAGGGTCACAGTAGAGAATCTCATGAAGACTGGAGTTCTCACGCCCTTCCCATTGAGGAAGTTCGCCTATGATCGTCAATACAGAAACGTTACACAGGTAAGATCATGGCAATCCCACTTTAGTCAAATTAGAAACATCTGCTGTTGTTTCGAAATAGCCAAATGCTCCACTGCCACATGGATGAACCATTCCTATCTGGTGTCACTTTCTTGCTATGCTGTGGATTAGATCGGAACATACTCTCTAGATTTTTACTCCTGTTAAAGTGCTGCTGTTTCTGGAACAAAAAGGTATCACTGGCTAACGGCAGCCCTCCGATAGTCTTGCTGTGCGCAGGGTCCGGGAAGGGAATGCACTCGTTGTTTGTGAAATAGGGGCCATCGTCTTCACGAATGCCTCCGCTCTGTACTCCGGATACTTTGGCAATGATTTTGGCGGGACCATCATTAGCATTGTTGAAAAGCGACGCCCGCTGGAGTGGACGAGGATCTCCACCAGCAGAGCCAATTGCCGATTGAATTGCTTGTAGGGGGTGTACATTGGCCATTGCGTTCGTAGCTTGATCCATCCGATTGTTGTCATAACGATGAAGAATAACTTTCACCGACTGGGGAATAAGTAGGGAGTATGAGGTTTATGAAGGTGACGTAAATGTTGTTAATTTATGCAGGTCTCGTCATATTCTTAAATGCTGATATCACTCAAATGCACAAATTAAAATCACGTCACACACAATATGTGAAAATACGTGGCCTGTGCAGAGTCGTTGCTTACATATTGCATAACTACTAGTCCGTTCACAAATTTCCCCTCTCTCTTGTATGAGTAGGATGGGAGTACAAAAAAAATTGCTAAAACGTCATGTTTTCAAATCAATTCACACAAGCTTTAGCAATCTCCTACGCCTGCGGAGAGATATCTCCGGGAGAGGCCGAGAAGCGGGGTCAAATCTCTTTTAATTGACATCACCTCACGTTAGGCGACCTCTTTGCATCTTATATGCGTAAAAGCGAACATGCATTCTAACAGGGAAGTTCGAGCCCCCTGGCAAATGCACTCCTCGAGGTAATTCCTTGAGGCCTGTTGTAATTATAGCGTATTGCACGCTGAGAAGAGAGACTTATACGCTGAAGCAGAATATATTTCTTTACTAAGAACTTTATTTCGTGAATTAAGGTGTATATAAAAACAAATTTCGATATTAATTTCTTTAAAATAAAGACTTAATAAATATATATCTCTTTTATATTTTTTCGCTCGTTTTTCCTTTCTTTTCTTTTCTTTTCTTTTCTTTTCTTTTCTTCTTTTCTTTTTACTTTTTTTTTATTTCTTTCTTTTTTCTTCTTTTTTTTACTTTTTTTAAATACTTTTCTCGTATTATAGTTTCTTTTATAATCTCTTTAATAATCTTCGTCGTCTCGTAGTCTTTTATAATATATTTTAATGATTTTCTCTCGTTATCTCCTTTTATAATCCATTTGAATTCGCTATCGCCAGTCTGATTCCTATTGGCGCCCTTAAGCTCGACGGGATTGAGAAGCCGGTAGTAAATGCGGCTCTAATTTATGCCAAACCTATGAAGAAGGACGAATCTTTGTCGTCCTCATTGAGATTGAGCGTTCAAGTTTTGAGCATAGGGGCTCGCTCCGCTGCCGGGGTGCTCGACCCGGCGTAAGAGAAAGGGGCCAGACTGGTTGAAACTAGCCATCAAGCCCTGCCCAATGCCATCTGGGGCCAATGTAAGTGCCACGATTTTGGACCACATTGATTTACTTTTGCACCATTCGAAATGCATGCTGACTGCGATGGTCTAGGACAAACCTGACGAAAATCCCGACCTTAAAGAGAACAAGATTGACAGCTTACTCGACCCAGGCAATCCTTCGACACAGCTGACAACCGAGGTCATACTGGGCCGCCCAACCCCGCCATATCGGACGAGAAGCTCCTCACGGTCAATGCTAACGAGGTGCCAAAAGAGGAAGCATTCTCTTCTGGAAACCTTCCTTCCTTTCCAGCTACAGACAAAAGTGAATGTCAGTTCGCGCCAGTCGGTCTAGATCCTTCTCCGCAGCATTTCGACCAGGTTAAGGAGACTTCGGCGAAAGCCCGGCCCCAGTCTCAAGAGATGGTAGATTTCCGGTCAAGTTCCATGTTTTGGAAGGCTCTACACGGAAAGAAGCAGGTTCTGAACGCAGTACCGCCAAACATGTATCTTGAGCAGTATGATAAGCTATGGGTACGTGCTCCATCTGTGGCTGTTGGTGGTTGAAACGGTGGTAATCGGTAATAATCGGCGATACTATATAAGTTAGGTAAAATAGAGCATATTTCTCGTACTGGCTGTCTGTACACCAAGTTTGCAATATTTTTAAGGTCCTATTATATAGGGAATTGACATAGCCCACTCGAAAACCGTTAGACATGGTGAGAAAATAATAAGATGAGACAAATACTGAAGAAACAACGACCCCCGGGTGAATATAATTCATAACTGACATGGCCACTAGTCTACTAGGTGCTTTAGAAGTGGATCGCCGCCGGTGTGCTTGTGATTGAGACCCACTCAGTCGTAGTGACTGACCCAAACTAAGATAGGAAAGTCGAGGATATTCTCAGCAGAGGTGTTCTCGATATTCATCAGGTGTTTCTCGAACCAGCCACTACACTCATTTCTTTTCCCATAAGTTAGAAGTTTATCTGGCAACAATAACACTCCAGACTCAACGATCAAACAATCACAAGACAGACCTAAACCAACTATGAAATTCCAAGCCCAACGATCAAATGATCACCAAATCGCAAGAGGTAACAAAACTCTACACAGGGCTAGGATTCCTTATCCCCATGTATTCGTTCCAAGGCACACAAGGCATGCCATGATGGAATCCATGTCAAGGACGCCGCGGGAATCTAGGCACGAAAATACTTACGCCTATGCTACTTAAAAGCGCATAACTACTCCTCTCTACATTTGAATCTCGCGATTGCAAACGTTCCCTTACGGTGTTCACCTGCCTATTTTGCTAGGAATAACAAAACTTTCACCACTGTAGCCTAGCGATTTCACCCCTGAGATCAACCGAGGCGTCCTGGAATTTTAGCAAGCGAACCCTGAAGATTGCTCAATAGTCAAGAAACCCCCTTTTGTAATCGATACATTGCGTATTGAAAGGTATAGACTCTGTATAAACTGCTAGGCCCTGGTCAAACCACTAGGAACTATATTTGACCGATTGCCTGACTTTGAAAGAAGGGCTGGTTTCAAATTTCCAGAGAAAGGTTGGAATGTTAATGAGATGCACCGTCCTGGTACTTGCGACGAAGTGTCTATCGTTTGCCTCGACATAATTGAAACCAAGGTCAAGGAAGTGGCACCTGGCTAGTTGCTTGAAATGAAAACTAGGTGTAGAGGCGTGTAGTGAAAGCACACTATTAAATTCCCGCTGTTTGCGCAAATGATTTTCACATAGCCGGGCATAGCAGCAATTGAAGACTGACTCAATCCACAATCAATTAAAGACCTATATTTCAAGTATCCCGGCCCTATCTAGAGACTCTGTATGCGTCCTGGCCATCTATTATAATCTGGACTACAGTAAGGTGCCATAGGTATTTGCACCCCCCTGCCGGAAACGCCACCAAAGCCACCAAATTACATGCTGCTTTACCGTAGTTTGAATTTCTTGAATCTCTTGAATCTCTATACTTTGTCTTCAATTCTCAACGATGGGAGGACGTCGTGGCCGAGAATTGAGTCCGCAGACTCGTTCTAGGATCTGCGAGTTGCGGTCTATTGGATGGTCATATAATCGAATCCACGCAAAACACCCTGAGATTCCTAAATCAACAATTGCAAGTACATGTCGTCAAGAATCCAAACGAATCAACAACGTTTCTCAAGTACGACCTGGTCCGAAGCGTGTTATTTCAGAAGAGCAACGTGATCTTTTGTACGATACAGTAACTTCGGCTCCTTCGATTTCCTACGAAGCTCTTAAAGAAGACGTTGCCCCTGACGCATCAATCCGATCAATCAAACGCTTACTTCAAGAGATGAACCTTCGGAAATGACAACGATTGAAACGCCCTGCTTTAACGCAAGATCACGCGTACGCACGCTTGAACTGGGCGCAGAGATATCGTTTGTTTACATACTTGAACTGGCGAAGAGTACGATGGAGTGACGAGTGCTCGATTCAGCTTGGGAAAGGGCAAAAGCTTGAGTGGGTCTTTGTACAAGGAGGGAAAGGGCAACACGAACGACGATTAGCACCAGACCTCGTACAACAACGACGTTGTAGCAAGCAAAAGAGCAAGATGTTTTGGGCAGCTTTCGGCCATGGAATACGAACACAACTTGTCCCTATGGAAGGCGATCCTTTGGCTCCGAAGGGAGGGGTAACTGCGCGTGTATACCAGACAGTTCTTGACCGATATTTACTTCCGATTCTTGGCTTCGGAAGCATTTTCATGCAAGACAACGCTCCTATTCATACGGCACATATCATACGAGACTGGTTTGCAACACGAGGGATTGATGTAATGAATTGGCCTCCGTATAGCCCTGATTTGAATCCAATCGAGAATTTATGGGCTCTTTTGAAGGCAGAAATGTATATATTACATCCTGAGCTTGTCGGCGCACCTAATAACGTAGAGACTTTAGATCTTCTGATTAGGTGCGCAATTGACACTTGGGAAAGACTCGGGAAAGAGCTATTAAACAGGTTGATTGATACAATGGTTCATAGAGTAGAAGCAGTTATTAAAGCTGAAGGGTGGTATACCAAATATTAAAGCAGCATTCAAACTCCGTGCTTTGGTGGCGTTTCCGGCAGGGGGGGTGCAAATACCTATGGCACCTTACTGTATGTCTACGCGGCTGGCTCATCGCTCTTTGCCCACACGCGCAAGACTTGCCCGGCCATGCACATAGACCTTGCCGTAACACTTAAGGCAGACACGTCCGCACCGTCGATCTGGGAAGTGGCGTTGATAGCAATCGGCCCCCATTTCTTCACAATCCCATTGAGGAATCGGTTCTGTACTCGTGTCAGTCTTCGGCTCGCTCGCCCATCTCCATGAGGGAGGGATATTTCAGACGCCGCAAACACACCCGGTGGATACTAGAGAATAATGGGTCGTGGAATACGAGGAAGCGGTCCTTGCCGCTCGAGTTCGCCTGGCCGTACTGAAAGGTCGAGTCAACGGTAAATGTACCGAGGGTGCCCGCCTGTTTAGTTTCTTGTTGAAATCGGCTAATCTCGCCTTTGCTATGAATAGGCGGCCCATAGGCTTGTCATCTAAGCCGAGTCCAGTCAGTCACTCGTCACTCAGTTGTTCTGTCAATTGAAGAGGAAGACAAGAAAGGAAGATTAGAGGTAGATCAGGGTAGAAGAACAAGGAAGGGTCGTGGTAGCAAGCCAAGGAATGAATACGTGCTCACGCGAACGATGCGGTTTCCGTACCTTTGGTGATGTTTGTAAAGGCCAGAAGATAGTATGGCTTAGACTAGGGGACGAGATGCGACGACTACACAACCGTCATCTCAAGTTGTATGAGATACGAAATGTTGATGATACATTTGTCCCCCATGTCGACGGTACTTTTGGAAGATTTTATGTGCTGAAGATCCGGATCTCGGGCAAACCTGCACCTACCGTGACCGGTTTCTCATTATCATTGCCAGTAGTGGTAGCAGGGCTGGCGGGTGCGGCAGGTGTCGCCGTAGTGGCCGAAATATCGGTGGAGCTCATGGTGAAATTGAGGATTGCGGTATAAGTAGCTGGTATTTCAATTGACGGGATCTTGAAGCCTTCAAAGGGTGAAATGACAGTAGCTTTCCCCCCTTCTTATACGCATGCCCGAGCGGGCTGCATCTCCTCGGATCATAGCAACGACAAGCCTGACCTCCCACATTCCGCTGTTTGTGACCTGTCAAGCGAAAGCCATGAACAAGGGGAAATGAATGGAAACCGCGGCTGCAGCCATTTTCAGGACTAGGCTTGAGCTTCAGTGTATTGCTATGCCACCAGATTAGATGTAGAAGCTGAGTCCAGTATTGTCTTACAATCTTAACGTTTCGATAATAAAGTGGTTTAGCAGCGGAAGCAGAAAGAAAGAAAGCAAATGCGAATCTTTCGTACCTTGACTAAAGTTTCAATGATGTTAGTGCAGCATACCTCATTTGTATAATATAAGCTCAGAGACCCTTGATCAGATCTAGACTTAATATTCTCACCTGATATTCAGTTGGTTTAAGAGCTTAATAAAAAAAAAATTGCTTGAATCATATTAATAGGGTTCTTTATAATATAAGATTTTACTCCTGAAATGTCGATCAGCTTTGGTTCTTTTAATTAGATAATAGGCCTGTGATCTAAGTTCTTTTTATTATATTTGACGTTAGTAAACCAATGACAGTAGTAGAAAAAGCAGAGGTAATTAATAGTTCAACTCTTTGAAACTAGAGGTGTTTATACTGAACACGAAAAATAGCGAGGTATTCTTGAAATCGTTAATATCTCTGTTAGTGCAAATTGTCCTCTATCATGATTAGCCCGATCAAGAGTCTGTCTCAGGGCTTCGGCTACTCAGCTGGTCTCTGCTCTGCTGCAGAGCCAAAAGTGTCCCTTTGGGGCCTCAGACGAGGCTCTCTTTCTTTTGCTCATGCTTGCCGACCTGAGTAATTTCTTTCCGGATCTGACGCTGTGCGCAGAATTCAGCTGTGGTCTCTCTTACTTGATCGGGGATCCGAGCATTGGCCCCGAGCCGAGCAACGGTCCGGACTCTGGACTTACTACGGGCCCACAATACGTCCTTCGAATGCAGTACGCGCTGGAACATGGTCCGGCCCAGAGTCGAATAGCATTCCTCCCGCAGGTGGACAAGAAGTAGCTCGACCCCTTTGTGAGCCGAGAGACCAACTGAGCGTTTTCAACTGGTAATACGAGGGGAATTGTACAGTTTCCAAAATGTTAGCTCCTTGAATATCTCTTGCGGGGGGTCAGTGCATGTGGAAGCTGCATCAGACAGGAAGAACGGCGTGGGTGAAGGGAGGTAGAGGTTTACTTGCTAGGCCCAGCAATGTCCTTAATCAAAAACAACTGCGGGGTTAACCATACAAATCAGTCAATCTGCTTCATTGTATCCTACAGATTTCTCCAAAGCACCACAGTAAACATGGAGTTAAACAAATGTTGATTGGCTGGAATGTTGATTGAAGATCGAAGGACTCTACTTCGCTCTCTCGTCTCCGACCATGATCAACCGCCCTTAGCAATCGCCCTCAGCATGTCGAACGATACGCAGCTACTATGCCCCTGCTCTGCTTTCCTCCCAATGGGCGATGCATTTCGTGCTCACTTTGATAAGACTTGGAACGGTTGGCAGATTATTAGGGTCGGATAGGAATATTACAGTAGTTGTAGGATTACATTTGTTGGATTCGCGCGATATACATTAAACTTTAGCTTCAACCATTGAATTAGTGGAGGAACCTTCTTGCTTGTGGAAAAGTTTCTATTTCGATAAAAGGTTCCGAATGTCAGTTATACAATGTTTGTTATAAAATAGATGGTCGAATACCTTGATGCAATCAATCAGCAGATGTGGAATAATAGATTTGATAATTTTATTTTTAATATGTTGAAACAAAAGGTCTATGTTCCTTACAAAGAGAAGTTTAAAAATTCCTGGACCATCCTATTTATCCTACGTCCCTCGCTACAATTTCCAGCTTGGCAAATTTCGCAGAATCTCTTTTTGGGCGGATTTTTGCTTTTGCCCGAGAATAATGGGCAGTTTTACGCCATTCTAATTTTTTTAAACGACATGCAACCCTTTTTGCATACGAATCGTCCAGAATTAGCTTGTTTAGCCACTGACAACATTTATAACATTAGCAGTCTAAATTTGCATTATTTTGTTCACCCTAGTGCATGCGAATAGTAATAGTGATTCACATGCTTGGCCATCTTCCGAATGACAATTGCGGTTTTGGCACAGGAATCGGTACCAATATCCATGCTAGACTAAATCCACAGTAGTTAAAATCCATCGATTGAAAGTTGCAGCGTTGAGAATGTTCTTTGAACTCTAAAAACCTATGACCCTTCCCCTCAACGACTTTTGTGGAATAGCGTATGTCATTTGGGGTTCTCAGCACGGCAAGAAAATTCAGGAAAAGCGATTCTGAGTCAATTATACTACTTTCGCGGCGAGAATAACTCTAAACTACTAAGCACCCACCTCCCACCTATCGCGCGAGAGGAGTAAAACACTAGCAATCCACTACGCAATAATAGGCCCCCAGAGCAATAAACTGCCAACCTCTAATATTATAATAGCAAGGACCGAGCCTAGAGCTATAACGATGCTAATAGCGACGCTATTTATGTTTTCGGCGAATATGACGTTCTATGCAATGAAAAGTGTACCTAGTGCCACGCTTAAGCTCTAAAGAAAGTTAAAGATAGCGCCCGAAAGGCCGAGCAACAAGTTAAATAGGTAGCGGCAATTCGGGCAAAACTAGTATATAACGATAATTGCTAAAGCGAACGTAATAAAGGATAGAAAACTGAACTTTACGGCAATGTGTTATTATATTTAATTAAGGGGCAAGATCTTAATCGGGAGTATTACTCGACTCAGAATATAAAAAACATTGTCAGAAAATATTTACAACTTACCTTTATTAATAGAAAAGCCTATAAAATCTATGCTAATAATCCGAATTTTGCTTAAAGTAGCAGCCGGTCTACTATTACTTCGGGGCATAAAAAGCCGTGCAACTTCAGTTTTCTTGTTTAAGGACAGTTCGGCGAGATCTTTGCTTAAGGTTAAGGTCTAAAACTTATTTATATTATTATTCAAAAAGTATTGCGCCTCTTCCTCGCCATAATAAATAGACAGGAGCTTATTTAACAGCTAGAAGACACAGGCGTTTTATCTCCGGTATAATAAAGGGGTTATATTATAAGGAAGAAATGCCCCGATAACTACTTTTATATTGTTAAAATCGGAGCTTGTAGAAGACGAAGCGAAACCTTTAACTAATAGCAAAAGTAGTTGGTTTTTTAATTGAATTTAGTCGTAGATAAGGTCGAGATTAAAGTCCTCGCATAAAACAATAGAAATGATTAAGGCAGTTTATAGCGGGAGATTAATAAAGAGGATTATCGCAAGCTTAACAAAAAGGAGAGCATCGAGGACGCTTTCGTTTTTTTCGTTTAATAACTAAGTTTACCTAAAAGTTTCTCGTATTAGCGAGGCTGCTTTAGTTTTTGTAAATAATAAAATTAAATTATAATTTAAGTTTTAATTTAAAATAAATAGCGCGAACAGCCGTAATAAAGCTAAAAATATATTTAGCTATCAGAGGTTAATACTAACACGAGAGTATATATTTATAAGTAACCTACTATTGCTATAATTAAGCCTAAGTTAAAGAGATTCTATGTGATTCTTAACTAAATTCCGGATTATGAAAAGCTATTAAAAGCAGTATTAGTGAGCTTATCTAAAGTACCGCCGTTTATATATAAATTCTTAGGCCTATTACTATATAAATACAGTTAATAAGCAAATAGAATTTTCAGGAGCGACTCGAACTCGTTATTAGAAATCAAGCCTTATAAGTCTTAACACTTCGACGAAGGAAATGCGGTGACCTCGATGATTAAGGGACTAGACGTAAACACCTTCTTCTCATCATCCTCGCTGCGATATATATTGCGAGCTAAAACAAGCGCGTGAGCTTAAAGAAGATGGTCGTCATCGCCCGAATCACTGTTATTTGAAAGTTTGTCCACAATAACTCGGTCGTCCGGAATTTATTTAACTACGGATTCTTTGACATCCACTTCCTCTAGTGTATTCGAGACCACAGACATATATTAGAATAACAACTTGTGTAACTATTAATCTTGCTACGTATTACCGTTAATTTCTTAAGGATTGTTAAGACTTCAATTATTTATAATAACGAAAGGATGGAGGTTACTTTTATATCGCCGTAAAAGAATTACAACGGCGGTCACAAGAATTTCTAAGTCGATACCCTGTACCTAGAGAGGCTGATTGTGCCATGGAAAGGATCCCAGACGCTGTTCAATAATTATATGTCAAGCGGAGCCTTGAGTATAGCAATATCGTAGTCCGAGACTAGAAAATAGCAGGACACTGTCAGTATTGGGCAATGAAGTCATGTCACAATGCGTACTTGGTGAGTTGATCGACCACAGGTCGTTGATCGAGCTCCACGTGACCAGGAAACCGCAACCTACCGTGATGGCATCTCTGCTGGAGAATTGCCATAAACCAATCATGTAAAACCGACAACCCGTCATTTACAGTCTGTATAGTCACTACCTCGGTGTGCGTTGAGTTCGCAGTCTCGGGTGATTTAAGCATTGTGATATATTGGTCAGCATCGTTGCAATATGTGAATACTGGGAAGCGAGGCGAGTCCTTATCTTAGAAAAGCTCTCCTTAAAGTAATTCCTTGAGGTTCCTTATAATTACAACGTATTATACGCCAAAAGAAAAAGATTATACGCGAAAGAAAGGTAGATTTCTTTATTAAGAGTTTTATTTCGTAAAGCGAGGTGTGTATAAAGACAAAAATAGAAATAAAAGTAAAATTAAATTCTTTTTTTTTAATTAAACTTTAAGAAATCCGAGAGAATATATATAATCTTTTATATTCTCTTTCTTCTTTTCTCTTTTCTCTTCTTTTTTAAATTTTCTAAGTACTTTCTTTTTCGTAATCTCTTCTCGTAATCTCTTCTCGTAGTCTCTTCTCGTAGTCTCCCTTTAAAGTCTTCCCTTATAATCTATTTTTATAATTTATTATTATTTCTCTTAATATAAACGCCAAAATCTAAAAACTCCTTTTCCTTCGTATAATCTTCCTTTTAATCTTATCACGTACTACTTTACTCTTGCGGCAAATCAAGACCCGCCGCCCTTATCCAATCGGTTACATAAGTTACTCCTCAAGGACTACCTCGAGGAGTGCTTTTCTAAGGTCATCAGGTAAAGGGACTCTTTCTCTACATATTTACTGTTCTTCGTATCATCCCCCATAAATGTCATTATTGCACGGCTAACGCGGGACAGGGGATTAAGAAGATTGACTCTATTGTCCCCTAGATACCCACCCGGTGGCCTATGGTTACAGCATGGTGCGTTGGCTGCTTGGAGACATTTCCGACTTGTCCGATTAACCCCTGGCAAGCAACCCGTGGATCAATCGATGAAGCATACAGCCAGTACTCGATTGAAGATAGGTTGGAAACAAATCAATTTAATTCTCTACTAGGTTGCTTTACACTATGGATTTCGTGCTGATACATTCCAAACAAACCCGGAAAAACCCAAAAAGTAAGATTCTGGATTCAACATTCTAGTCCAGCCACTGAGGCTACTCATTCCGTCATAATCACTTCTGGTCAGCAACAAAAGGGCTAAAGAAGTCGTTAGCAGCGTTTCATCGGCGTTCTGTTGGACACGTACTCCTAACTGGATGAAGTCTCTCGAATAGTGTTGTCCATAGCCGGATCTGTGACATTACTTGATTCATTCGAAGTTTTCTGAAAATGCCCAGCAGTAGATAGCTGTGTGAATGAATTCTGGACATTTTCAGGATTGTCATTAACTCTGGGTGACTCTGACTGCTTCGGCTTGATAGTCGTTGCTGGTGGAGGCATTGTCTACGTTGAGAATTAGTAGATAAATCTGATATATAGGAGTATGGAGTTTGAGACGGCACTTGAAGTATTAGAAGAAATGAAGAATCGTGTAAGGAATTCGCACTCTTATATACAATATGCACTAAAAGGTCGTGTATATCATTGCCGAACAAACTTCTCATCGGCTTCTCATTCAGCCGTCTTATTTCCCTGTCCCTACAGCTTCATTTACTTCCATATCTCCCCAGGCCCTGCGATTCTTAATCAAGACCCCGTGCATATTGCTGCAAATAGGAAGAAGAAACAAGCCTCAAAACAAATTTAGCCTTGAAGAAGTCCTCTAAGCTTCATCCAGGTGTGGAAAGTGTTGCCTTCTTGAATGATCAAGCTGGCTTCGCCGATCTATGCAATGTCCGGATTGAGGTGAAATGATATATATCCATTTGGAATATTGTAGCTTTGATGAGATGTCGCGAGGTCGCCTATAAGGGAATGAGATGTGATCAATTGGTTCGCTTAGAAGAGCATCTACGGAAAGACATGTGACATGTATTGATGAAGTGGAGTAAATAATTAGTTGGCCCCTATGAAACTTGGCCGGCATAGCACATCATCTGGCATATCGCTCTTATCTCCCTGTAGCGTTTTATACGGTACAGCTATAGGGCACCTCAAAGAATTACCTCGAGAGTTCTTTTGTAGGGCAAGTAATCCTAATCAGGTCTCCCTCACGAACCTTGTAATCGTGCACGGCTTTGTTTGTTGCAGCCTTGTTTTTAAAGTAGGCTTCCATGGCTAAGAACACATTATTTCGATTGATTATGACCACGATAGACACAACAGTCTCATCGGTAGCTGCATGAATTGGCTGCTAATGAGATTTAATGCCCCCGGATCCCTCCAAAGTTCCAAAGAGAAAATCAAGGAGAACAAACTGGATTTGTTCGTCGTAAGTGCGTGTTGCTTGTCGTACCCTCGCTCGTTGAAGGCCCGGACGTAGTTGAGAAACTCGGGATGCGTCAAGTTCGACATACTAAGATGTGAAAGAAGCCTTAGCTATTGCATCAGCTGAAAGCTCTCTCTGTCTCACAGGTAACACGCCGCAGAAACTGTCGATTCAATGTACTGCGTAATGGCGATCTCTGCTAGAATCCTTTGGAAGATAACGGAAGGGTGACTCGCTGTTGTACCTTTTTAGGGAAGTTTGGGATTTCAATTATTTTCAAGCGAAATTGACTTGATGACTTTCATACTGTGGTAATAATCATCGTCATAAAATTAGCTTTGGACTAGAAGATGCGGAGTATTCACTGGCCGTTTCGCATGTCATGTTCTCTTTTTAATATTTTATTCGTGTTTGATTCATTTTTGAGACAGTGAACCGGCTTTGTCCACAAGCTTTGGAGAACGACTTTGCCATAAGCATACGAAGAAGCAAGGGAGTAGCTAGCTCCTAGCATGAGCGGCCATAGTACCACTTTAATGCCGCATTTCCACTAGCCCAGTTACACGAAGATAGTGTAAGCCGCCGAAGTTGCTTCTTGTAACATAGACGAGGGAACGATCACTAATCGAACACCGAGCCCGATGATAGCCTATTATAATAACGGGGGGATATTGTCGTGCAAGGTGTACGAGAGCATGGAAGAGTACCAACCAATCGGATATATCCAGATCATATTTCCACACATTATGAGCTCGAAGGTTTTAAACTAAAGGATTCGAAGTACCTGCATGGTTATCTCACATGAGCTAACAAGTATTAAGCTTATGCCTCGTATTAGCTTTGCGTGAAATGGTTCCATTATAAACAATATTTTTTTTTTGTGGGCATAGCATCCAAATACAGCTAGCATTTCGCCCGATGGCTCCTCGCTCAGCCGACGATTAGTCCTTGTATTCATGCAAGACGGGTGTATAACCGAGCCCCCAATCCGAAATTAGACATCAAATATACGATGTAGTCTGTCATGTGATGAGATATGAATCATCGCCATACATGATTATTTTGGTAGGATAAATATGTACGTATTTAGAAATTTCAGCTGACTGTGCCTCGTGGTGGTATTAAACCGAGATTTCTACTCGCAAAACATCAGTGGACCTATTAAACCCTATATTCGATGTGAAATAAAGTTTAAGGTCACCGAGTGGAGATGGTTAGTAAGCCCGGAACAATTGTGGGGGCGCATGCTGATGGTAGCACCATGTCTCGGTGTCACTCATACTTTCCAAATCGAGACTGTGTGACCGTCATGAAACTAAAAGATACGAGAAACCTCAGATTACAACATCTAATCATGAGTTGATTGTGGATCTTGAATCCAGCTGGAGTGGGACTGAATTCCCCAAGGCCCGAATGTACATGCACAGAATGAAAGCATCAGCGCAATGGCACCTACTCAATTGAGATGCTGCACGATAATTTCAGCGTCGCAGTCAGGACATGTGAAAATCACTTGGTAGCAGGAAGACTTGCTACAGACTTGAGGCTTATTCAGAGCAACTGTGAACAACTATTTAGGGTCAGCGCCGCCCAGAATATCTAGAAGATCAAACACTTCCTAAATTCATTACTGTAAAGTCCAAATCGAGAAAAAACGCTTCGAAAATGGGTTACCGGATGCATATCGCTGCAATTTTTCTCCTTGCCTGTGGCACTGCTGTAGCCGCAGATATCCTCGACAGCCCCGAGTTTGAGGGACTGTTTCCAAACGATGAGTACCCATCCATACCAGTAATTAAGTATACAGGATACCCGGTTCATGCACATATACTGACTATCTAATCAGCCGGACCCAGAAGCTTGGGAAGGTGTGAAGGGTGTTGTTGTCGCGGGCAGATCTACCGATCTAGTCGAAAGACAAGGCGCGGTGTACGTTGCTTTGGCAATCACCCTCATCGCTCAAAAGGCTTGGTCGGCTATCAGCTGGGCAGTGGGTTTGTTTGGTCTCGGCGCCTCAGCATACGGTCTTGCAAAAGATTGTGTTCAGAAGTACGACAGATCGGACTGCATTATTGCCTCCATTGGTTTGGTCGTCAGTGTTTTCGCCACTGGCTACAAAGTGAAATCGGGATTTCGGTACGTACCCACGTTCGGGGCAGCGGTCGAGAATTGATACTCCTCACGAAGAGTGTATTTTTTCTTTCTCATATACTTTATGTCAATATTATTGCTTATGATTGCATAGTGTTCGCAATGACGGACTCGAGACTCATGCTTACTGGATCGACCCTGAGGAAGAGAAGCGATCCTCCGAGGCACATATCCCCCTTTCCCACCGATCATTGAAAGAGTCATCCATGGCGACACAGAATAATGGAACTTGGGAGCGACATGCAACCTTCTACTGGGACAACGAAGAGTCTCACTATCTGATGTAAGCTTTCAAGCCAACGATCAAACGCTTCGCTCAACAAATCATTTCAGGTATCGAAGAGCAACAGTTGACGATCTCGGCCACGAAAATGACGGCACTTTCCATCATTACAGAATGCAAGACAGCGATAACGTGAAGGACCTCCGTAAGAGAATAGAACTTGGTCATCCCGGTATCGAGAAGCGTCTCGAGCAACGGGCGTATGGAGTGGTGACGGATTACCTCTGGAAAAATGGGTAAGTGATTTCACCTCAAAGCTAGACCAGAGCTGATATCTGTTTTCAGAGACCAGGACTCCTACAACCAGATGCACGATTCTGCTGATTTCAAAGACATGACTCGCAAGATTGACAACTACATGGAGGGCAATAAACAAGGCGTCTCCTGTTTGACTCCAATCGGCACAATTGGAACCCATGGCGGTAGCGCTAGCTTCCGGGTAGACAATGGCGTTATTGCTTATGGTTGGAATGACAAGCCTTACGGATTCAATGGCCGTGCTGGGGCTTGGACCGAAGGATGTAAAGGTAATAACTTTTGAGAAAATCTAGAGTCGAGCCGCGGCTTTCTTGGCGAGTGGTGGAGGATAAATGGGAATTTCCGGACAGCAAAAAGGCATCGAGTGGTGCATTCATTAATATAAATACAAAGTCCTGACCATAACCCAGCCACTTCCTTCCATATCTCTTTAGATGCTGTCCGAACTGTTGATTCCATCATGCTTTCTTCAGCTGTTGCCTAGTGGCCCCTCCTACTAAACCACTAGCCGTGTTTATCAGTCTGCTAGCTGTGTACGCGATTCAATTTGTCGTCTGTCTAGCTGTGTTTGCGACGCCGTTGGTGGTCTGTCCAACCAAATTTCTAACCCATCTGTGGTTTGTCTCATGACGTTTCCTGCCCCATCAACAGCTTTTCCAACTGCGCCTGTGACACAACCCGGGGAGTCCTCCTTGACCTTTGGCTTGGTCATCTCCAGTGAGGGTGATGTCGAAGGAATTCGTGAGGTTTCCGAGAAGTCCAGCAATTCTGAAGTTCAGAGAAGTTGTCTTCTGAGGGTGAAATGAACCAATCTGAATTGGAATTGGTATCGAAATGGCATCTTGAGGAGAAAATTGATTTTGAGATGGATATTGTCCTTTTGGTGCTCGATTTCTTCCTCTTCTTATAAACCACTCTTTGGCTGAGAGTGACTTTCGCTCAATTATTGCTGCAGAAGCGTCCAAGCTTTCTGACAACGATGCCGAGGTGTATTGTGCTAGAAAATCTTTGCTCGCTGTCCCAAACTGGGCCTCCTTGTTTGCGAAACTGAAGGAGGCCGCGATACAATAGGACGGAGCCGCGAGAAAGATCCATCAAGGCGAATGAGATTGCGTAATTGGACTAGTTAACTCTAAACAGGAAGCCAAACTGGCGGTTGCCAACTAGAACATCAAGCGTGATCGTAGAATCGAAGAGCTATGAAAATACGAATTGATGAGCAGACAACAGCAACCACGACGACAACGCAAAGTTTGACAACGGGCTTCTACCTTAGACATGAGAGTTCTCGCTCTCTCAAAATGTGAGACACAGTGAGTAAGTAATCAACAAAACGTCCATCATCGACGAGATAAGACTAAACCGCACATTAAATTTGCGGTGTCCAAAAACACTAAAACTGCACTTCGCTCATCCCTGGCCTTTTCTGTCATGGCCACCGCACTTTCTGCGGGAGAGAGGTTTGAATCATGAATTTGTTGAGACTTTATGCGTCGAACGAGAGAGGGGCGTTGTATGATGATAGTGGCTAGTGACCCATGCTCTGATTGGCAATCAATTTGTACCACCCGATCTCTGTCATTCACTGGCTAGGAGTTTCTTCGTAATCTAGGATGAGATCACGAGCCAATGCGAACTTGAGAAATAGAAAAGCACCGACTCGTTCCTTGAAAAGTACTGTGCATTGCAGAGAGCAACTATTAAATGGAGCTTTGACGAGACGTTTTTAGCAGGCATCCAGTTGCATCACGCAGAAAGGGTAGAGATCAGCAGTTCGTGCCTAAAAGTGAACGTAGCCATCCACGAAAACGGGAAATGACAACAAGATGGCATACATAAAAAGAAAGAAAAATTCAAAGCGAGCAAGGAGACGGTAGAGACCGGCAGATAACCCGCATTGCAGGCCATCCATTCTGGATTTTCAAGGATGGTATGATTGGTATCTAGGAGAAAAGGTGCAGCGAAGGACCCCAATGAGAAGCTACTCATGACTTCACCAAACTCGCCTCCATATTCTCAGCCCACCAAGCAGGGAAGTCAAGTACTTTCCTCCCTAGCCTCGCCTGCTCAGCAGCAAACACCATCGCATGACTCCTAATGACCTCTTCAAGACTGCATCCAACGTGTATCTTCTGTGCTTGCTCCACTGTAACACCATGGTTCTTTACCGCATCAACAGCAAGGATAAACTGTCTCGCTAGTCCATCATCACCACCACCATGCCCACCACCAGCCAGATGCGGCTTGTGTATTTTGATGGCACCAGTATTGAAGTCTTGCACAGTGATTGTCTCGCTATCAGCGTAGATCTCTCCGTCGTTGCCGTAGAAGTGGCTGTAACGATCACACTGCTTCTTAGTATGTGCCACCATATGGAACACGGCTGTCTTTGCTCCCCTGCCAATTAACGCCTTCTCGATATCTCCATCGGTAGTAGGTATAGGGTCATTCTCCCATTGCATGGTGACCACTTGGTCGTCATTTACATCGTTATCCGCTTCATAAACACAACGCCCGAACCAGTTCTTCGCCGAGACTTCAGCCTCTGAGGTCTCGCTCGTGTAGTCCTCCGCAAGCTTGGCTGTGAGAGCCTCTTCCCCTCCTTGGATCCCTCCGACAGCTATACATTCCTCGATCTCGGGCAGCACAATGTTGACAGGCCAGAATGTATTTCCGCTTCCAAGCCCCATATGCTCCTTACCCAGGTATACCTTCTTCGCAGAGTATTTGCATGTTTTCTCCGCTGGACAAGAGAGACAGTTTGTTGCCTTACCAGCATTTTTTGGCTTTCGAGACTTATTGAAGTATTGCAGGCCGCCCAACGAACTGACGGTCGTTGGGATATGTGCTGGACCGGCAGCTCCTGGTGGAGGGGAGCAGAGGAGCCAGAGGAGAAGGTCGATGTCGTGGCAGGATTTCGTGAGGAGGGAGGGTGCAGTCGTAGATTCTTTACGCCAATTGCCCCTAGGACCAATTAGTCTGGACCTGCGGAATGGGCGGAGAGACAAACCTGACATAGCTGTGTGTGAAATGCCACCACCCCACAGGCTCGGTGTGATTGACAGACATGATATCTCCAATCACCCTATCCTCAAGCAACAACTTCCTGAGTAGCATATTGTGTGGACTGTATCTCAGGACATGGCCAATGGAGAATATCTTCGACGGGGTGGTATTTGGCAGATCCGGTAGGAGGGATTTGTATATCGAAACACAATCGTCGAGACTCGTTGCCAACGGCTTCTCGCACATAATATGCAAACCAAGTGGCGCAAGTCCAACAATGACCTCCTTGTGCATTTCATCCAGCACACAGATGAACACGCCGTCGATACCCTCCGGTACAGCTTCCCCCCTTGCAGCCTTCGCCCTTCTTCCCTGTTCCCAAGTCAAGAATTGTCTCCAGTCCTCAAATTCTTGCCCCTCTAATGGCCCAGCCTTTCCCCATATGTATGAATCACCCAATAGCTTCCGCTTGTACGCAATTGGTTCTGCGACTGCAACGAGGATGCCATTTGAGGATTCGACAGTAGCTCTCGCGTAGGCCGTACCTCGAGATCCAGCTCCGATGATAAGAAGTCGAGGAGGATCTTGGGACATCTCAGGCCGAGGAGGAGCTGGGAGACGGTCGACATCGTCGTCGATTGGGGAGTCTGCGTGCGGTGCCATTGTGAGTTGTGGTTTTTTGCTCGACGCGGGGTATCGTCGAGGTATTTAGAGATGGAAATTCTCCTCAGCCTTGCATAACTGTCCACCCTGGGGCATGTAACGTTACTGGGGGTGGTCCAATCACATTTTCCGTATTTGACTGTGTACGTTGCTTTGAGAGCGTTGTGGTGGAATGTACCGGTGATCGTGCCCAGCTTCCCCGATGACAGAAGTGGGGGTTGAGGTTCTGCTTACGAAATTTCAGCCTCAGGCTCAAATTCGACTGGACAAAATAGAGTATTCCAGCCCTTACTTACAAGTGCACAGGTTGAAGACCAGCAGAATATGAGAAGAATAGCAAGCCACTTCAATTCAAAGTTGCACTAGTATTATCTTAGCAGCTAGTATCAGTTGTCTGTTGTTGTTTTGTTTTGTTCGCTTAGCCGCTAACTTGGTTTTCGCTTAGCCTGCACCACCCCGCTTGAACGCGCACACGTCCCGGAGCTTCCACACTTTAAAAGATATCTCGACAACCACAAAAGCAAAATGAATGCAATTACATGCACATATGAGCCGACCCAGACGGGACTAGCGTGAATTTAGCTGAGATTACATCATAATTAATTTATCCTGCTTGAGTCTTACCTCGAACCCGCAATCTTTGCCACCGGAAGACAACGCGTTACCATTACGCTACCAGGCCGTGACTTTCCGAAAATATGCTTATTTGCATTCACAATACAATTGTAGAAATTCAAGTTGGAGTGCAACTAAGAAAGGCCGTTAATTAGTCCGCTATTTTAGAAACCATGGCTAATGTCTACGAACGAGAACTACTACAGGTCAAAAATCTATCCAGCTGCCGTAGCCTCAGCATGAAGCAAATGAATAGAGCATTTCTCAGACACTGAACTTTCTTTAAACATTCATTCAACCCCGAGTCATCCTACTTATGGTTATGTATGGAGAAAATATAAAGAGCCTAGGATTGAAGTAAGTAACCTCTACTTACTCATACCATTACTCCGCACCTCAGCGTCAAGGCCACCGCAAGCCTTTCTTCTAAATATCAATACTTTGGCTTTCCACAACGATACAAGCCCAAAATCATCGCTTCACATACAATTCCCGAAGGAGGCCGAAGATAATCCAGAGTCGCTTGATTACTGTGGAGTAGATCTGTGCCATGGGCGGACGTGAGCTCGGCGTTTAGTAATTCTCCGGCGGTAGCACTTTGATGGCCTTCCAAAAAATTCAAGAATGTATATTGCGATCCATGTCATGCGAACGTCAAACTATGGTGCTCAATATATACATCGAAAAATGTTGAAGTTTCGGCTTGGCATTCCCGGTCTTTCATCTTCGGCCCAAGATTATTGGCTCATACGGTAGATTCAGGAGCTTCGCTAAACAGGATGCAATCTGAGCATAACAACTCAACATCAGAAGTCCTCCGTGCCTTTCTCGTTAGTACATGTAATATGAACTTGCCATAGATGTGGTATTTTATATGTGTCCCAATCTGAGACTTTCTCTAGATTTCAAGACCAGATGGTTGGTGGTGGAAGGAGTGATGAGAGACCGGAAGGAGGAAGAGAAGAAGAAATGAGAAATCAACAAGTCCAACCCCTTTGCGCGACAGAATTTTATCACTCGCAAAGGCTCTCATGTTCCTTGTCGATGAATAGAATGATACTGGGAATGGGGTCAAGGAGTGATGTTTTGCTTTCGCCTCACTTTCTCCACCACTAGGTACTTTTTGTTTTCGTACCTGGAGGTCTACAGTCTCCGAGCTTCGATTCATAAAAGTTTGCAATGGGTTTCTTTCCCCTATGTACAGGTGCGAAGATTCCCCCAGCGGGTGCCACCATTCTCATCTCATTTGAAGTCACTATACATTTATTTTTCTAGGAAATCAATGCGTTTGTTTTTGTTCAGACTTGAGACTGCTGTGTCTGTAAGAAATTTCTGCTTCCAAATATCTAGAAGAAGAATTTCGATGAGCAAAGTTGCCCCATGTGTGCTCCACTCCCTTATTAGTTCAAAACCTTCTCCCTGAACTGATCGCCAGCTTCGCTGGACTCATTCGCTCTTCCTCTCGAAGACAATTCCCCGCTAGGTTGATCTCATTGGGTACGGAGCAAAGAATTCTTACATCAACAACGCCTCATCGGTGGATGGGTGCCATAAAACTGATAAGCAAACTTTTATCCCTGGGAACATAGATAGAATGTTGAAAGCAAAATCCTTATCTACGTCCTCCGCCGGCTTTGAGAGGGCATCATGAGTAATTATGGAATTCATCGAAATAACCACCCTTCTTCAAGGTGGGGCTAACATAGTCTAGAGCCTTCTGTTCCATAAGTAAGCGGCGTGTAACACTGGCAGCGGAAATCCTTACCCCAATGGACGAGACGGTCCAGCACCATTTTCCGTCATGATGGCTGGAGATCCTCCCTACCCTTAGCCTGGAATTTCTATTCTGACTCGACAGACTTAATAATATCGAGTTCTTGTTGGTCGTCCAGAGGCAGAAACCCGGAGCCACCCGTAGTAGAGAGCATAAAGATCTATTCTTTTCCAAATATCGACGTGGTCGATGGGATCGAGATCTGGCGCCAAGGAAGCTTTGTATAAGTCTTGGTTGACCTTCAAGTACTTTTCGCGTTCAACAGGGGTAAGAGTGCTTCTCGTGGGACTATAGTCTCTCGTTCGCTCAAGGAATAAATCTACTGGGAATGGGAATAAACCTAAATTCGTCCTCGTTTGAGGGTTGATATAGGCACCGTCTGCTTGACTTCCTAGTTAGACGCTCTCCACCAAGGCATTCTGGGCTGCTCCTTTTGTGGCCATCAAGTTACTGGTTGTGGTAACATGTCTAAGACCCTCGTGGACACCAGCGATAAAATTATCTTTCACATTGACGAGAGTGTTCTCAATGCTGTGAACATCCTCAGCATTTTTAGGTCCACCAACAGTCGCTCCACCTCAAGTCGTCTTCTTGTGCACAAAGGTATCCTCCGACGCTGAGTGGCCTCCACTGAACTGTCCATCTTCTAACCCTCTGACAAATCTGATAGTCGCTGTATCCCCAAGAGCCACTCCAGATGAGCAGCGGAGCTGAAGCTTGCAAAGCTCCGAGTGACTGTATGGATCGCCATAAACGTTTCAAGATCCCGATGAGCGATTATATAGCAATCCGCCTCATTCAAATCTATCAACTGCTTCTCGAATTGCTCGACAACCTGTCTTGGCGTCATCGGTTTCAGAGGAGTAGTGCCCTCTCTATCAGCCTCGCCATTCGCCTCCGCCTCTTGTTTTCTGCTATTTTCCCAAATTGAAGCGTCAATCATATTCATTTTTCCTCGGCTGGTACTCGCCGTACTCTCATTGGAAGTTGAAGTGATTTGTGGATTTGCGACAGCCTGGGCGACTAAGTTCTCTTTCGGCCTGTAGTTGTGCTCGATTCGTTTTTGCTTCTTGGCGGGAGGAGGAGCGCCTTTACCGGCAACATTGGTCGAACGCTTGAGTTCTGGCATTAAATATTAGCCAGCTGCTCTAACATAGACAGCTTTGTGTGGGCGAGTAGAGTATACTTCCTTAAAGTATTCAGATGGTTCTGCGACTTTATGAATCCACTTTCCTTAACTTGCTTTCCACCTTCTATTTCGATCAGTGGAACCAGTGCGGTCTCGGACGGTCATTCGCCATCGTATACGTCCTCCTCCGCCTCTTCCCTTACCTTCTTGAATGCAAAGTTTTCCATTTTGACTTTGTCACCAGCTGAGGGACTCATCTTAGATGTTGTTAAAGAATGATGTACTATAATGGGATTTGGCATTAATGCTGATGAATCGCTGTGTATGAAACCATCTATAGCAGACATGTCGAAAGTGAGTTCGAGGATTGCAATAATGGCTCTGATTGTTGGGGGTGTCTCAATATGACGATATGAAGAGGAGAATTGGTTGATTAATCCTTTGATTCATCGAAGCCGTCAAAGGAGAAAGCTTTGGCCTGTCGATGTTGTTGTAATCTTACCTGTGATGTGGAGAATATCAGATAAAATAAAAGTAATTTTAATATTTATTTCTTTTAAGAAGTAAATGTGAAGCGTTAAAATAGAGCTTTAAAGTAAAGACTTAATATATATATATATATATACTTTTAGATTCCCTCGCTCTCTTAATTCTTTTCTTTCTCTTTCTTTTATTTTTGAAGCACTCTTTCCCTTCGTCCTCTCGTAGTCTCCTTTTGTAATCTCCTCTCGTAGTCTCCCTCGTAATCTATCTCGTTGTCTCCTTTGTAATCTTGCTCTTCTCTTATATTTTCTTTCTTTTTTCTAGTAATCTTTCGCTTCTCTTATAATTTAAGTGAAAATTTAAAAGCCGAAACCTAAAAGCTTATTTCTTTTCTCCTGGCATGATCTCCTCCTTAGCCTCAGCGTATATCACCTCACCCCAGCGGCGAACTCAGACCGGCAGGTCTTATCCAATTGTTCTACAAGGGTTCGACATGAGTTACTCCTCGAGCTTACCTCGAGCGCTTTTCTAACGCAACCCACTTAGCAGCCTAATTTTGAATGAACACATATCCTCGGAAGCACCAGTATTCAAAAATCTTATTTATGTTTTGAGTAACGCACATCTTCATCTTCTTCATAAACACGTACACAAATCCTCTCATCGGATAAGTTAATTTCAATTTCTGCTCTTTGGCCTCAACAAAGCCAGAGTGGCTTTCGGTGGCATTACACTACCGCCACAGATTTTGCAACCTTTATCTTCATCATAATAACACGCCTGCTGAGCAATTCACTTTTGCCCACTGTTTCAGCATCATTAAATCTCACTAGACGTTTCTTTGATGACAATAATGACTGCCTAATTACAGCTTTGAAGTCGCAACGACGAGTTCATATTTCAGCGAAGTTCAAAGTCTACTGGAGAAATAACAGCAGTGGATTATTCACCTTCGGACCACGTAAATATTTTTTCGAAGCAAGTTGCTAATCAACGTGGAATATGAGACCAGCTCCAATTATTATCAACCCGACTCCTTGAGCTATATTACTCAATTTTACTAACTTATATATTCGGACATAGCTTGTTCTTGGTGTTGCCTATCTGTTCTCCCAATTTCCGGCTCTAAGGGAGCTTTCTTTCATGATGGAATCTCGATTATCCTACAAACTATCATGACCTGTGGGGTTGCAGCGTCTGCAAAGAAGCAATCTGCAGAGCCTGGGACAGTGCAGCCGAACGTTAGATAAACCTGTAGCGCTCAGATGAGCATAGGTGCCCGGTAATAAGGGCTATTGGTGTCTTACGAGGCGGTGGGGATAGAATGAATCATATGGGCCTTTGAGTGCCTTGCGAAGATAAAGAGGAAGAGGTCGCTTTCAGGAAATCTATATATGTCGACCCTTCCGACACGATGAGAGCAGGAGACTGAGCAGATCGTAGAGGCATAGAGAGAGACTGTTTGTTAACCCAGAACGAAATCCCAGAGGAGGAAGTAGCAGGCTTGCTGGTAGATAATGAGCAATTCGATGTGCTACGTAGCAATATCTCTCGCCTACGAATCTCTCGAGGAGCGTTTCGAATCAACAAAGCAGCTTCCGCTTCTAACACTCGAATGACTATATCACAGACCAAATCGAATTCCCACGACAACCTGTGGCCTCCCGAAGAAAGCGATTCAGGTTTCGAAGCGAGCGAGGCCGGCTCAGAAGACGAATTTTGGGACCCCGATATTTGATGAAATGAGAGAAGGATGGTGAGCTTGGGCTCCGAGTTAATTAGAGCTTCGGATATCACTTTCATTACTTCCCTGGCATGGAAAGTCACACCATCAGTTACCCACCTTCACCAATATCTTGCACTAGCTACACACTACAATACTCTTCAAAAGCGGTCATTCAACATCATGTCATAGTATATGTCACTTCCCCACGTACAATACGACGATCGATCTAGGGGTGCATAGAAGATGCTTATAAGAGCGATGAGGATAGACAGGGAAAAACTTCGCAGTCATAGCTACCCTCAATTGGACTGTGGTTGGGGTTACACATAAATGGTAATGTTATTCGTTGATATTGTTGACGGCCTTCAAATATTATTGTGTGGTTACTTGACCCTCCCAATCTTTTTCTGTTCCTTCAGCACTTCTCTTGCACAACCTCCTATTTTTCTCCACCTGTTCTCACTCGTCTTGTCATCCACTTTCTTCTTTTACACTCCTCCATATCCGCGCTCGCAACAGTAAAAACCTGCCAAAGCCCGTTTGGTTTCTGCTTCCAGTCTTTCGAAAGTTGAGCACTGCTCACAAAAATTCCTCCCCGCCAAATTTCCGCTTTATGAAAGAGTCTAAACTTTTTCTCTAGTTCGTGTATGGTCGTCTTCCGCTAAGTAGAGCGTTCATGGCCCGCACTGGTGCATGCCAAGCACCACCCCCTGCTAACGTCTGTCTGTATTCTTATCTGTAATGCATGGCTGTCCACATTTTGCCGAAGGAAGTGTCTAATCACGGGGTCTACTTCAACCCCTCATTATGCTCACCTCACCTGATCACTATCATCAGCCCAGACACACTCAGATTGACGTCTATCAACAGTTCCGGCCGAGACAACAGAACAATTAGAGTATCCCTCAAAAGCTCATAAATTCATTGCATCGGTCTAAGATTTCTGAAAAGGCACCACCCATTCAATATTTGACATGGCTAAAGTCTCCCAAATCCAAACGGACGATGAGTTCTCCTGGTATGTCGAGCAGAGTGGCTCAGGTCCACACATCATCCTCATCCCGTCTGGCGAAGGCGACTGTCATTCCTTCGGTGAGGTTGCAAAGCTTCTATCTCCCAATTTCACAGTGACGACCTTCGACATGCCCGGCTTCTCTCGTACCGCTGCTCCAGCATCGGCTCTGGAGCACCTGTCTCCAAGGAAAGGCGCAAACCAAATCCTGTCTCTCATGGATCGGCTTGGAATCGCCAGGGCGACGGTTTATGGGAGCAGCTCCGGAGGACTGTTTGCTCTTGCCATGTTGCAGAATTACGAAGAGCGGGTGGAGAGGATTATCATCCACGAAGTGCCAATGACCGTAATTGATGGGGTACGAGATTGGGCGAAACTACCTCCTTCGGAGGATAAAATGATTGTTGCGTACTGCCAACAACTCTTCGCAAATATCATGAATGAAGACACTACCGCATGGGAAGCGCTCGGTCCTGAATATCACAAGAGGCTAGAGAAGAACTTCGTGACATGGTCGAAGACCTACGTACCTGTTGTGGATGAAGCCAACTGGGATAAAGAGGAGTTGAAGGCGAAAAGAGGGAAGATCAACTGGACGCTGGGAGGGTTGATGCCATTGGGAATTTTCTACGAGAATATTGTTATTGCGACGGAAGTCGGAATTTCCATCAAGGTGTTGAAGTGTAAGCACTTTCCGTATGTAAGTATTCCGGGAGTTCTAGCAGACTACATCCGAGGCTGTTGCGAGTAATCCGTTTCGTGGAGGATGCGAGGATGACTTTGGAGAGGGACAAAAATCCGATGGGAGAACCAATACATTTCCTCAGAATCATGACTTGCCAGCTTTATGGGGTTCGAAAGCACCTCAGAAAAGTGTTAAAGAATAGAGAGCAATTATAATTGAGTTTTTGAAGCGCGCAGAGTGCCAGGTTGCCCTAACTGCCCGGTAGGAGTCGGTGAAATTGATATCCTGCAGAGTTGGGCCACTTAGTTGGGCCACTTTTTAGTTGACTTGACACCTGTAAATTGCATGCATAATGTTTTGTGGTCAAGATAAAACAAATTATTGGAAGTCAGAGGAATTACAACCCCTGTCATTCTTGAGCCATGTCATCGGACTTCAGATGAATTTCGGATGCTCCTTGCCGATTCTTACGAGCTGTCTACATAAAATCTCACGCCCTGCCGCGCCGAAGTTGACATCGCTTACTTATCCACATGTGAAGTTGGGTTCTGTGGGTGGGACTTGATGGCGCCACATAGCCACAGAAGTGACCAATAAAATCCCTGGTATTGTTTACACATCCCTAATTGACAAGCACCGCGCCCTGCACCATGACATTTTTATGACAATCCTCGCCAAGTCGGATAAGCTTTATGTACCACCTAACCCTAGCTTGACATCTATTGGTCCTTCTTTTAGTACAAGGCGTGAGCACGATTTGGTCATTTCCAGAAGGTTGGGATGACTCTACTCTCCAACGAATTGTTAATTTGCTGTCTTACTGCGACGGCGATTGATCAGCCGATGATAGCTTATTACTTTCTCAGCTTTATATATACATGTGCACGTCGTCTGTCGTTAAGCTTCGATACCACTTTTGATGCCATCAGCTCAGCCATCATCTTCACGCCATCACTTCTCAGCTTTCAAGTATCTACCAACCAAGCTTCCAGACTTCTTGATACTGAAATAGCTTCAGCTACCTTACGCTCTAGCCGACAGGATTTGTTTTGTCTGCCATTTTTCACAACAAAGGGCCAAAGGAATACAACCATAAAAGAGAAAAAACCCCCCTTCAATTTCCGTCACTCGGCACTCACCTCTACACACCTCAACAAATCCTTTATACATCCTCCAAACATCTACAAAATGTCCACCACCGCCGCCTCTAAATTCCTCAGCGAGAAGGACTACTCGAGTCTTGCAAGCGAAACACCAAAGTCATCTTTCGAGACAAGCCGCACATCCGAAGCCGCAACAAAGGATTCTTTGATCCGCCGCATTGGGCGAGGCATCAAGAGGCATGCGAAGGAGCACCATGAGAGTGTCAACGGGGCATTTTATGCATACTACGGTCAGCCGATTCAGCCGCAACGGGTCGTCATTGAGGGCGCCAAGCCATCGAATTGAGCAGGCAAGGAGCGTTGAACATGGAGTGAAGCAGAGGAATCGTGTGACAGGGAGGCTGCTGGAGTCTTGGATGATATGAACTTTAATTTTCCTGGAATCAGGATGGGCGCGAGGAGTTTGGAGCAGTAATGTTGAGAGTTTAGACGTTAGGTGAGACGTTCAATTTGGACGTGGTCGGCTTGTGGAAATACAAAAGAATGGATTTGAATTATTTGACTATAAAATCAAGCACTTTGCGGTCCTACATAAAATGGATGATTCGATAATCGACTCATAGCAATTAACACCCCTTTTAATCTCGTACCATGAAGCATTTCCGTTCCCGCCACCGTATCTCAGCCAGTGTTTACAGGATATCCGACACCTGCGACGATCTTTGACGGAAGGTCGGACCTGACCACCGCCCCGCTAAACCAATTCTCTCCCGTGTAGAAAGCAAGCATAGAAATTAGGACCTGTTGTTGAGATCTCTTATCTCTACTGGATCCGTGAAGTACTGTTCTGGATCCAAAAGGGTTGACGCTGTTTAGATTCTCAGCGATCAGAGCACCACTGGTCGGGTATAAATAATTGTTCTAGCTAGATTGCCTGTGTGAGCCCGACTGGGACTGTTAGAACCGCACCCTTCACTAGAGGTGGCCTTTCCGGTACAAGTTTTGGGACTTCCGACAGAGTCGCCTCGCCCCTAAAGTCTTCACTGACTATAGACACATTGGAAGAGAGCTCTGACACGCCTCAACCAAAGTCTTCTATCATCCATGTCCATGGAACGACTTCTTTCTCCCTAAACGTCAAATAACAGAATACTTCCGACAACGTGGCCTAGGATTTCGATTCGAGAAGCGTTCTATCAAAAATCTGACAGTCAGTATGGCTCTTCTCATACGTGCAAATCACCAATGCCAGAATCTCTACCCTCCATACCACAAGTTACCTTGAGAGTGCTGCACTTAAGAGGTATTAGTACAAATCACCCAATCTATACTTCACAGAAAACGATGAAGAGCAAAACCAAAGCCGCTGACGACCGACAGAGACTTGGATGCATCAATCCAGGCCACATACCTCTTGACGACCATGAGGGAGGCAAAATTGAGGTACAGGGGGTGGAAAATGAGTGGGCTGTGTGGCTGTGTTCAAATCTATCCGGCGCAGCAGCTTGACTGATGGTTGTTGTGAAGAGCTCGGAAAGTAGCAACAGCTTTAGCGATAACTTAGTGAGGGCCTTTACGAACACTTCGCTCCCCGTAGACCGTGGTAGTAAGTTGAGTTCTGTGTCGTGATGCGAGGCAAAGAAAACGTCATATTATGTCTGTATTTGAGAGTGATAGCTATTTCAGCTGAGAATCGTCAAGTCCACAAAGAGAGAATGAAGCGTCGCTACTTCCCTCCACAAGAACATGTGGCTTCTCCACGGACTCAAAAACGATTTACTTTTTCGCAGCCGCAGCAATGCATTGCAATAACACAATTAGCCCAAGGGCCCATTTTTATCAACTGTGCGGCTACGTTCCGCACATTCCAATGTTCCGTCGCCTTTTGGTGTCAGGTGTTATTTGGTCATTGTGCTACTGGCGTCAGGTTCTCCCTTACGGTGCCTTGGTGGCTTTAATGATATCCAACTTTACTTGCACATTTATGTGGGATAAATGGTATCTGACGTCAACCTTCACCTCGAACAAAACAGCACAGCCTTAAAATGCTCCAACAAAATTCATAGGCTAATGGTAGGTCTTCGATTCAGAAACCCCAAGAGAGCGCGAGGATGATAAATACTCCTACTGTGCCTCTCATTATCGTAGTTCTAAACTGTCCATTATACTCGTTAGACTTCCACACAGGTCACTATAAAACAGCCCCGAACAATCTTTCCGTGCACCAGTGTCTACGCCAATGAGTACCACAAACTCCACATCTTATGGGCCGCCAGCCTCAAACCTCGTATCCTGGCCATCTCTGTTCTTTGGTCTCCTCACTTTTGCGACAACTCTATGACACATTCATCAGGCCTAGTTTGCGGTGCCGATGCCGATATTAGTTTCTTGATTAATAGCTCTCCAGTTATCTGCATCCTAGACACGATTTTTATCCTCGTGAGATAAGCATACTATCGTCGCCATACCACTTCTTTCCTCAAAGCACACTCGAAATTGATCAAATTCTGATACCACAGCAAATACGTCGACTTCGATAACGCAAAACTTAGTGGTATATATAGGAAGGAACTTTGCATCCGCGTGATCGTTTTCCTTACAAGGTTTTCAGAGATAGTCAAACTCCTCAGCTACGGTGGGGTTCTTTAGACGAAAGTCTTTGCTGCTCTCTACTTAGGCTCGTTTCTGATTACCGAGATCGTCGTCGTCTAGCCAGTGGCATATACGAAGTCCATCGAAAAGACAAATGAACCTTATCTACCTGCGATACTACCATACAGTTCCATTGCCCTATTCAGCTGGCCCTACCTGTTGCCTTTTTGCTGTGGTGTGCGCCAGCCGCATGCGGAGACATTTTCAAGGATCCACATCACACACTTCCCCAGTAGTCTGCTCGTGTCATCGGCTCTCTAGGCGCCATGCTTGCCATTCCAGCACATATATAATCCCATCACTGCAGCCGATATTGAAAGTATGTTCGACTCTCAACAGCACTGCTCCTCTATGTTCTTAACGCTCCTATTAGATTCTATTACACAGGACGCATTATCCTAGCCACTATACCAACGATTTGGATACAGTTTGTTGCTGGAGTTCTGGCAGCCGTCTGGGTTGGAATCGCGCTTTTGTACGCCTCCGAGACAACCAGGATTGTCAGAGAGCCGGGAATGGATCGACAGCGGGGAAAGGTGGAGCAGATCTGGGCTTGGTACTTTTTCATCCTTCATTTTGTCACGGCTTTGTTGTATTATTTGTTCACTTATGATCCTTCAGGAACCTCTAAGGCTGCATGGTTAGATTTCTTGGGGTAGTTGAATTTACCGAGTACCATGCTAGAGTTATTGCAATGTTTGTCTAGATCCAGATTTTCTAGGGGTCATCATCGAAACAAAGCGTGCGCTTTTCTTTTGTATCGAAGTTTATCGTAGAAAATTTAGACTTTATCAACATCATATCGTCACTCCATTGTCGGGAAATTATTCAAGTATAGTTTGCAGACATTTGACCGCGAGCTGTAAGCGGGATGGAATCCACATTTCATCAACTTCTTCTCGCTGAGAGCTCTCAAGACCACCTTTCAAGCACACTCATTTGGGCGACACGTACCCTTCTCCTCTCTTGCTCGATTCAACTTCTCCATTGGTGCTTTGAAGAAGGCATACACATACCGTGGCTACTAATGAGTATAGTACGAGCCTCCCTTTCGACAAACAACAACTCCTAGCGAGAAGAGGGTGACTTTTCCCGGCAGGGAAAGTCACCAAAAGTTTCTGGACTTTATACTAACAAGTATTGCCTTTGGTTTATCGTTAAGATCATTCACTTCGCGTGGTCGTAAGCAGACGAATCACAATTGGCTGACACCAAATCTCACCCTCTAGTGGGGCTGGTGCTGGTTCTGCAAGCTTCATGCAAGCCAGCTATGCCAGGCAGGGATTCAAACGGAGCCAGCTCAGCGAATCGCAGACTGCTTTATGCAGCTATTTGGGAAGTGCCAAGCTTAAGTTCGGTTGCGCAGCTCGAAATTTGTTTTTGGATGCTAGGTCCTGGGCTTCTCTTCAACTTGCAACCTTTTTCTCTCTGTACCCCATCGTCTGTTCCACCAAGCCTTGTGAGGGCATTTTCAATCCCAAAATGGTCGATGTTGTTTCAATTGTACTAGCAGCCGTCTCTCTCATTGGCTCCCTGGTCGCTGCCGCCTTTACCGGTTGGATAACATGGTTCATCGATGAAGTGCGCCGACGGGCTGACGCCAAAAAACTTGTAGCGAAATATCACGACCCCCTCCTTCTAGCGGCTCTAGACCTCCAATCACGGCTTTTCAACATCACGCAGCAAGGTTTACTAAATCAGGTGGACGGCGAAGAAAAGAAGGATTTGATATATGTCTACACTTCCTTCCTTTTCGGCCAGTTTCTCTCATGGACGTATATCCTACGACGGGAAGCACAATTTTTGAGATTCTCTACACAGAAGAATAATCGGCAAATGGCTAGAATTCTGGAAGCGATCACGCATACGCTCTATACGGACGAGAATCCCGGCGAAGGATCTTTCATGCTTTGGAAAGGACAACAAATGGCCATCGGCGAGGTGATGACGAGGGGTAACGATCAAATGTACTGTATCGGATATTCAACATTCTCGACGGAGTATAAAACCAAGCCTGAGTTTCGTCAGTGGTTCATTCCAATCGAACAAGGAATCCAGGATTTGGTTCATGCGGGAAAGCACAGAAACCGAGTGCCTACGTATAGATTAAGGAGGTTGCAGCATCTGTTGATCGATTTGATTCTGACTTTGGATGAAAACGGGCAAGGTGAAGGGCGGACGAGAAGGGGGTATGTGGATGCGGCGTCAGGTTGTGAATGTAACGGTTGCTTAAGCAACAGGTCTAGGCCGCGGAGGCAGGAAACAGAAAGGCAGATGACGGCGGGTTGATCGCGGAGGGGCCGGAGGATTGCATCATGGCGGAGGTCCTCAAACTCTACCTACTGCCTCATACATGAGGCTGACTCCTCATACACAATGGTCATTCACCATATAGTGTGCTTTAATGCTGAAGTAGAAGCGCGTTCGTAACTTATTGCTTTACATCACATACGTTGCTTTGAAGCAGCGAAAAGAGTCCGCTACACCTTGGCTTGTTCGCCAAAGCTCGGCTAAAACAAAAACGCTTTTTGATGTTGCAAGAGAAAAATGAAAATCAGGCTTTCAACTTTTTTTGGAGAGCCAACTAGGCGGTCAAGCGACCTCGCCCCATCGCACCAACATAGAAGTGGAGGAGTAGAGATTCGCTCCAGAATTTCTAAGACCTGTCAGCTCGTCCTCCGACCTCAGCACATTAGTTTTGGACTTACTGTATTCCATGACCTTTATAGACGTAGAGTGAGCCAATTCTTTCTGAAGTGAATCACTTCCGCACGTGGAGGGGGTTCATGTGATGAATATTCCCAACACGATCCTCTAGGTAATTACGAGTTAGCTTCTGAACTGTGCTGAAGAGTTTATTCAACTGACCTTTCCCATTCTCGTACTACGCTCAAAGCAGGTCATGCTACTTCCGGCCGAAGATTTCTGCATTCTCCTTCATGAACGCTTATGAGAAGCATTCCGCATACTCCGTAAGCAACTCCGGGAGCTTGGCGACATCTTCGTCTATCTTTTGGTTGTACCCCATGGACCGTTTCCTTCTTGATTTCAAATCAGCGATGATCATATCTGTGGAGGCTGCGGTCGAATAGACGGTCTTTTGGAGGCTTTGAATAGGCCCTTGGAGTTGTTTCATATGGTCAAGATAATTGCCAACTTTTTCGTGCGTGAGAATCAGAAGCTTCCACCCCTCTGTTTCGGCTTCAAGAGCCAAGTCTTGTAGCTGCCACGAATCAATAAATATTTTGAAAAGTCACGGGGGAAATACGGTGATCAAGTCACCTTCTAATTACTTTTTTTCTAGCTCTGTGCTTCAGTCCATCAACGAGCTTTTGCGGAACGGGGACGTATCTAGACCTCCTCGAGTTTATCGCCCTATGAAGACATATCAAAGCTCCTCAATGTCGAACGGTAGCTAAGATAGACTTACATAGTAGACAGTGGCTACAGTGTGCGTTCCTGATTGTACAGGCTGCAGGATGGCACTTAAGTCTAGCTTCCGGGGTACTAGAGCCGCTGATTCCCGTTGCTCTGTTACCAGTATCTTGCGAGTCTATCTTGTTAATGATGAGGAATGCTGTAGTTGAACCCGAGGCTATTCAAATACAGCTTCTTGCCATTACCCAGGCTATCTCGCATGTGTAATTGATTTTGGTAGGCTATAGTTCACCTTAAGTAGATGGACAGTGGTGAACCTTCGGGAAGAAGCTAATGGTGGCAAGAAGATGGAGCTCGTGGAAAAGAATAATGTGCGCCGAGAGTTGTCTGCAGATTGTAGTTGTCGTTTCATAATGCTCGAAGATCAGAATTGTAAACCGTACGGAGCCTTTGCTGTTTTAAAGTAGAGGAAAGATTAAGAACGAGTGCCGGACTGGTGAACTTAGATCAGTACACCCTCGGAGTAAACTAAGGCGGTGAGGTTACCGAATCGTTCTGTAAAGTCTCGGCACCTTCCAGAACCTATGTGTATATGCCTACGCGCCTTTCTTTCTATAATTTGTTTACTATGGATCTTTTGGCTTAGTAGCTCTTCGTACGGTCAGGTAAGCGGCGGCGCCGAGGGAAACGAAGCCATTGGAAGTTTTTCAGAGGAAATTTAAGTGCAAAGGTGCTTTGATTCAGCCGAATCGTCAATACTTTTCAAGAGACAACGACTTCCATTGTCGTGAGCCACGATTCCGAAAACGAAAGTATTTTTTATTGATATAGACGAGATATGCTACCGCAGAAAATTCTTCATCTGCGCCTCCACAAACTCTCTTCAAACTCAGTCATGAGACACATCTTTCTTCCAGTTGTTCAAGCATTGCAAACCTGGAGGGTTCACACCAAGCTCACCAGCATGCTTGATGGCGGAAGACTGTGCCTAGGAGAAGTGTCGGTTCAAAAAAATATATATATATTTGAATCAGATGAAGGAAGGATGGCCCGCTATAACTTACACCTTTTGATCCTGAGATCAGCGGACGGAAAATGAGAAGATCTGTGCGGTGGGCTTTTGAATAACGCTGAGGTTGGAAGAGACTGCTAAGATACCACGCTTGAGTGTAATTTTGGGCCAGGACAGGGAGATGGATAGCACTTTATAAACGCAGTTCGTAAAATTGAGAATAGTTGCGGGAGATGCGGGGTCTCGCTGTTGGCTGAGGGAACGAGCAATCACACGGTTCTTCGCGTCATATCTCTTTGATGCGGACGCGTGAATTCCTCAATAGGCGCCACAAGAGCAGAGTCCGGGGTATATAGTTAGTTTATGTAGCCTTAAGATAATCCAATCCAGAGGGAGTAAAACTAAGTCTGCAATGGCTTAATTATGGTTGCCTTCTCCTAGCTTTTGATTTAATTTCCAGTGCTTAAGGCCAGTGTACTGTCAGAGCAACCTAATTTTGCCGTTCATCAGGGCGTGAACCCCAGCAAGTGGTTTGAGCCCAGTAGTTCAACCACTTCCTTGGTGTCATCATAACTGATATAGACCCAGCACCAATCACCCTAAAGCTGGACCATTGCATCTACTACAGCTTCAATGCGATGAATTATCTTATGGCGACTTTCGCACTCCCTTAAAGATTCGGAGTGGAGATTTGCATACCGTAGAACACAGACTCAACTTTTTGGTTGGCTGGTTCTGCTTTAGTGTTAGGAAGTGAGCAGCTGCCGCCTTAACCTGAGCCTGAGCACGTCCTGAGCTCAGCCTGAGCATGCGTTGAGCGGCCATTTTAGCTCCCCAGGGGACTCGTTCCGGCTCCCTTGATGCTCGGTTCCACTTTCCTTATTTTGACTCCATGTACAGAGGTGCGTCTTCTGCACGCAGCATTGCTGTTGCAAGAATCTCCATCTCTGTTTGACCTATACCCAGCTGATCTTGCACCCCTTTGTCACTGAATTGAGCCGCTGGTTTGATTCTGCCTTGTCAAGATTTACCTGAATCTCTAGGAGGGGGGTTGTGCCTTCTTGCGGGGCGCGGACGGACTGCTGGAGGTCTCGCGGCGGTGTTTCCGTGGTTGAGATGTCTCTCTATATTGGTTTTCAACTATGGTATGCCACTACTTGAGATAGGCACGAAAAGTACAGTTCTATTGAACTGGAAAGGAAGGTTGGACGTTGTTGTGGCGGGGTAGTTTCCCCCCTCGAGGCGTGTCCGTGAGGAGAGAACAAGAAATATGGTAGAGCTTTTCATCTGATACGGAATGTCGGATAAGCAAAATTTTACAAGGCCGACCTTATTTTTTGGATTTAGGTGAATGTTAAGGACCTCGGCACCCACACCCGCGTCAAAGAGAGGGTTAAAACTCTGATATCGATGATTGAACAATTGATGGTAATATATTCATAGAGAAGAGCATTACGGATGGTCATGAATAATTATTGCTGCACGAAAAGGAGTGGACTAGAAACCGCGCAATAGGAATTGGGTTCCTGTCACGCGAAGCCAGAATGTAAACAAATAGGGTCAGTAAGCGAGAAGCCAAACCCTTCGGAAAGGTACTTGCATATTAAATATAGATGCTACTCACAACTTTTACACTCAGAATAGGACTCCTGAGCGCTGTTTATAGTTTGTCCAGCATCCAACGCATGACCGCAATCATTTGCTTGGTGGTAAGCAATCTATCGTATTAGAGTGTTTGATTGCGAAGGAAAACCCTCTATACTTCGCACACAATATTCTTAGAAGTTTGTGCTGCTCAATTAGACTGTATACTTTGTCTAGAGAGATAGCAGTAGCAAGAGGAGAAACCTATAATTGAGGTAATCAAGCAGGAGCTTGATTCAGGGAAATGCCAGTATTGTCAGCTCAATATGTTGCGCATTTGGTCGTACTCTTACACCCTGTTTCATCTGAATGAACGATTTATTTAGTCGCAAATTATCGTCCGACCACTTATCGCTCATAAGACACCTAGCCAACACACTCTTTGAACCCTGCTCGATTGAAAATCCAATTTTCGTACAAAACTTTCGCCTCATTAGGCTTGTTCTCACTGATCATATGGCCCGCCCCTTTGATCCTGGCGTATGTCAAGTGTCCAGCGCGAATATAATTCCCATACATAGTAGCCTCACCGTCTCCAACTGCACACCTCTGAAACCTAGCGGAATCACTCCAGGTGGTTTTTAGAGCCTGCGCCTTTACCAAGGTGACAGGACACACCAGATCTAGATCGCCCTACTCCTATTAGTCGTGTTTAGCTATCAGCGGAGCACTCACAGCATAAAGAAGAAAATCAATTTTCGCCTTCAAGATATTTTCCAAATTTGGAATGTAGCTTTTCATCCAATCCCCAGAATCAGAGTATCTTCCTATCATCGCATCGCTATCCGGATTCCGTTTAGGTCCAGGGGTTACACCGAATCTAGTTTTTCTGTCCGGCTTGTTCATGAAAACCGCCCATTTTTGAGAATAGAAGTTATTGGAATCTGTGTTTTCCTTTTCGGTTCTGCTCACATCGTATACATCCCTGTGGAACCTTCCACTCCAGCCTTCGCCCCAGGATTGTGCGCATGCAGCGTAGGCCGCATTGCAATTAGTAGGATTGGGGTGATTCTGACAAGTGACTATTGCAGGATCGCAATTCCTCTTCCAAGTTGGCATGTCCCTTCTACACCTCATATCCACAGCCAATTGGTTAGCGTTGGGAAGTTTCAGCGGAGAAGGACCGCAAAGCAACTGATAAATCGCATCGCCCATGAGAGACACGTCGATCAATGAATTTCCCAGTATGAAAGAGCTCAAATTGACGGCCGTATGTTGACCTATGGAAACCATGTAGCTGCCAAGTGCCGGAAGCCAATGCCCACCAAAGCTCTCTCCAGCAATGTGAAGCTCGCGCCCATTCAGGCTCAAGTCCCCGTCTGCCATTTTAAATGTTGTTGTCGGTTGCAAAAGCGCGGTGATGAAACTCGAGATATCTTTGGCAGCAGTGTCGCTATCCTGGACATTGGGCCCTCCAGTTGAGAAACCGGTCCCAGACGGCTGCTCCAAAAACACCCAAGTCATTTTCTTGGTCATCGGATAGTCATTCTTTCTGAAGGTTACTTTGCTCCTCTCGTGGGGATAATCGATACGGTACGGTCCCCACTGTACGAATAATCCGTACAAGGAGCTTGAACCTGGGCCGCCATTCATCCATAAAACCACGGGATCTTTTCTAGGATCTTTATCGCTCATAACAACCCAGAAGAAGAGCTTCACAGGAGGAGCCAGACCTCGACTAATCGAAACATAACCAGCAAACTGGTTTTCTACCCATGTTGACAGAATATCGGGATCGACGACCGCTTTGAAAGCCTGCTGGATACAAATCGTGTTCGTTCCATTCTCACCCCTGGAGAACAATTCGCATTTTTCCAGTCTAACTGTTGCCCAGAGATCAAGGGCTTTTGAGGTGGTGACAGTGGTATGGCAAGGACGGAGGTGCAAATCAACAAAAGATATAATGACTTCATGATGTACGATTAACGCTGTGAGCAAACGGACGTCGGTGTGCTCTATCGCACATGATTAAGCAATCGTCGATAAACAAACCACCCCAAGTTTGATACTCAGGCGACCATGATCTTGGCAATACAAGGCTGAACTGTTTCCCGATCTCTCGCATTCTAGTTTCAGAGCAGTATCTGATGATCTGATCACTAGGCCACCACCATCATGCAAGCTGGTACAGCTGAAAAAGCCACGGCGCTTATGTGAGTAGGACCATGGAAATTGCCGTTTGGGCGTTGTAACTTACCTTCTACTTAGACTTGAGATCTGTTTCCTTCTAGAATACCAGACTATTTCAATTTCCCTTTGCGTTGAAAATGGAGTACGAAGGGCAATTACACGGGAGGAGCTTGGATAATCGACACAGGGTACGCAATGAAATTTGCTCGTCAGGTTGTGTAAGGACTCAAATTAACAGGAGAGCTTCTCACATTGGCGCAACTTAAAAAAGATCAAGACGTCTATCAGCACTAACAGAACCATAAGCGCAACACGACAACCATCTCAACAACCTCACTTCTTCTCAAAGCCCGGCCCAATCCCATTATCAATAAACCCCTTCAATAACGGCTTCCCGGTCCCATCATACCGCACCTCCCTCATCCACTCTTCCAAACTCTGCAACCCGGGATGAATGACTCTCAACGCCTCCAAATCCCTCGTAGGCAAAAGCACCGAATCCCTAAACCCCGGCCACCACATCTCAAAATTCTCACCAACCGTAATCCCCTCGGGATCCGTACTCGCCACCGGCCCCCCCGCATACTCGATTCCAGCAATCCATTCCTCAAAGGAAATATCCTCATACACGCCCTTCAGCCCCATGACCCTCGTGAACGTCTCCGCGATGTCCGCGCCCGTCGCGAAGTGCGACGCGACGTTGAGCGTGCGGCCCGAGTACTGCGCTGGCGAGGAGAAGATAGCGAGTGCGAAAGCCCCAACGTCGCGGAGCGTCATGAGTGGGAGATGCCCGTTTCCGAGCCGGTACGCGAAGGTGCGTATCCCGTCTGCGGAGATCCGGGGCGCGAAGAGCCCGCCTGAGAGCATGTCGGTGTAGGCGCCTGTGTTGAGGATTGACCAGGTAAAGGCCTCGGTGGAGGCTTGGGCGGAGAGGAAGTCGTTTACGCGGCCTTTGGCGCTGGGGGTTTGTTAGTCTGAAGTCTAGATGAATAGGGAGGGATGTACTTGGTGTGGTGGGCGCCGTATTTGGGGTCGAAGTTTGTGAGCCTTAGGTAGTAGTCTATGCTTCCGTAGACGAAGTGCTTGAAGCCTAGTACGCGGTGCGCGAGCTCGAAGATTCGGATCCCGGCCCAGATCTCGTCGGATTCTTTGACTGTGAAGCCATCTGTGTTGACGTATGCTCTGTAGCATCCTTCTAGAGCTCGAGTAACCGAGGGGAAGTCCATGAATGATCCCAGGGTTGTTAGATGGGTTGGAGGTTAGGAAGAGGAAGATATACCTTGGACGAGCTCGACATCGAGGTCTTTGAAAGCTGAGACGACGCTGGGGCTGGATGGGTTGCGCGAGAGGACTCGTACGCTGAATTCGGGAGAGGAGAGGAGTGCTTTCACAACTGCGAATCCTTGGGCTCCTGTGCCTCCGATGACGAGGATCTTCTTTGTTGACATTGTTGATTTTCAGCGACTTTTGGGGGATTGGTAAGTTGTCGATCGAGACTGAATTAATACTGTGAGTCGATGAGTGTTTTTTGATTGATGGGGAAAGACGTCTTCCTCGAACCTCGACCCCTTATATAGCTTATGGCGAGGAAGGTCTTGGATACATGTCGTGTACTTTACGTTCTGACTGGATATCCATACTGCTTCGTAATTCGATCACTCATAATCACATTGCGTTCATTAAATCGTGAATAAACGACAAAACCTCGCTTCCGCGGCTCTGACATTCAGCAAGGGGTGCGGATGCAAGTGCGGGCGAGCCAGGATGCTGCGGTCTGGGGTGGCGGCTCTACAGGATGACCACTCATGCCCTGCAATTTTGGATGTGAGCCAGCGGTACTGCGATTACTGATCACGCGGAGCGATTTATAAGGCCATTCCCACACGGCAATTCAAATTCTTGTGCCTCAACCTAGGCTCATGAGTACTGTGCATACTCTTACCAACATCAGCAGGCGCTGATAAATGGTGAAAATAATGATGTTATGGCCGTCATTGCTTGGAGCATGGGTCAAGAGAAATGGGCAAAATTGATATAAAGGCCGAGATCTCGCAGCGTACGAAGTAAATAATTCTCAGCATACATACTTCTCCCTTAAACACATCGATACCAACACCCGCCAATCCCCAATATCAGCATGCATACCAAAGCCTCCAAGCAATTCATAGCAACTGCAATTCTGGCAGTTGCTCATGCATCGCCTCTTCCAACATTACCATCATCACTTCTCAACTTCAAAGCCAACTTTGGACCAACACCTCAGCCGTTCACAATTCAGGTTGATCTTAACTTCATTAAGTTGACGAAGCTTAAAGCTTCTCTGACTCGCTATACTAAGGACATCGAGCAAGTTGACTGGCTCGACGGCCCCCCTCGGCACAACATCACTACTATCAGAGATTACTGGGTCAACGACTACGACTGGGGATCAGTTGAGAAGGAAATAAACAGGAATCTCACCCAGTTCACCACCACCGTCTACGCAGGGAAGAACTACTCCTACCCAATCCCACTACACTTCGTCCACCACCTCTCACCCCGCGCAGACGCCATCCCCCTCCTCTTCCTCCATGGCTGGCCAGGTTCCTTCCTCGAAGTAAGCAAAATAATCACCTCCCTCACCCACCCCCCAAACACATCTACACCCGCCTTCCACGTCGTCGCCCCCAGTCTCCCAGGATACGGCTTCTCCCCAGCTCCAAAACACCCCGGCCTCGGCCTCCGCGAAGCAGGACAAGCCTTCAACAACCTCATGACGCAGCAGCTGAACTACAGCAAATACGTAGTCCAAGGCGGAGACTTCGGGGGCTTCACATTGCGCTACATGGCGGCCGAGTTCTCAGGAAACGTAATCTCCGCGCTCTCGAACTTCTTCCCCATCCCGCCAAACAGCACCGACGCAGCGCGCTACGCCGCGAAAACCACTACGGAGGAAGAAAACACGCATATCGCCATGCTTGGGAACTTCGAGACGAACTACGCGGGGTATAGGAATATCCAGCAGACGCGGCCGCTGCAGCTCGCTGTTGCGATGACGGATAGTCCGGTCGGCTTCGTGGCGTGGATTTATGATTTCATGTATAACCATGTGGATGGTTATGCGTGGACGCCGGAGGAGGTGGTTACGTGGGCGATGATGTACTGGATCCAGGGCCCATATGGGGGATTCTCTATGTATAAAGAGATTGCGAAGGTGGGGACTTGGTTGAATGAGGGGTTTGATTACGTGCCTGTGCCGCTTGGTGTTTCTTCTTTTGCGAAAGATGGGTTTAAGACTGTGAGTTCTCGATAAATGACTGGCATTTAAGATGTACTGACTTATGGTTTAGCCAGTTTCGTGGTTGGAGAGAGAGGCGAATTTGAGTGTTCAGTTTGTGCACGATCGAGGTGGACACTTCGCTGCATATGAGGTTCCGGAGCTGCTTGTTGATGATATGAGAGCATTTTGGGGAAATAACACAATCTCGAATATTGACGTTTTCAAATATTGAGAGCTTGGGAAGAGGATGTGTAATTAGTCTTGGGCGGTCCTGAATGACAGGATCGCGGTTGTGAGCGATATAAGGTGGAGTTTGAGTAAAATTTTGAAGAGAAAAGCTTATTAGCAAACTAGAAATACAGATAATGACATCAGTTTCTATTTTCTCTCAGATCTTCTCTTACATTGCTCGAGCACCATCATCATCACTCAATGACCGAGAGCTCCGGGCCGTTCAGTGAAAGCATCCAAGTCCTTCAGCCCTTCTTCAATATGTCCAGCTTTTTCGTCAGCTCAGCTCGCTTGGTGATAGTGACATTATTTTCAGAGCCGAGTTGATCCACCTGCTCATCTGTCAGGTCCAAAGCAATATTTGACGAGCAGCCGAAAGACCCGAGTTAGCGTTCTGTTTTACAATCGTTTGGGTAAGGGGTGGACATTGTGAACGGAAGGGATGACTGAGTGGTGTGATTTCAACTTACACTTCTGGCAGTTTTTGAACGAGACATGCCTCAACGGCGTTGATGCTGACATCGTCAATGAACTTTATGAGAGCAACCTGAGGAGTGTTAGCAAAGCGTAACTGGAAATACCCAGAGATAGTCACCTGGTAGTAAGCTGCAGCTACATCAGCAGCGAGTGAGACCGAGTATTCCTCTACGTTGGATCGAGAACCGTCTTGCAGTGCAACAAGAAGATCATGTGAGCGAGTTGGTATCGTGGTGGGAATTGCACTTGCTGTTGTTTATCCAGAATAATCACCTCGTTCTACATGCTCGAGACAGTTGGTGGTCGAAAGGACTTCTGGTAGCATCGGGTTTTCTAATGGAAAGACGGCGTTTATGACAAGATCTACTGTCATTTGGTGGGTATAATTGGCTCAAATCTACTTGGGGAGTTCAACCCGGAGAACATTCTCAGCGCTCTCACACATTCCGAGTTCTTTAACGATGAAGCATTCGCACGCTAGACGTGGTAGTTTAGAGAAACCTTTGGTAACCATTCTTCCTATTAGGAAACGAGATGAATATAGCGTAAGATATCCTTAATAGAAGACTCGGATAAAGCTAACATCTTTCCTAGTATCTACCAGCCTATTTTTGAAATGAATTCAACTTGGCGTAGGTAGAATCACTTCGATCTAGTATGTACGTGCTATGATGTTGGTGCAGGTGTTGAGATATTACTAATCTGGGGTAGTACACCTTTTATCGACACGCATCCCTACTGACGTTGGAGAATAATGTTCTTGTCCTTCTTGTATATTGCGCGACGATCAATGGGGATATCATCAAAGTGTTGAGCGGCTGGATGGCTTTAAGTACTGGTTCAAGTTTCTATTAAATATTAGTTAAAGAGCATAAGGAACTTAGAACAGTGCACGAGCTCGCCTTTAGTCTCGTTACCTTACTTGTCCATAAGCAGCACCTCCCATCCGCACGGAAGGAACCTACCGCACCAACTAGACGCCCTTCTTTGGCCGACTTTGATGCTCTTATACATAGATCAACTCTCCCAAATGAGCGAGAAGTTATTGAGAGTATAATATTTTCATTTGTGCGAGTTCTAGAGATCTCTGATTCTGCCAAGAAGCAATAACAAGTGATTGAATTTCTGGTCACTATACTTAACACAGACCTATTTTCAAACTCACTGGATCGCATTTCCGATCAACTCTAGGCACAGAGGATGCGTGGACTGTCCTATAAAGATGCTTTTGACATAGAAAGGCACTACCAGTTCTCAACGACCATAGGTCCGGGGTCTTAAGGGGACGTCTCCTCAACCGATTCCATACCAAGACACGCTGCTGAAGGCATCTCAAGACTACCCTACACTCTTACACAACTTCGACTACTCAAACCTGTGTGCAGGGTTGTAGAATGTATTCCGTGCAAAGAAAGGAATCCCTCCCACGTTGCGTTTTCACCTACATATTCCAGAACTTTGTGTTAATTTGGGCTAATGAGAGTGATAAGAGTGATGAGGATGATGACAACCTTTCCTGTCCAAGATTTGTTCCACCTTATATGACTTTCACTTTCAATCAAGCTTGTCTAAGATAGTGTGCCTGACACCCATATTATAAGACGATATGGGTTATCTCATCCTCTCCCTCACCGAATAATCTTGCAGACTCGCAGCCAATATTAATAGCTGCTCAAAGGTGAGACTTGGCTCCCTTACCAAGGCGTCGAAAGAGTACTTCATATTGTGAGCCTTCACCTTGATATTTTGCAGATGCAAATCTTCGTCCTCCACCAAGAGTTTAGAGGTGACTAAAGCCTGGGGAGGCACAAGCCTGGCTTGTGTGTCTTATCCTTAATCGTCATTTTTGTTGCACTTGCTGTGAGGTGTCTTAGAAAAGGCGCTGGTGGGGGTGATGAAGCATGCTAGGAGTGTTATGTCCCAATAAAGTCTTGCCAAGCTCTAATCCTATCTTTTGACACAACACAGTTTTGCTTTTTCCTCCATCAAAACTTATAATCTCGTTTGTGTAGATTGAATCTATGTATTAGAACCAATCAAAAGATTCAAGTTATACGAACCGATCGAGGCTAGCATGTTGTCTCAATTTTAACACTGTGGTTAGAAGAGCTCGAACCAGCCAGAACCTCCTCTTACAAGACGGAGTCGCCGGGTTTCTCGGAGAATCCATGAACTAAGGGCCATTTCCAAGGTTCGGGAGGAGCTACCGATTTGTATTTACGCCCAGGTAGGAAATAATTGGAGATGGCGATATGTCAAGGTAATCGAGAAGCGGCACCATATACTTCCTAGTGCATGCCGATTCAAGGGTACTGTTAAAGTCTTCGGCAGGGAGCCTAATATTGTCTCTAGTAACGATGAGAAGGTGGGTGTCTTCTTGATTTTGAGATGCTGGCAACTCTACATCAGATGCAGGTAGAGCGTACTTCTCACAGTCCGCCACCCAAGCTGGGCGCGAAGTTGGTGCGAGGAGAGATGTTTCCTTGCCAACTTCAACAGCTTCACAGAGGAGAGCGTGCAGAAGCCAACGACTATAGCCAAGCTCTACTTGATCATTTGCGAATCCGGAGATGGGTGGGATGTAGAGATGCCCATCCTCGGTGCCACACGCAAGCACCCCAAAGTGGCAGGAGAAGCCCTTTGATCTGCCTTGAAGGAAGCAGCGCAAATCAAAGGAATCAAAGAAACCATTCTTTAACCTTACTACTAGGAATCTAAACATTTCAGTAATAAGTTCAGCAGTTCGTATCGAGGCGGCTGCAGGTAACTAACTCTTTTTCCTACAGTTTCCTTAAGGGAGAAAGCTGCGAACAATCGCAGTACTATGCCGCCATCCCTGACGACTCATGGTTCACTACAAAAGTCAAGATAAAAACGAAGGTGAAATTTGAACGCGCAGATAACTACGTCCCTATTGCCAAGAAATATTGCGGAGACGAATCGACGTAAAATGACTTTGCAAGGGCCGAATAATACAGACCTTTACCATCGCAACTCCCATCAGTAGCCTCGGTCCTTGCTCTAAATAAGAGGGCAAATCACTCAACCATTCCTGACCAGCTTCTATTGCCACCATTTACCCTATACCGCAATACAACAACTACTCCGAATGGCTTTCGTCCCCTTCTCTATCTGGGTCCTAACTCTGCGCTTTATCCGCTTCCACCGATACATCTGACTATCCGCAATGTTTCATGGCTGCTTTAATGCAAGATCTGATATTTGTTTCGGCCAAAATGGACTCCACGGTCTACACAGGTACGAGAAACTCGACCTTAGCGTCGGTGAAGATGGTGAGTTTAAGACGACAGATGTCCCTTATTTGGGAGAGGCATTCCGCGACTCGGAAACTCTTTATAGCGTCCTATCTTAATTGAAATTATGCATTGTATTGAGACAACAGTTCTGGGGTCGATGGACAAAGATTCTAATGACACGACAATGTGTGTGGCCACTCCCAAACAATCCAAACCCCGGGTGTTCTGAAATCTACAATTACTTTGTCGCTGTCGCGCCTGATTACGGAGGGTGTCAGTTCAAAGTGTAATGGAAGCCTACAACTTAAAGCCCCACTACAAGCTCTTTGCGCTTTTCAACTTTCTATAACACTTGATTTGGATTGACAAGCATCGCCACGATGCTGAAAACCCGTTTTCAGCCTTGTAAAGAGCAGGGAGTGCTGTGTTATGCGATGTCACCACAGGGTGTAGGTGTAGTACGTCCATATTAAGCGAGCACGGATCTACATCTCAAGTATTGTAGGTGGCTGCTAAGCGGGGCTGTTTGTGGTGACCCGTTGAGCCTACCAAGAAAGACCACTTTCCCGATGTACACGTGAGAAACTTGGACTTGTCACAGGGAGCGGCTGTTACCCTCAGGCTATAACGATCATCAAAGCGACTAACCGTGTTTGTCCTAGTGCTAACAAGTGCGGCTGATCGAGAGTCGAAGAGAGGTGCAAAGAGAACACCGCAACCGAAGCCTCGTTGCAACAATGCATTGACTTGCTTCTCTCTCAACTGAGTAGCTGCTTTTTGTTATAGATAGATAGGGCGCTGCGATCTGACCACCCAAGATGGCGACAATCTATCGTGATGGTTTCACCCTGCTCTCGGAAAGCGATAGCGCTAGCGCCGACCAGCGGCACCTCAAGTGCGGCTCCACTCCTTCCCCTGCCTAGATTAAGCTCCCCTGAACCCCGTCGTCAGCATTATCTTTGTGCATGGCCTCGGAGGCCATCCGCGCGAGACGTCCGGTCGCATCGGTTGTCGTCAACTCCTGGTCCGGTCGATGGCCTTAGCAGACGCACAAATATAAAGTCGTTCTTGGGCTATAAGAAAGGTAAAAGCAGGGCAACCGAACAGAATGAGCCCACTCCTCCTACACCAGCCTCCATCTTCTGGCCGAAAGAGTTTCTCGTGCCAGATCTTCGTCAGGCCAGGGTATGGACATACGGGTATAAAGCAGATGTGATTGGCGATTTCTTCCAGGCAAACAACGAAAATAGCATATCGCAGCATGGGCGCGACCTTGCGGTCAAACTAGAGAGAGACATTGAGAATAAGGTTATAGATACTCTTCTCTACCTTGCACAGCGCTTTGCTAATCACTGCCGCAGGATCCGATCATATTCGTCGCGCATAGTGTAGGCGGCATCCTGGTTAAAGATGTAACGTATCCCTAGCAGTTGTTGGATAGTCATATATGCTAACGATTTAATGTAGGCTCTCCACAAATCAGACAGATGTCGTGAGCGGACAAAGTTGGTGGTTTTCCTCGAGACACCTCATCGAGGGACCTCATATGCAAATTGGGCACAGATTGTATCTAATCTTACACGGCTGGGCTTGCAAGACAGGAACAAGCGTATTATTCAGAAACTCGAAGTCAACAGCGAGGTATTGGATAATATACACGAGGAGTTTAAGAGTCTCGTTGGCACACACGGCATCAAGGTACACTCATTTCAGGAAGCACAGGGAATCTCTGGAATGAAAGGCCTAGACAGCAAAGTATGTTGCCGCCACCTAGCACTCTACTGTGACGCTACTACTTGTAAACTGACTAACATATGGCCACAGGTTGTGGATGACTTCTCATCGAAGCTAGATTTTGCAAGAGCACAAGAGACGGTCGAGAGTATAGATTCAAACCATACGGGGATGGCCAAATGCAGTAGTAGAGACGATGCACAGTATCGCCAGATATATGCTGTTTTGAAGCAATTTGTGCACAGGTACCTCAGTTGAAGGAGGTAGGGTTGGCAGAAGGAGTACAGCCAATCGGTATGTAGACACCATAATCATGTAATACTATTGGGACTTACAAGTTGTAGCTTTCAATACAAAGCCACAATTCATGGTCCCGTTTCCAAAAGACGAACAATTTATAGGCCGAGAAGATATTTTAGCGAGAATCGAAGATTTCGATAGGCAAGACTCGCTGTCAAAACATAAGACAGTGGCACTGGTCGGGCTTGGGGGAATCGGGTAGGCGTGTCACTATCCCATCCACGGGGAGACTAAATCCTAGTCTAGGAAGTCCCAGATCGCTATCGAGTATACCTACAGAGTGCGGAAGCATCGACCTCAGACATCCGTGTTCTGGATATTTGCAAGCAATGGTGTCCGATTCAAACAAGCCTACCAAGAGATTGCAGAAATGATTAGACTTCCTAGAAGAGACGATCTAAAGGCGAATATCTTGCAACTAGTGTGCGACTGGCTTTCAGACGAGTCACACGGAAGGTGGGTAATGATACTAGACAACGTGGACGATGCGGATGTGTTCTTTGGCCTCTCTGACAGTGTGGAGCAGAGTATCGTGGAGGAAAGCCACAACGAGAGTAGGAAGCGACCATTAGAGGCTTTTCTGCCTCAGTCCTGTAACGGTTCGATCCTTCTGACATCGCGCAACTCAGCGGCGGCAATCAACCTCGTAGATACGCACGGCAAGGTCATCCAGATCGAGCCGATGAAAGAAGCAGATTCGCTGGCATTACTAGAGACGAGGATTGCTATTAGCGAGGTCGCTAGGACGGAGGCAGTCACCCTTGTCCAAACGCTCGAAGGTATACTATTGGCAATCAGTCACGCTGCGGCGTACATACGAGCCAGACCGCCAGTCACTATTGCTGTGTATCTCGATCTCTTCCACGAGAGCGAGGCCAACCAGAACAGTCTTCTGAACAATAACGACGCAAAGGATCTTCGGCGAGACCATAGCACTCGAGATGCGGTGATTACGACGTGGCAAGTGTCATTTAATCAGATCCAGGGGACCAATCCTGAAGCTACGGATCTGCTTGCGCTCATGAGTATGTTCGACCGGCAAGGTATTCCTGAGCGGTTACTGCACGACGGAACGAGGCGGCTACAATTCGAAGCAGCCATTGCGCCACTACTTAGCTTCTCTCTCATTCGAGGACAGGTCGAGCAAAAGTCATTCGAGATGCATCGGCTAGTACAGCTATCGACCCGCAAATGGGTAGAGCTAAGCGGGCAGCTACAGAGATGGGGAGGTGCACCGATTAATATCGTAGCTAGAGTGTTTCTAAACGGTGCTTATGAAACATGGTTAGAGTGTCAAGAGCTGCTTCCTCACTCGATAGCGGCACTATCACATACATCGATGGATGGTAAAGCGGTTTTGGATCGAGCTACGATCAAAGACAACTTAGGCTGGTACCTACTGTGTAAGGGCGAGTATGCCACAGCCAAGGTCACTTTATTTGAGGCGATAAATGAAAGAGAGAAAGAGCTCGGGGTCAACTATCCAGACACGCTCACGAGCGGCAGCAACCTGGCGTCGGTACTCGAGAGGCAGGGGAGGTACGACGAGGCCGAGGCGATAAACCGGCGCGCGCTGGCCGGGTACGAGCAGGAGCTCGGGGCAAGCCATCCAGACACGCTTACGAGTGTATACTGCTTAGCTTTCCTGTTCGCTTCGCAGAAAAGATATAACGCTGCCCTCGGACTGTATCTAAGAGCCTACAATGGTTATCAGGCTATTCTTGGTCATGATCACCCTACTACTACAGCTTGTCAAAAGCATCACAATGCTCTACTTCACGAGCAAGCGGTGGAATATTAGATAAGTTAAGTATAAACAAGGGGAATAAACGTGCTTCGAAGTTTAATATACATATACACTAATCTTGGACAAAGTTAATAAATTTATTGAAGAAGGAGCAAATCTCGTTAAATTAACTTATGTAAATTTAAAAAGATCTTTAATTCTTAGAGGGTCCTAGGGAACTATCTACTCTTATAATTTTACAATCGCCTCCAGTATTCTAGAAATTTCTAGAGAGTGAAGTGTTCAATGGATTTGTCATTAATCTATTAATTTCTACAACTTTGTATATTGGTAGTTGAGCACAACTTTCTTTTCTTCGCCCCAAGGTCGGGTAGTAGGCTCGCCGCTCCTACTCAGGCGCTAATCACCCTCAGCTCACTCCTTCGGGATGCCTTTCCGTTTGGGGCAGATGATCGTCATGCTCGAGAGAGGAAGCGGACGTCGTATGTGAAGTCGAACCTTTCCTCATGGCTGCGGAAGAGTAAGAGGGGGAGCTGGCGGCTGGACTGGACGAGCTGTGAATAGTGTTGCTGGTGGCTGAAACTGAGCTTGTTGATGGGGATGAAGAGTTGGAGGAAGAAATAACATGGCATATGACATTGATGAAAGCGCTTTTGATATATAGCGTTATTTAACCCCCGGGGAACCGGTGACAGTGTATACCATTGATGTCTCACACCAATTGCGGTTATCGCCCCAAGTATTTCGGGATTAATTTTGGCAAGCTCGTTGAATATTCGGTCAGCCTCATTAGTGTCAGCGATCTTAGCCTTGACCGCAATTCGAAATTCCGTATGGGGTCTTCTAGGGTAAATTTCCATATCTTGGCCCAAGGTAGGTCGGTATCCTCGAGGTTCATGTCTAATTTCATAATCTGGGAAGACCAGAACGCCCGATAAATGAGTTGAAATATCGCGAGAAAGGGGTTCAAGTCTCTCGGACTTAACATTCATATTTAGCTGCTCTTCTCTCTCTTCCAAAGCTCCGATGAAAATTATACAGCTCCGTATCGAATGGACCATAGGCCGTTGCAATTGGTGGGAGCTTTTTTGCGAGGAGATTAAATGTATCGAGTGACAGAGATATCTCTACAGAGTGAAAAAACGAACGGTGCGGGGTTCTGGTGTGGCGTCTGAGCGCGTATATGCTTTCGCGTGATACCGATTCCAGCTCCAGCAAAATCGATATGGTCATCTTGCTGTGCTTTCAGAGGCGTGTCGACTCCAAGACCGACTGCAGTATTGAAGTTAGTGGCTGGAGAGCAGTCGATCAGCCTGGGGTACGCACTGGGCGATGATGGATTGGCTGACACGAGAGATTGGTTCGGAGCGGCTTTCAGTCACCTGTGTGTTGTTGCCTAATTTGTATGCCCCGATCGAGGGATGTTCAATCAGGTGAGGTTGGCGAAGCCGTGCTGCGGCTGAAAAGTTGACAAAAGCTAGCAGCCACGGAGAACAAGCAAGGCATCTCAAGTGTCGATGCAAATTGATTCACAATAAAAGTTGAAAATCGCATAGCTGGTCCATGATTTCCAAACTATTATTTCAATATCAACCACCTCCGAAGTAGGTAATATATGCAGCTACTTCCCCCCCCCCCCTCCCCCTCGCCCCCTCGGAGAGCCTTTATAGAATATTGTCTTATCTTATAACTCCATCAGCAGAATTCGTGTGCCCCGAAGTCGGCTCATAGTATCCTTGAGCTCCTCCCGTGTCATCACTGACGCTGGTAACACTCTCTTCATATTGTTTCACGTCCCCTTTCGAGCTTTCAGTCTTCATGCCAAACAAATTTTTGACCGCTTGCTTGCGTGAATCATGCCTGGCTTTCTGTGCTTTGGCGACAGCATCTGGAAACGCCCCAAGACATTAGTTGACAGTAAGAAATGAAAGAGTCGAGGAGGCTACCTGGATCCTCGCCACACTGTATCATAGCTTCCCGGCGCTTCCTATACATGTCAAGCTCCGCGGTACTTGCAATACCGTTCATAACAGCGCCGAAAGCCACTCCCGAACGGCCGTAACTGACCGTTTTCGACTGATCTGTCGTCGTGGGCAGTTTCGGCGGTTTTGGAAAACTCAAAGGCATGACGGCGGTTTTTGGGCGTTTTTGTTTGAATGATTTGTATTATGCGACTCAAATTCTAATTTCAATCAATTCGTTCTCGCCACGAGGCGTCTCTTATATCTCGATACCGAAGCTGAATATTGTGGCACAGTTGCGCACTAGCATATTTATCCTCTTTTACCCGCCCAGGCTTTCCAACAGGCTTCCCGACTCCGCCTCCTTATGTGATAACTTTGCTCATATTGCGTGTTTCGACATACGATGTACTTCAACTTTGCGTCATTTATTGATTTTTAGACTGCTGGTCATACAAAAGCGGTCCAAAGCGTTCGAGACTGTGAGCTACTAAATGAGCGCGGGACTGATGTCAGAAAAGCCCTTAAAAATGGGAATAGCCTCCATTGTCAATATCAAATCCTTTTTCATTCTGGAGAGCTTTGACTGCTGATACATATGGACTCCGGGGAACCATCACTCGTAGTCGAGTAAGATTATATAACCGTGCAAGGCTGCTTTCGATTCAAACACTGTTGCTGCAGTCTCACCAACGCCCAATGATTGAATGCCTCCGTACCTCCAGCCATCCACAGTTCACGGGTCTTGCCAGAGATAACGGAAGGCCAGGATAGAGCCCGAGAAAATGCCCTGCAACGTGGCTGCACAAAGCTGGAGGTGGCTGAGACGCTCCTCGACCCCACCGATGAGGGAGATTCAATTTCTATTCAGCACTTTCCTCTATTACTATCATATTTAAATCTTTGCTTCAACATCCATCTGCGATGTCACATCATGCCTGGTTGAAGCAACAATCTCAAAATATCCAGTTGAAGCGGGGCTTATGGAGGAAGAATGTAGTCAGCAAAGACGCAGCCGACAACACAACAGGCGGACCATTGGGAGCTCCAGACGAAGGAGGTATCCCGTGGCAAATTTTCCATGAGCCACATGATGAGGAGCAAGCTCAATTGATATGGGATCCAGTTGGTACTTTATCGGCAGAAACGACTGAGTTGCAGCCAAATCGGGGTTTCAGCGGCTTCAGCGAGACTTCGGTCTACAGGAATGGTGTATATTCCGGGCCTTATCATCTACGATGCTTGAAACAAGCGTAAGATTGACTTCCATTCATGGCGGTTTCCACGTTTATCTACGATAGCCGGAACTAATATGAATGCATAGGGCTGAGACTGGTGGATTGTCTGCTGTCACGCATTTCCTTCAACGGGCTATCTCTGGAGCCACAGAGAAAGAATATGTTGATGTCCGAGTGATCGATATCAATATACAAATATGGGATAGTGTAAAAGTGTTGTCATGCAATCGTATTGGGGATTTATTGCGGTGTTGTCATCTTGAGCATATCAAAGCCAGCTACGCGTCTGCTCGCATATTTGTGGTGAACCAGCTCTCTCCATCGGTCATGGAAGTACTTCGGAATGCATTTGAGTGCGATGTGGAGTTCTTCAACGATCATATTCAACAGTCAGGTGATGAAGTTGATTTCGTTCTACCCAGTAAAACTAACCAGCAACGGCATCAAGTCATACCTTACATGAGACGCTACACAAGGCGGACAAAGAAAGACCGACCCATCGAAGGAAGGAATCTGAGGAGCTCTTTCTCACATGGATACCTGGCAACTACAGAGGAGCATGTCACTATACTATCGACTTGGGTCCCAGCAGACGTCGACATCAGTAAACAATGCAAAATCAGTTAGTACAAGCTCCCAAGTGCAAATAAAACCTTCTCGTGCACACGAAACTTACATATCATAGCAATAATCCTTTGCGATTGCAATCCCAGAGATTCTACCTAGGTGAATTATCACTCCAAGCTCCAAAGTCCTATGAGCAAATCTATCGAATCCAATATTCAAGATTAATGCGGGTCTGAACAGGAAAGAGATGGAATTCGCGTCCGATACGATTCAGATACTATGTTGCAAACAGTCTTAGAGCTAGTCAAGGACACGTGGATTCAAGTCATTCGCGATCAAGAACGACATATTGTGTACTACACAGAAAGCCAGCGGCTAGTCACTGCAGATGTGCGACTTGCAGACAAGCAACTGTTTGATGGCTACCTCAAACGAGCTGCTGGTCTACTCGAAGCAGATCTCAAGACAGTCTCAGCATTTTTGGGCCAAAGCAATTCAATCGAGCGGCCGATTTGGAGAACGCTAGAACAAGACTTCAATTTTATGAAAGAGAAGATTTTACTACAGATCAAGGAGAACTCAAGCACAATTCCAGCAATTACTGCCATGATGGCGGTGGAGGAAAGCAGGAAGGCAATTGAACAAGCGACCGATGTCAAGTAAGTGCCTTGGTTTAATTCAAAACAAGCTACCGACACCTGACACGGCTTTACCTAGGGCTTTGACAACCCTTGCCACAGTGTATATTCCACTGTCATTCGTAGCAGGTCTCTTCGGTATGAACGTCAGCACATTCACATCAGATATCAAAGTCCCATTCTGGACATACTTTGCAGTAGCATTGCCAATCATTACTGCCTCAATGGCACTCGTATGGTATTGGACTTGGGTACCGGTGCTAGGCGCAAGCATAATGAAGAAGATCGGAGAATGGAGGGCATACTGGGATCGAAGACTTTTCAGCAAGGCAGTATCAGACGGCGCGATTGTGAAAGGACTTGCGCAGGCTGGAGGACTGTCTGCGGCAGTAGGACGGACTGGTGCGGCGTACCGAACTCCTAACGATAAACTCATGAATCGGCAAGCTTTTGACGATGACATTGCGTGATCTGCTTTATGTAGCAAGGAGGAGGACGACAAATAATCTCACATCATCTTATACAAGTTCTAAGTTGAAGCACCAATTTACGCCGATAGGGTTGTGACGGCGATTACACTTGCTCAGGCTATGGCAGCAACAGCTCAGGTTCAGAGACGGAAATGGAAAATGTTCATGTCGAGATTCCGATTTCGAACTACCTGTTACGTCACAGTACATGTTAATGGATGGATGGAAATGCTATTCAAATCTTGATCTAATTATATAGGACTTTTCAGTCATGATTCACTTTCATAAGCGTCGGTGTTGATTAGCAATACAGTGCCTCTTAGCAAACTAATTACAATATCTACTTAAATATGATTATTTATTCATGAAGAACTTGAGGCTGCGGCCCGGGAGCTGCAATCGGTAAAGGCTAAGCAGAAGCCGGATTATCTTGTTATATAAACGATATACATCGAGAACAATAAGACTTTAATTCTTAATATAGTCGACGGCGAACGTATTATTATTATAAATTCAAAAACCTAATGAACTCTGGTGAGATTAATAGTTCTCCTAGTCTTAGCTCTCCTAAAAGTAGAAGAGATTCTAGAGAGACTAATAGAAGCTATAGAAGTGTGAAAGTTCTCGGGTCGGAAACTCAAGTTGAAAAAGGTGACTCGATTCCAGAGCTTAGAAGAGAGCCCGAACCGAGTGATCCGGAATCGTCAGAGCCCGATAACAGTAAGGACGATAAAAATAGAACTAAAGCCGGCAAAAGAAAAGAGCCCGGGAGTAAGGGAAGGACAATCGATAGAGCTGATTAAAGTTTCGGCTTTGGAGATCCCATTAGATTAAGAGATGTAAAAGGACAAAGCGGGGAAGACGCACTTGTAAGTAGTAATATTAGTAGAAGTAGAGTCGGGAGAGGGAGAAGATTAAATAATATTCCTCTCGAGGTTAAGCCAGACCGTGAAAAGTAATTTATATAATTGCATAATTTTGTTAGCTCTTTTTACTTGTAGATTAAGATACCGGCTTATATTAATTAAATTGAGAAGAGTAAAACTCAGAATATTAATAATGCGTTATGTTATATGAGAAATATAGCAGCTTCTAATATATGAATAGCCGGAATCGAATTTTAAAACTCGAAAAATAATCCTAATTATTATTTAATTTAAAGTTTTTTTAGGCGGAAATAAAGGTAGAAGAATACTTTTGTGAATTCTTCTATATAATTATCGGATATTATATAACGGCAAGTAAAACTTTACTCGTTGAGAGTTTATAGGTTTTTAACGGTCTCCGCTTCTTTTACTTATACTTAAACTCTTATTTATAAATATAATATTATTCCCTTATAACTTCCGATGCTTTATAAAGCTTTGTTTTCTTATTAGTAGAGAAGCTGCCGCTACTTCTTATATAAACTTAAGTATATTATTAGTCTTTTGCTCTTTCTCGTACTTAAGTTCTTATAAAGTTATTTTTTTACGGAACTCCTAAGTAGTAAGTAGCTTCTTTAAGTCTTTATATAATACTACATTAATCCACTTCGTCCATTTCTGAATTACCGCAATAGCTTCCGCAGCGGAAACTTAGATTTATTTTATGTGCTACTTTGGATAGGATTCGCAAATCATTATTATATTTCGATACTTTAGTTCTACTAAACACAGACCTTTAATACGATTAGCATATAGAATCTTCTCTGTAGACCCGAGGGGATATAAGAGCTTAAGTTCCTTATCGCACTAAGCTTTTCAGCTATTTAAGCGTCTTTTAATAATATCTGACGTAAATCTTATTTTAATAAAGCCTTTATTACTTTTAAACGCTGTAAATATAAATATAATCGTTATCTAATTCCGGCTTTTTTAAAAGCTTTTTTATTTTATCCCGGACTAATTTAAAGCAAGCTAAGGCGTTTAAAAGTCTATCTTTTTCTATTTCAGTAATAAAAGCGCTCGTATCGTCGGCGTTATCCTAAAACTCTTCTAAGCTACTTTCAAGCTTACGTAACAATCTTATATTACTCGCCGAGCTAAGCGAGTGATTTTTTATAAAATAAGCCCTGAAAATCTTTATAATATACGCTTTTTATTTTACGACTTAATTAAGTATTTGTTTTATATAATTATAATAGAATATATTTAAAGTAAGAATATCGAGAAAAAACGTAAGGTTATAATTATTTATATAATTTTCTGGCCGGATAATTAAAAAAAAAATCTTTTACTTTTACGAACTCTTTTGCTTTTAATTAAAAAAGTATATAATATACTATCGCGATCGAGCCTGGTACTTATACAGGTATATCTCACGGTGTACGAGAAGCAATCTAATACACTAATTACTTGATTTCTAATCGGTTCGATTAACACTGCTTTCTTATCTCTAATAAGGAAAACCTTCTTCTAGAGCTTGATTCGAGCGGCTCTAAGCTCGGGTTTAATATAATATTTATAAAAGGCTAGCACTGCAAGCTTCTTTAACTGGTCGAGAAGCTCCGGGGAAACTTAACTCAGCGTTATTATAGAATCGATCTGATTTTTAATATTATTAAGATTTAGATTCGTATATAGCGGGTTTCCCTTTCGCTTCGTTGGACATTCGTATTTTCCGTTGCGAAGGCTTAAGAGTTCTTTCAGATTCGTAAGATCTATCGGAGTTGCGACGGTTACGGCTGCTACCGTCGCAGCAGATTTATTCTTCAAATCAGTTATTGGAATGCTTATTGGAAGGCTAAGCGCTGTATAATTAATAACTCTTGTTAAAGAGTATTAATTCTGGTATTTTAAGTGTCGATCGATCTTACTTTTTATTAGAGAAAGTGTACTTGAGGGATTAAAATAAGATAATAATATATTAGTATTTTATCATAAGATAACCCGATAATATATATTTTAATTTACTTACTGTTTTTATTAATTAAATTAGGCTTTAGCCGGATTAAGGAAGACTGCGACTAATATTAAGAGCCGTTATTTTCGGGCGTGACGAGACCGATTAGACGGAGGGTAAGGCGATATATAATAAATAAGGTTGCGAGTGAAAGTATCTTATTAATATTACGAATGAAAGAGATAGTCCGTTGCGTGCGCGAAGAGCCAGATGCCCACGCGTAAGCGCGTGTATTTATTAGCGAAGGCTGCGCTTCTAAATTAAATAGAGGCATTAGCGAGAGGATATCTTGATATTATAATCATAATAATAACAGTATTAAATATTAATAAGTAAAGAAAAATTGCTTTTAACGACCCGTTATACTTTAAACCCCTTTAAAAGTTAATAAAGATTCGCTTATCTTCGTAAACTCTCTTACTAGAAGAGTTATGGAATAATAAGGTTGAATTAATTATTACGTAAATATAAGCGATTATAGATTTAAAAATAATTCTAAATGAATCTCGGTCGTAAGAAAACTAAAATAAGATTTATCTTATAGATAAAATATGGAAACTGTAACCGAGTATTAAGAGAGCCGGAACGAGTTCTTTAAAGAGCTAAAATAACCTCTCGGCGCATACTCAGGCTGACCTGCCGTATGTTTAAGTTGCTTAAGCGGCGCTTAGGTCGGGCTCAGGCATGCTCAGGAATACTTACTCTTAGCTTAAGTTAAGGCGGCAGTTACTTACTTGCAAATACTAAAACAAAACTAGCGAAAAAAAGGGTTAAGTCTGACTTTCTTAATAATAAGTAGTTAGGATTAATAAATGTATCCCTAGCATTCTGATTCTAGCACATTCGCTTACAAATACAGCAAAGCTAGCTTTCGCATTAGTTCATATTCCTAGTTAAGGCTACTTCCCGTTTCTTCCGGGAGCGGATCTTCCGCGTGATTCACCTCTGGCGTGTAGCTTTGGAAAGAAAGCGACGTGTGCTCTCCGGTATCTGATGATGCCAATTAAGGACCTTCTGCAGTCCAGCTCACGCTAGATGACGTTGAAAGGGCGGGGCTTTGAAGCAGATAGGGTCACAGGAGTCTGTCTGGATTCTCATTATATTTCTTCCGCCGAAACTAGTGCTCCCTGGTCAAGACCGAGGCCTTTAGAACCTCGCAAGCAGGTTTCATATATCATTTTAGTCCATGCGCTCCTACCTTTCCATGTCTTGTCAAGTGCGAGCTACTTGTACCGGTCTATCAAGAATCTCAGCCCCTTAAATTGTCTAGGCGCAACTTAGACTCTGATGATATTCTAGCGGACTAGCTCGTCGACCAATTTTTCTGCGGTGTCGACTTCGTCGTTGGTGAAAACCTGGTGGGTACCAGTGACCTTCTTTGCGTATGTTGTTCTTGCGGGTGGGTCGTCACCTTCGCTGTCGGTAGGTTGAAGGGGGCTAGGCCATCCTGTAGCAACAATGGAATCCTTGCTAACCATTATAGACTTTGGCAGAACGACGGTGCCGATATCAACCACTTCCACCTCCGCCTTACATTTAACAAGCCGGCTTGCTTTAGCAGGATCGACGACCTTAAGTGCAAAATGTTCGGACAAGTTGTGCTTGGCAAGGTAGCAAGTAAAGTTCTTGACAAATTCATCGACCTTAGCGGTCATAGTGACTGGCGATGGTCCCTTAGCGAGCTCGTAGGGAATAAGCTCTTCTTGGTCAGGGAAGAGGGAAAGATATATACGACATCCCAGCATGAGAATTTACCTTAAAAAATGCGAATTTCTCTTTAAATTTGATCATTTGCCTTCTTATTTCTTCCAAACTATGTCTAAGGGAATTTCCTTTCTCAAATAACTGCCTTCCTCGTGGGATTTTTCCTCGGCCTGTGTGAAGTTCAGCGGCTGTCGTGCGTCTATTACTTCTATAGTCTCATCTTCATCTGGCAATTCTCGATCTATAGCAGGCTAGCCATCGTCAGATGCACCGTAGGTGTCATCGGATTTCCCCCTAGCATAAGGTTCGCGACTGCACGTATCGGTTCCCAGTGTCAATGCCTCTTCATTGATACGCTGTAGGTAATATTCTTCTTCCTCTAACCCCTAGGCCTCGGATGTGCTTATTGGTTTGCGGTTGCTGGCAGGCACTAGAGGCTGCGAATGGGTCTGTAATTTTCCAGATCGATTTCGTGAATTCTGCTTGCTTCGATGCGCTACCCGCCGGCGCTTGCGCGGGAGCAATGGCATTGGAAGTCGAGATACTGGCTCCGTTGTTCCATACAGCTGTAATGAAGAGAAGTATTAACAAACGGTTCAATTGACTTCTGTCACGGTCGGTGAAGAAGAAGACTCGACTGAGCTAGTTTAGAAGTCTCCACTGTTGAAAAGTCATTGAAATCCGCTGAGGTGGCGGCGAAAGCTGATATCGAAGCCTTATACTGCTATCGGAAGACTGAGTTCAGAGTCGTTCCGAGGTGTAACCGGGTGAGGAAGAGAGTAATTCAGTAGTGATGAAGGTATATATGTGACTGTTTTACCACTGGGCAAAGTGCCTAGTATCTAGTACTAAACATCTGCTCATTGTGGTGTTGAAGTCTTGAGGTTCCATATAAGACGGAACCTCGAGGTTATACACGGAAATGGTCACGTGTTAGTCACGTGACCAGTATTCCGACAACTGCCTTGAGTCCAATAGTGCAGGAGGATCGATGAAGCTGGCCCTCAAACGCCAAGACTGGCTCGTTGGCAATTATTGGTGTGTCGTTGTGCGTTTTCCCCAAGTGGTCACAAGTTGTGGTCTCTGTCAATAGAGGGCTCACAAGTTGTGGTAACACAATACAGGGTTTTGGGAGAGCACCATTGGGGCCCTGAACTTTCGTACGCCGGCTCACCGGCCCCGTGTTCGCAAAAGGGAATTATGCGGCACGGAGGAGTGTTGCCGTTGTTTATCCAGAATAATCACCTCGTGCTGCGTGCTCACCGAGCAACAGGCACCTGACCCCTCGCCGCTTTTCGCACCCTCGCTTCACCTCGCATTCGCCCTACCTCGCCCTGCTCTCCATTACCTCACCCACTCGTCACGTACAGTCCCCACCGCCTCACCTCCGCTCACCACCTCCCAGCAGCTCGAAATCCTAGTCACCCTCTTTGTGGGTCCTATCCTGGCAGGTCCGCTGATAATTTTAACTCCTGGCGAGCAGGATCATAGAAGCCAGAATGGGTACTCGGTGGTTAGAGTGTGCTCCCTATTCTCTTCCCTGTATTATATACTAGTGATTTCACCAAGGCAAAGCTTTATCTATTATAGTCTTCTTTGAATCCTAACCCATAAACCTGACTGTATAGAGAGAGATGCGTCATACGTTTTGAAAGGCTCCTGCGCGTTGACTATAGAGAAGTCGAACCTTCGAAAGAGCTGTAAATTTTGATTAGCTGGCTGATGACACTTCAATTGCGGCGCGTCGATGCCGCAGTTTACTGACTTACTTCGACGAAAACCTTGTTCAGCTCAACGAGGGCTATAACCTTGCCTAAACACTCCCATCGGCTTGATGTACCAAAACAGAGAGATTGCACCTGCTCCATAACCCTGAGTTTCGTTGCATCTGTCTCCTCAAGCCAACGATCAGGGCGGAAGCACTCAGCATCTTCGCCGAAGACCTCTTTATCACGAAGCACAGCTACAGCAGTCCAACAGACATTGGTGCCTCGCGGAATTATCTTCCCGCACACCACTTGATCTGTGTCACTTATTTTGGGCATCAACCCTGTCACTGGAGGCCAAATTCTCAAACCTTCCTTGATAACAGCTTGCAAGTATGGTAGTTGCTTCGCCTCCGCGTCCGTGATCGGTGAGGATGTGATTCGCCTCTCTCTGATAGCTGTATTAATCTCTGTATGCAGTTTCTGGTAGGCGTCAGGGTTTGTCATGAGGTTGAACAATGTCATGCGGATCGCCGTAGCTGTTGTATCAGTGCCAGCCCCAATCTGACCGAACGTCTCAAGCCAAGCGTTGTCATAAGGTAGACCATGTGCCACAAACGAGCCAAGCATGTCGCGGGCAATGACACTGTCTGGTCCGTAGCGTGAAGATGCGTTCTGCTGAGCGAGGGCCATCATCCGCATAACGCCCTCGATCTTGTCCTTTGGCAGAAGTGCTCTGGCAATCGGATTTTGCAAGAGTACGAAGCTGTCTGGAATGATGGCCATGGCCACCATAAGCGGTACCGACCCCGTTACTGAAGCAATTTGACCGTAAGCATCGCGATCTTTCGCTAGGCATTCAAAACACTTGCCAATAGCGAGACTGGATATGACATCGAGCGCAAAGAACTGGGCCTTCTCCGCCAGGTCCATTGGCCGGAAGTCTTTGTCGGTCGAAATGTACTTTTGCTCAATTAGAACGATGAAGTCCATTAAGCGTTGATCGATGACTGGATGGAAGCTATCCACGTCTTTGCCCATGTAGCCCGGAAGCAGCTTTGATCGAAGTGCACTGTGTTTCGCATTGTCTCTCAGGGACAGCACAGTATCCACAGGTTGATCAAAGCGAAACATTTCGTACCATCGCCCACGGTACCACGGCCCACGAGCCTGCCACACTCGGCGCACCTCGATCGGGTCACTGATGACCACCCAGTTCGGCGCAATACGGTATATCGTTCCATGCTTTTCATGGAGCCGGGCAAGTTCGCGGGCAATACGCCCACCCAACTGTCGGCGTACGAGCCATAGAGACGTCCACGATGCCCATGCTGGTCCCGGAATATGTTGAAGACGCCGCGCAACTAAGACTCGTGAGATTATGAGGTAGCCGACGGCTACGCAAAGCCCGGCGATGGCCAGAGGTGAAGAGATGTTCAGTGCCATTTTGACCCTACATTTGTTTTCAAGCAAGTCCGACAGACCAGAGTGAGATCAACTAGATGGGTTGTTCTAAGAAGCGATGCTGCAGCTCATTCCAACCCCTCCAACTCAGGCAAGGCATGTAGCCAAGAGAGCGCGGTACTTCTTCATTCGCTGAAGACCGTTTTGCCTAATCACGAATACAGCAGCACTCGTGTAGGCCCCACAACATGAACGGAGTTTATCTTCCCGGTGACAGCAAGCAAGCCCTCAGAGGTGGTACAACGAATGGTATGAGGGAGCGCATTGCGGGAAGAAATAAGGGTGGATGCATTACCTCTGTAGACCGAGTTTGGACCTCCAACATGGAAGCTGATACTGACAAGTGGCACGCGTGAGGCATGTCGGCAGTTACTACGAGACTCTGTTTGGTCGCTTCTCAGTGGTACTTACGGTAACCTACGGCAACGCTGACACGAGGAGCGGCCGCCTCGCGTGTGACCCGATCCCTCCCCCTCCTCCGCATATCCTTCCTTGCTACTTTTCAGGGCCAAGGGCTGCTGGACAACCTATCGCGGAGATTTATGAACGAGACAAGGAGAAGACCCAAATACTCTGCATGGTTGGTGTCAATTGTTACTGCCCTTCCAGGGTGCGTACCAAAGAAACAAACAACCAATTTTCTCTCGCACAGCTTGGCTGCAGGACATTGGGGAAGTAGAATAGTTATATTTCCATCCACCCGATTGATCCAGTTCCAGTCCTGTCTCCTCATTCCCAGCTTCAACAGCTACATACATATCCGACCCTACCTACCATGTCCGAATTTGCCCCTCCAGCACAGCTCCCCCAGACCCCGCTCCGTGCGAACTGGAAATGTCTCTTGCTATGTTGCGTAGTGTCCATGGCCAACCTCGAGTTTGGGATGGATTCCGGTGTGGTTGGTAGCCTGCAGGCCCTACCGGGTTTCCTAGCCGTCTTCGGGTATAGAAGTGAATTCATCCCAGGCGGATATGGCCTCAATGTGCGAAACTCGGCGTATAAGTTATCAATAGAGCTAACACATGAGCAGTCCACCTTTCAGCAATTGATCTCCTCGCTGCCTCTTTTGGGCAGCTTCCTTTCATCTCTAGCGGCCGGTGTGCTTTCGGTCAAATTGGGGCGCAAGAACGGATTATGGCTGGCATGCTTCTTCACTACCGTCGGCGTCGCTATCCAGATCGGTACTGAGGACAAAGGCGCCATCTACGTCGGCCGGTTGATACTTGGTATTGGTAATGGCTTCTTACAGACGTTTTCCAATATCTACTGTGCAGAAGTCGCCCCAGCTCATCTCAGAGCTATCATGGTTGGCCTGTCTACCGAGTGGGTTCTCGTAGGAAGCATCGTTGCAGCCGCCATCACCAACGCCACGCAGGTTCGGATGGACAAGTCGAGCTACCAGATACCGCTTGGTATACTTCTTATCCTTCCATTTGCATTAGCAGCTAGCCTCTTGCTTATCCCCGAATCGCCTAGATATCTCATCACGAGGGGAAGATATGACGCTGCAAAAACGTCGCTGGAAACTTTAAGAGGCAACTCCCTGCAGCCTCATGAGCTGGAACTTGAGTACACTGAAATGATCAAGGGCATCAATGAAGAGCAGCGCGTTTCTTCAACCGTTGGACCCTTGGATATGTTCAAAGGTGAGTAAATTAGCTAGCTCATCATGCCGCCTAGATATTCTCAAGTTGTACGGAACATTCTTACTAAAGGTTCTCTAGGTACTGATCGACGGCGGACTCTCCTCTCCATGGGCAGCGTTGCAGCTGACAGCGGGGGTACCGGAGCCTGGTTCCTGATCCCATACGTCACGTATTTTATGCTCATCTCTGGCGTGCCAGTCCACGACGTGTTCCATTACTTCTTGATCACCACATGCATGGGCCTCGTCGCTTGCAATATCGGCCTGCTCGTTATGAAAAAATTGTGTGGCCGGCGGACATTCCTCATGCTCTCAGCTACTTTCAATGCACTTTTTATGCTGGGTTTGGCAGTCTCATCTACCGTTAGCAAGTCACCAGAGACTGCGAAGACCTGCCTTGTTACGTTTATCAGCTTGTTCCTGGTCTGGTATTCTTTTGGTACAGGTTTAGCAACCCGACCAGTAGCAACAGAGCTTGTGAGCACGAGACTTCGGGCATGGTCGTTTGGAGCTGCCCAGGCCGTTAGCCAACTCATAGTATGGCTGGTGTCCTTCTGCACTCCATATTTTATCAACCCGGAGAACCTCCACTGGGTAAGCATTCCTGTACAGCGTGGATTGAGTGGCTGCGTTGCTAATACTCTGCCATGAAAAGGGCGGGAAATATGGTTACATTTTTTTTGGCACAAATCTACTCTGCCTTGTGTGGTACTACTTCTTCATTCCGGAGACGAAAGATCGCACACTTGAGGAAATCAACGAGCTCTTTGAAAACAAAGTGCCAACATGGCAGTTCACCAAGTTTCATACCACCATCTTGGACCAGGCCTTCCAGCAGATTCGAGGCGGCCATTCCAGCAGCAACGAAAATGCCGCATCTCTGGCTGAGAAATGAGCATAGTTGTGTTGACATCGTTCACTTTGGCGAAATGCAGGAAACACAAGAAGCTAGGAATAATCCTCTGCGGCTAGTCTGTAAGGCAGCACTCCGTGTTGTAGTAGATAGTAGAAGATAAATTGATTAATTAATACAAGCACCTTATGCATTCTAAAAGCTATCTACGTATACTCTGCTCGTATCCAAAAAAAAAAAAAAATTGTCTTGTAGGGTGTCGAGAGGAAGGATGTACGACTAATCCGAGGATTATTAAAGATCACCTGAGAATACAGCGCATTTCGCTACTCTGGCAGAAGATGTGCGTCAAGATAATAAGCAGCTGAGTGCTGAATCAGCTTTCACCACGAAGATACTTGTGCTTCTCTGACTTGGTGCTGCGTGCCTCTCTAAGCTGAGTGAGTTTATTGCGGAGGACATGCCACCCTAGGCTGGGCTTGGCATTCTGGTTCTGAGCCAGCTCGGCTGGAGGATGAAAACGTAGCAAGCAATTTGTAAACCAAGTCATAGTGCAGAGACCATACCATAATACTTTTCACTGTCCGAACCCCTATCAATTCGGTCAGGCTTCGTAATCAAACTGAGCGTTCGGCTTCCAGAAGGATCGAATTGTCGATACTGGGTGACTGGCTGATTCGCAAATGGATTGTCCGCTGAGATGACTGCCAAGATGATGCTTCGACGATGCTTCATGTAGCCAATGACCAGAATTTGCACCAAATCAGCGCCATCATTAGTTTGGTTGTTATCTGCAGCGGCAAAGAGTCCTGGAAGATCCACCAATGTCAAGTTGGGAGCCGTTGGAGAGATACTCTCGATTCGAAGAACATCAGTGCTGAAGACTTTGGAGTCGGCACCGCTACCAAGTCCCATCTGGGCTTTAGCATTCTCGATGATCTTGCTAGAGTTCTTCTGATCAGTCTTTGTCTCCGAGAACTTCAGCGGCTTGATTCGTTCGGCTTCGGTTCGGTGCGGAAGGTTGGATCTGGACCTTGAGCTCTGACTTCTCGCCTCGACGGAGGATTTTAGGGTATGAGAGTTAACTGATATCGAGTGACCGAGTCAGAAAGAAAGTTGGGATCATATCCCTTTGGAGACGAATATCAGCACTCACAATTCAGACGCAAAGCGAGTACACAGCCAAAGCGAGTACACAGCCAAAGCGAGTACACAGCCAAAGCGAGTACACAGCCCTTCAGCGGTGGGGAATGCAATGCCCGAGTGTGCTTCCAGCGCAGCGCTCTTGCCAGATGACTGGCTACCACAGACAATGATCCGAGGCAAGTCGACACTGGGAACGGATGAGAGAAAATCAGGACTCATGAGTCTTTCGAACGACACTGACTAGTGATTGACACCACTCGAACAGAGACAATCAACAATATCCAACAGATCGCGATGGTTCTCAGATTGAATGAACCCAGAGGTCTTCTGCGAGATCTGATCCGCGAGATCGATGGCCATGGTCGTGGTTTCCCCCATCGTTTTCGACCCCCTTTTCTTGGCTTTGTTGTGTTTTATTCAGAGTGTGGGTAAGGCTGGTTAAGATGTTGTTCAGTTTAGAACCCGAGCTCCATGAGAACCCACCTAGAGGTCTGGGATATGGAGGAGCTCACAAGAAAGCATTCGCGGGTGTTCGGGTAGAACCTGCAAACGACCCCAATGGTTAAATCAGCAAGTCAGGTGGTGGTGATCCTCCATGTACTGGCAGAACCAAAGATCCTCGTCAGCGATCTCAAGAAGCAAATGGAAGAATGTATAAGGAAGGCGCTTAAGTCTTTGGTACCATATCCTGCCTAAGGCACAAGCTGTTAGAGGTCTGAGGTAACACAGGCACAGGGAAAGCGGCGGGAGCCTCCAGGTAAAACCACGTGTTCCAAGATCAAAATTAACGGAAAAGTAGCCAGGATATCCCAGCAGTGTACTAATGAGGAGATCAGAATAAGTACATAACTCATTTACCGTTGCTTTCAAGGACGAAAGAAAGAAGGAACGAAAAAGAAAGTAGGAGGCAATTCCATGGGTTAAGCGAGCTTTCGTTTACTCCTGCGAGCTCCCTCTACTCATGCATCTCGCCGTGGATGCAGACCTTTCGAGCGGCAAGATCGAAGCAATTGCTCATTCTGTCTCTGTTCTTCCACTCGGTTGCAGTAGGAAGTAGTGAGTGTGGGAAATAGTCGGCAATGCTAGGTCGCTGGTCGCAGCTGCCGTTGCCGTTCTATCGCTCCTGCTTACTCAAACAGACGGGAACAAACGAAGGAACACCGAAGGGTGAAGAGTCTGGAAAGTACACGTGAAAAAAGATAATAATGTGCGAGGAGATCTAAACATAGGACAATCCAAGACAAAGATCCTCCCTCCTGATATATATCCAACGAAGGACGTATGCTACCTCGCCGGGGCTTAGTGGTTTCATTATCTACTTCAGCAACAAGTATATGGTTCATACTCTACATCCAAGCAATATAAGTCGACGCCGAGGACTCCCGCGAATCTCCTCCTCTCCCCAATCCAAGAGATCGTCCCCAGCGCGAAGCCTCGCGGCAGAATTCAGCAGTTTCTTTCAGATGGGTGAGCCAGCGCTACCTTCATCACAGCGGGTATTTCCAAGCGTCTTGTAGAGTTTGGATTTGACAGCCATGCTGGACTAAGCGTGATCGCGGTTGAGATGAGCCGGCTGGGACGACGACGATCGTAGATCCTTTGGGGAATGACCTAGGGCAGCAGAGGATTTTGAGTACCAGTGGGCTGGCTGCTGTTCCAAGAAAATGCTGATAACGGAGGTTTTGAAACTGTTCGAGGCGAATCTAGGCGCGGTAGATGCGCGTGTTTGTGCATGATTGCTACTAGGTTGTAACAGGACTCTGGGAAACAGGTCAAAATAAGCTTGTGGTCCGTGGGCATTTCGCTTCCCCATGAGCTCCGATGTTAACAGGAAATATTCGAACAAACGTTAGTTATAGCACATGTTGAAGACGTTTGGACACTGTGTAAAACTCAAACGTCACAAGATATGTCTCATATATATTTAAAACTAATTTTGGGAATTTTGCTGCGCCTCGATTATCGGCCAGCAGTGCAACGCACATGAGCATGACAGGCCAGCTGACGCCCAATGAATTCTTCTGGCATAAAAATTGCCAGCGCCATTTTTCTTCAATGGGGCTGAGCAAGCCCTCACGGCACACATATGAACGGTGTTCCAGCGACAAAACTTTTATTTACCCTTACTATTCGACCAAAGTTGACATCATTTTCTGCCGCATATTGTATAACGCGGTATCCCTCCCATCTTCTACAGCTCATATGCCAATCCCATATTCCCGCGAGCGACTTGTCGCAGAACTAGCCGTGCAGCGCGCCGCCATCCTCACCAAAAAGGTGCTCTCGTCCGTCAACCGTGGCGAATTTGCAAAAGCAGACGCGACGCCCGTCACCATTGCTGATTTCGCCGCTCAAGCGTTGTTAATCAGCGCTATTCGCGGCGCATTTCCATCTGACAGGTTTGTCGGCGAGGAAAATGCTGATGCACTCCGAGATAATGCGCCGTTGCGGCATCGGGTCTGGGATCTGATCGCTTCGACGCATCTGGAAGACAGCGAGGTGCCGCTCGTCAGTCCGTCGTCGGTGGAGGATATGTTAGAGGTTATCGATCTTGGGGGACGAGGTACTGGTGGTCGTGAGGGCAGGATTTGGATGCTGGATCCCATCGATGGGACAGCCACGTTTCTGCGCGGGGAGCAGTATGCTATCTCTTTGGCGCTGATAGAAGATGGAAAAGAGAAGGTTGGAGTGCTGGGATGCCCAAATTTGAGTCTCAGGATGGGGAGGGTTCAGGAGAATATCGTTGATGAACGGGGGTATGGCTTGATGCTCTCCGCCGTGAATGGGCAAGGCGCCTTCATACGCCCAATCGGGACAAGATCTCTTCTACCAGCAAAGCGGATCGAAAGATTAGGGGAGGGCCCAAGAGAGTTGAAGGATCTACACTTTGTTGATTCTTCGCAGAGCAACACTTGGTGGCACGAAAAAGTACATGAACTTGCGGCAAGACTTGGTGCAGCTTATCCAGGGACAGATCTATGGTCCTCACATATGAGATACGTGGCTCTGATTGTTGGTGGAGGGGATGTGCAACTACGGATACCAAGAAATTCGAATTCGAAGACACCTATCTATGTCTGGGATCACGCTGGCGTGCAGTTAATCTTCACGGAGGTGGGTGGTAAGATCACGGATTTGAATGGTAAAGAAATTGATTTTGGGGCGGGAAGAGAGATTTCCAACAATTGGGGGATAGTTGCTGCTAAGCATGGAGTTCACTCTAGAATTCTGAAGGCAGTGAATGAGACGCTACATGAGAACAAATAGACATAGAAACTAAGCAGCATGGGGCCCGAGATTAGAAGCGCTTCTGTTTCGAGATCTCCTGTTGAAACTAGCCATCTCCGTCCAATTTCTTCTCCAATCTCCTTCGTTTGTCGGAGTAGGCTCGTTGGCAGGATTGTTGATCTCGCGCATGCGCCTCTGGAACGCCCTTTCGCGCAGGTCCTTTAGTTTGGCCTTTTCGAAATCTCTGAGCGTTGATGTACCATGGAATCTCCAGATTGAAATGTTGCGCGTTTTCATCCAGTGAGTAATATATGCGTAAAACATACTACCCCCGACAGATATGACAGTGCGAGCCCACGTGCTGAATGCAAAGGATAAGGAGAAAAATATGACTATCGTGGATAGTCCGACTAGAGGTCATATTTAGTTTCAGGCTTTTCAGCGACTTCGCGGCAGCACTTACACATGTATCTGATTTCTTTGCCCAAGGGCAGTGACGAGCCACTATTTAATTCTCGGGCATTCATCCCGAAGACAGCTGCAAAGAACGATAACGGGAGCTAGAGTATGTCAATATTGGGTTTCCTTCCAAGTTAAGTGGAGCTTTTACAAAAAAGACGGTGAAGACAGTGAATACAACAATCGACCGCCCTTGAAGAACTGCTTCGTCTGCCCGCCTGATGGCTGCCTTTGCCTCGATAATTCCGGCCTGTTGCTGCTTCATGTCAAGCAATTCTCGTAACTAGTTCCTGTCAGTATCTGTATTTTAGATATGATAACGATTCACACTTACCTGCAATCTGGTCTTTGCTTGGAGCTTCTCAAGACCCGCTAGCTCATCCTTTCTCATTTCCATGTCACGGATCAATGTCGCCGCTCGTTCCAAAGTTGAATTGCCAGCATTCATATCTTTTAGAGCCTTCTCGAAGTCTCTTATCACAACAATCTGCTGCGTGAAAATCTCCTGCATGATCTGTAACTCGTCGATGATATGCTGAGCTTCTATCAAAACAGACCATTCGAAGCTTATGTTGAGTGATTTGCGAATCAGTTCTTCGGCATCTTCTACCGAATCGGGTGCATTGATAGCATTAATATCTCTCCCAAATCTTTCGTAGGCCATTGTCTTCATTTCAGCCTTAAATGAACGTGGTCAGTATAGGCCTTTGATTGCATGGGACTGCTCCTCACAATATCTGATATTGCCGAGCCAAAAATCGCGACCACCTCTGGACGCTGATCAAGGGGCTTCGTACGGTCAAAGAATACTCTTGAGCATTCATCAATGATGACAAGCGCAAGGTCATAGATGGACCGTTTTTGAGTGCTGTCCAGCCTTCCGAAATGGTCACGAATTGCTCGGTGAACTGCAGATGGATCTGGCTTGTTGCGACCCCATCGTCGAGGGAAACTAGTTACGATAGTGTCTGTTTGTTTTCTTCTCAGCCCCATGTAATTCCATATGATAGAACAATTCTAGCAATATCGCCTAGAACCAAAATAATAAAGACAACTTACTCTCATCTAGGATCCACATCCATAACTGATCAACCATGACAACTCGACCGGTAGCTTCTGGGTCATTACTTGACCTTGTTCCATGGTACACAACTTGATTCTGGTCCTGGGCAGTCGTGTCTATAACAGTCCAGTAATAGAACTGGTCGAGGGTACGACGCATGTGAAGTGGTGAATTTGAGTGGAGATGCTCGCTGATCAGTCGCTCGTCGGCTGCTTCGTCAATAATTTCAAACAATTTAGCTGCGTACCACAAATATCTCCCCAATGCCGTCGAGGGCGCCAATTTCACCCCTTCACCTCTTGCAGTAGGCGCTGCTTGTCCGAGTTTGACTCGCCAATTGCCTGCGAGTGCCGCGAATTTGCTGCGGAAATTGATGCTGGGCATGCCAAACTTTGGCTTCAGCTCCGCATTCTGTCTATGAACTATTTTCGACATTCGTAGTAAGCGCTTTTCGATCTCCCAATGCAAGTATGGCATCTAACTGTGTCAATGAATTGTCGTTGTAAGTTCGTCCAAGGAACGGGGATTGTGGTGTCTTACAAATAATGCTACATCTTTTCCGGTAGAGTTGGAAGTCGCTTGAGATGAAGCTTCTGAGGGACTGCTTGTCTTTGGTTTTCCAGTGACTGAAGGTTTTTTTGGTGCTTGTATATGTCCCCCAGTATCGAAGGGAGCAGATGGCACAACCGAAAACCGTGACCCAATCTGGCGCGAATGGACGGGTGAACCAATACCTCCACGCTGCTGGCCTCGCCACAACTCATGCTTCAATAATCTTTCAGTCTTCGATCTAGCATTCAGCACTCTATGTCCACCGAACTCCAGTTTATCCTCCCCATAGTATCGTGACATAGCTTCCTAAAGCAAAAACTGTCAAGTTGTTTATCACCAAAGGATGGCGATATGACTTACCTCGACCCACGCCATGTTGTTAGCTGGTAGGTGGAAATATCGCAGTCGATCCTTATCCTCTATACGAACTAGAGGTGTCTCCTTCTTGTTGTACAACAGTTGTCTTATTGATAATTTTTGATGAGGAAACTCACCATAGCACAAACTGTTATCTATGCCTCGTCTGCCATCCTCAAATTCCATGAGCCAGCCATTATATCCATAATCAGGCTCAGCCGGGTCGTAGTTATCGAGATCAAGCGTTTTATCTTCGCTAGATATGGGAGACTGATCATCACATGGGATCACTCCTCCCCTCATTTGCACCGCTCTCAAAACATGGCAATTGCGCTCCTCAGCACTAATGCCGCGGCGCTTCGCTAATTCATGCTCGCAGCGCTGGATTGCAATTCGGTTCCAATTCTCTCGCGCTTCTTTCAACAAATATTCTAAGGGAACGGTATCGGATTCCGAAAGCTTTCGTTCCTTGAAGGTATCCCTAAAATAATCAATCCGCTGTCGTTCTTTCCATATCATTCTTTTCTCAGGCTCGGTTTGCTTATCGTAGAAAGCCTTCCGATTGCGGAATCTCATTGAGAGAAATTGGCCCCAAGAGTCAGTTGGTGGAATAGGATCCTCATATTGATCTTCAACGTTGTAATCCATGTCTAAGTCGTCCGAGTCCATTGTTTCGTTACGAGGTTAGAAACTGGTGATTCGCCTTGGATGATAAGTAAAACAGCCCCTCTCGGGCGCTAGAACGGAGCCTCATTGCTACTTCCTATTAAGATGCAATTATGATATGTTGCACGGAAATGGCCTTCTGCATCAATGGTGGCTTATGCAGATGAAAACTCTGCATCCGCCAAGCATCTAGCACCAATTGAAATTCCTGTCCTACCACCCCCATTTATCCAGCTTGTCCAACCAAGTAAGTAGATCTTTCGTATGACATGTCCCTCTTGCTATTAGTGAACGAAAGGATTCATGTTGCAGGCGACGACGTGGGATGTGGATGCATTAATAGTAGCTGAAAATCCTCCCTGCTGCCGCTTCAACTGGCACAGTAAAATTGCTACAAAGCAAAGACGGAGACCTATGAGCTGGGGCGTTTGTCCAGGTTCTGATTTAGGAAAACAGTACCTCTGAATGAGATACTGTACGTATCATAGGGTTAAATTGTTAAGTGCAAGAAGTGTCTAACGTCAACGTCAAATTCTCTAATCTAATATGAGCTGGTCATAACTCGCGTGTCTATCATGAAATAAGCCAGCCTACTGACCCTGCAGCTTTTCGCCATTCGTTTGCCCTAAGATATCTGAGATGGCGGATGGAATCGCAATCTCGTACTCTTTGGCGAAGTGGACATAGAATTTGAGAATACCTCGATGAGCATGCCGTGACTCTGCGTATGAGCGACCATTATACTCAGATCCCTCAAGCTCATAGAAGTATGCCTCGTTCAGCTCAAGCAATCGCTGAACAACAGATTTCAACGGCTTCTGGTTGTTCTCATAGAACAATATCGCAATACATATCTTGAGAACTGCCGCGCCGCCCTTTACGTTCAGATTTTTCTTGTCATTTTGTGGGAACAGGATGCGTGTTTCAAGTTCGTAATCTGGATGTCCAATAAGTTGGAGCTCGTAGAGCTCAAGTAATGGTAAGAACCTTTCCATGATAATAATCACAGGAAGTCTCTGCACGCGGATAAGATCGGTGACAGCCTCGCGGTACACTTTCATCTCCTCCCGTGCCTTTTCGATTGCAAGCCCCCGTGGGCGAACCGTTGTTTCGTAGTGCTTACGTTGCAGGAAGGCAACCAGGACTGCAACCGAGCGTGACCTGCCCGACTTGCAGTGGATCAGCATATTGTGACCCTTTTTGAGATGCTCGTGAATAAAGGCATAGGTGTCGCCGAAGTGATCGATCAAATTCGAATTTGAGCTGTCCTCGAGCGGAATCATCAGGTGATTTTGGACAGGACTACCATCAGTGCAGTATCGGCGCAATCCGTATGAGGCATCTCTCTCATCCCACGCAAGCATGTCGCGGGGGTGGATAGTAATAACGGCGCGAATATCTCTCTCCTTTAGAAGTTCGTTGTTGAGCGCGTGACTCATGCCGCCAAGATAAATACGACCCGGCAATGGGAGGGTATCGTCCGTAACAACAGACATAATTGTTGTGTCATTCTGAATCCAAGACCGGACCTCCAGCCAGAAAAGATTTCTCAAGAAGCTCAAGCTCGGGATGTTGTCAAGGGTGTCAAGTGATTTGTATGAGTGCGTGGCTGACTCGGAGGAATCCTGTTTGGCAAACAAATCGTACCATTCCGAAGAGACTCCCTGTGACATGATGTTTGTCGCTGAGGTCTCCAAATGCAGTCGTGTGAGTAAAGAAATATGGAAACCGGATTTCGCACAAGTTAACGTAACTTTCGAAACTCTGAGCCTTAAGCAATATGTTCAGGTGACGTGGTAAAAGCTGATTAGGTAGCGGACTCAGGCCACCTAGGAGTTGCAGCCACAGCCCGTGGCACATTTAACGAACTGGGGGACAGAAGTCCGTGCTTTACAGGCTACTTTGCTTTGGTGAGGAACACTACTTTTTTGATGATTCTAGCGATTTATAATGCCTTATATCTCCACGAATATTGGTATTACTAAATTTAATTTACTAATAATGAAATATAAGTATATAAATAGGACTTCTTTTAACTAAGAAATTTGATTTTCGACTTGTAACTATTTTAAAAGCGCTTTTTAGTAGTTTTGAGCCTGTAAAGCACCGACTTCTGTCCCCAGTTCGTAAGCGAAAATAAGCAAAAATACCTGCCTAGTACCTATTTTCACCTCTTTTTTACAGTTCCATTTTAATTTATCCACTTCGACTTGTCCACGCACGCGGCATCGCAGAGATCCTGCAATTCCTAATCTAAGAATAGTGAACACTCCATCCAGCATGGCGGCATCTACTTTCACGTCTCAGGCTTGTCTACGTAAGTCTAATCAAGCTATTTTACTCTCCCTCTAATGATGCAGTAGACTCTTGAAGCTATGACGAAGCAGCAAGCTCACTTTATCGAAGATGACATATGGCGACAAATTATAACTCAGTCCAGCTGCAACAGATCTCTTGACCTTCTTTATCAAATCGCTGGAAAGATCCCTGCCCTACTGGAACGAGCAGTAGACCTCCCCACAATATCAGATGGAGATCGTCTCTTGGAGCTGTCGGCCATAGTTGCACAATCAATATTACGAACCTGAAATCAGTAGTCTGTGCGCCACAGGGTACACGACAACCAGCAACATCAATTAAATGTATAACGCAGAATTTAATTAGGAGTAGACCACCCGTGACGCTTCATAAGTACATTAACCTAATGTTCCTGCTTTAAAATCAACTTGTTAATCCATTCCTACGGTATAGCCTCCCACTCCTCTGTAATAGCTTGCCGCATCTCTTCAACCGTCGTAAGTTAGTGCTGCCGCCTATATAACGATTGCTTTATCTAACGCCAGCATTTCTCGATTGGATTCATATTAGGAAACGTAAAAGGGTGAGGCATAAGGATAATTCCGTGCTTTGTGCGAAACCGAGCACAACAATTCGTTGTAGACTTATGGCCGTAGGTAGCATTTCCGTCATCCATAAATAAAGGCTCTGTAGAAGGCCGAAGTGTATGTGTAACAAGGGCAAAAGCTTCTAAGATACCTTAAATATATGGTTCGAGTAATTAATGAAAGTAATCTATTTATAAAAAGGCTCCTTTCCTACCGTGGCCATCGAGAAAGTAAAGCTTAGATTTGTACCCGTAACCAATAGCTCCCCACGCGTTAACAGGTGCCGTATAGCTTCTATGTAATTAATATTATACACAAGTATCGCAGAACCTCTTTAAGTAGCCTTTATTTGTGTTTCTTATGACCCTTTACTTAATAGTTTTGCCTCCAACTAAAAACGTAACCTCGTTAGACTAGAGCACCTTTAGCCACTCGATCGTCCAAAATATATGCGCAATAGCCTAAAGATATCGTGCCTTGACTTAATCGATAGTCAAATACGGCTTTTAATAAGCTACACAGCAATAATAGCCTCTTTAATGTATACGGCGTTAAAGTGTTTATACCGAGTAGGCGAGCCCTAATTCCTCCCTTAATTTCTACTAATTTATTATTTGTGTCTCCTATCTTTGTGACGTATATATAATAACTTTATCCACTTCTTAATCTAATAGCAAAAACGCCGGTCCTACTCGCTTTGAGCGAGCTCTTTCGGGGGCTGAATATCCAAGGATTTTCCGTATCGTACTCTCCCCGAGAGGTTTGCCGGAGGAGTCTTTGTATCGTCGCTGCAGCACGTAAATCGGGACTTTTCCGAACCAGTGAAGTTAGCGCATAGCCTCCTTGTGTTTCGTAGCAATTTCGTAACCTTTTTCATGGTGTTAGTCGTCGAGAGGGGGTATTGTAGGAGCCATAATTAGAGAGTGCAGAATAACAGGGCGAAAATCAGGTGGGGTGGAAGGCCCTGTGGCGCACAGACTACTGATTTCAGGTTCGTTAGGCGTGCTGAAGCCCGTCGAGTCATGATACGATGAATTCTAGAAAGCTTCGCCTACTCCTCGTTTTTGGCTGTTATCAAGCTGTGCATCAAATCCTGCTAATGTCGACCTTTTGAATAAGATCTTTCCATTCTGTTTTGAGTTCGAATCCATTAATGTTGCTCTCACCGTCGTGCTGTGCTGGTCACTCATGGCGCAGCTTTACAGCAATGTTGCTGAAATACATGACTTGTACAGGCAAGACTTGACATCCACGTTGAGCTCGAATATCTCCTGGCTCAAGCTCAATGACTTGTCGAAGTTGGGAGATACTTCAGTTACGAACTTGATTGATTTCCAATTGCATGGTATGGAAGTGTCTTTCGATAACCCGCCTATCCTTATTGCTGGATGCTTTTACCACGACGTCTTCCAACGAGGAGACCAAACCATCGACGCGTACCGTGGCGGTATTGGTGAGTCTCCCCCACTCAATTTAGGATATCAGTTATTGACTCGCCAGCTCTTACAATTCCTCCTTATACTTTCGTTGCAGTGGGCGAATATGCTCAAGTCAAGGAAGGAGGAACTGTATTCAAGAGCGTATTCGTGTTCGCTAAACTAGATGGTCCGATAATCGATTTTGAATTCGCCATTCTCAGTGGATTAAGAATCGGCTTTGGATACAACTCCATAGTTCGATCCCCGGCTGTAGAAGAACTTGGAGACTTTCCGCTCATCAGCAGCCATGCTTCTGAAGGAGCTGGAAACGACCCAATGGCAATCCTAGAGAAGATGACCGGCGGTGACAATCCTTACGTGCAGCTCATGAACGAAGAGTACTGGCTTGCCTTTGGTTTCACCATCAGCTCATTTGACCTTGTTTCTGCAACGGCTGTAGCTTTGGTCCAGTTTGGCGGCGCTGGTCCCGTATTCCGCATCTTTGGGGACCTCACAATATCTTACCCACCAGACTCGGTTTCTGCGACTGCGAAGTTATTCTTCATCGAAGTCGTCATGATGGCAGAGTTGAACTTCGCGGAAGATTGCTTCAAGATCGGAGCTGCGCTTGCACCCTCGTCTTTCGTCTTCGTGCCCTATTGTAGATTGAAAGGAGGGTTGGCATTGTACACCTTCTTTGGGAATAATCCTCATTCAGGAGACTGGGTATTCACAGTCGGTGGCTACCACCGTGCTTTCCAGGTGCCAGCTCACTATCCTACCGCTCAGAGACTTGGATTGGACTTCAATATCAGTATTATCGCTATCCGCGGAGAATGCTACTTTGCGATCACGCCCAAGGCAATCATGACAGGTGTGATGATGCGGTGCGAGATTCATATTGGACCTGTGTTTGCTTGGATGGATACCAATTTCGATGGTGGGTCCCGAACTCTTATCTTTTTCGAGGTATAACTAAATTGGGCCTTAGCCATGGTCCAATTCTCCCCGCTTCATTATTGGGTATCTATGGGAGTCGAAGTAGGGGTGGAGTGCAGAGTGCCAGTTCTCTTCACCACAATCAAGATCCGAATATCTATTGGCGCTCAATTGGCTATCGAAGGCCCGGAATTTGGCGGTACTGCTTAGTATGTCTCATTCTCCAACGGAACCGAATATTCCAATACTAACCCTGATCAGTATCGATTTCTGGTTCTTCTCATTCTCGTTCGACTTTGGCGCCAGCGGCCACGGTCCTCCACCCATCACAATAGAAGAGTTCTATGCTCTCTGTGAAAAGAGCGGTCCACCAGAGGACTCCCCAAGCAGTCAGGCCACAGACGACCTAGTGGTACTACTCAAGCTCAGTCTCGAAGACGGCGCATTTTCTCTGCCAACCCAAGATAAACCCAGTGGAGCACCACTTGATGATACTGGTGCCGGGACCAAGTGGTATGTCAAAGGAGGGAGCTTTCAATTCCGGGTATCGTCCGTCTTCGCCTTGACCAGCGCATATCTCGAGACCGAGACGAGCGCCGCCCGCCAACCAAGCGACGGAAGCACGCTCCTCCTCGGCTCACAAGATCCCTCTCTTATAGAAACCGTGGATCGTGGATCCGCGGCAACATCGCTATCTGCACTCCCAATGGATCTATCCGCAGCTCGTGGGGATGTCCTGACGTCTGAAATGTGCATAGCGATCCAAGATGTCGACCCAGCAGGAGAAACAGTCGAGGGCTTCAAAGCCCAACTAGTCGTCAAGGAAATGCCACTGACGCTGTGGGCCGACCCCACGAATCCACCCGATCGTCTGACTTCAGAGAAGGGCACCATCCAGCTCCCCATGGCAGTGACGCTCTCGGCACCCGACCCCATCCTAGCCTACGCGAAAATCCCCGAGTTCAACGCAACCGACATGGCGAAACTGTGTGCTGGTGAGCTCTCCCGGTCTTAAAAGTGAGTGTTGAATGAAATGGGATACTGATAATGATCTCTGCAGGCGCGAATCAAATCCCCGGCCTCCCAGCCACTCCTCAAATCGAGCTGCTTCCCGAGCCCGTGTCCAACACTTCCCCCACGCCGACGCCGGTCGAGCAATGGCAGGCCATGCAGCAGACGTGGAGCGACGCGAGTACGCAGAACGTCGACCTCGCGAATAGTCTCACCGCTCTATTTATGTCCCAGCTCGGCTGGGATAAGCCGTGGCCAGATGTCGAGGCAAAAGCTGCGGCAGATGGCTCCAAGCCTTGGGAGGTTCCAGTGGAGTTTCCACTCAGGTTGGTGAAGGGAACGGGGAGGGAAGCAGTAGGTATCGAGGATGGGTTGGATAGTTTTTATTTGGAGTTGCCGAGGACGACGGCGGCGGTCGTTAATTGATATTGCTTTGTTGTTTCGATTGTGGTTTCTAATTGATACAAGAATACCATCTCCCAGCTCGGCTAATTATTGCGGGCGCCAGTCCACATTCGCCTCTTTCCGTAGTGATGAACAGCCGTCCAGCGAGCCTTTCACACAAGAACTGCTCAAGATTGACAGTATGCCGGAACTGCTCGTCATGTTCGGCCGGGCAAGTCGTGTTCCAAGAGTAGCCGTCGGCTATCAGTCAGCCAGCTGATGGGCTCGTTTTTCATTGGATGATCCCATACGATCACTTTACCTGTCTTCAGCTTCGATCTGCGTGGTTCCGGAACCCACGACGGGCAGTTGCAATCACCGTCGTTAGTACTCTCGTTAGTGACGTGATCCCAAATCCCAGCGTAAAGCAGAATCTCTACGTAATACACATCCAGCATCGTGGTTGCGAACTCCGTGTAGACCGCGCAGACATCCTTTGAGTGGTCCGGACAAATCTCGAGCAGCACATCCCAGGGAAAAAATCCGAGTGTCACGTTGGCTGCCACAATATGAAGCAATCGAGGTCAGACCATGCAATGCAGCGACCCCCGCGGTAGAGCGGCAAGTCTCGTGGTAAAATAGCCTCTTGGGCAATCCAGAGCCTAGTGAACCATTGACTCCGGAACAGCGGTTCAAAATAGGGCTCTTGGATTTCTGCTATAGCTTTACCACCTCCGTTCTCTTCATGAGTGGAAGCGTCTTCGTCTCCTTATTCCGCGGGCTTTAACTTAGTGCACTACTTAGGCATTCGTCCTGTGTGAGCATCGCAATCAGGCTCTTGAGATCGGACATCCCGCTTTCCCATTGTGAAGTGATAGCCGTGGAGAGCTCATCATTCATAGCTAAGAACTCGTTGGCTTGCTTCGCCTCCACAGTACTGAGCCCAAGCCCCGATATGCTGATGACAGCTCTGAAATTCTCCTTTATTTGCTGGTACTAATTACAATCAGCATGATATGTAGTACTCGAGCTGTTCTCTCACCTTGTTGTTCACAGCCTGTAACTACTCGGCGCATTTACTAAATGTTCTCTTCCGCTTGGATCCTGTCTCTCAATCTCAATCTGATAGAATAGATCATTACTACATCTGCTCATTGGAAGAATTTCCTCAATCAGTGAGTAAGAAGACGAGGAAAATTTGGTCTTCCAGGGATGCCAGCACAGTCTTGTCCTTCTACGGCACTGCTTATTTCCCCCCGCTCAGTTCACAAGATGGGACCCGACGAAGCTCATAAAGAGAATTTGAGACCATTGCGCAATACTTCCGAACGATTTGAGTCAGCCATTCAAAGAAAAAGATTTATGTGGCATACATAAGCGGCCTCGTAAGTCTGAACGTATTTTGGAGGATCTTGAATTACATTAATGAACACTGGTTTGTCTGGAGAATTCCCGCTCTGATTAATCTTCATGAAGCGCCAACAGGCACATCTCCCATTTCCGCCTCTCCAGCTGCAACTTCCGCTTTATAGTCATTGAGGATTTCGCCGATGCTGATTTGAAAGCAATGGTTTAATGTATTCCACAGCCGGGGGCCCATATCTCCCGGGAGATGTGGATCACCAAGAGCAGCCAACATCCTATCATGAAGATCGATATACCGCTTTCGCTGAGACAGTGTGACTTCTCGAAGGAAAGCTGACATGTATACGAGGAGATTCCGGAAGAAATTGTTCGGTTGGATGTAGACTTTCGAGTCCTCCACCACATTGCCTTCCCTGTCTCTTACAGCCACAGTCCAGGACGAACATTCAGATAACCGAAGCAAGACAATTACTTGGTCGAACAATCCTTTGGCTCCAAGAGTGCTTTCCACTTCGTCGATTTCCTTCTCTATGTCCAGCATCACCGCTCCTCGATTCTCAATCAGCTCGCTGAGACTTTCGATATCTTTGATCCTTAAATCGCGAGCTTTTTTATGGCAGGCTAACTGTCGCTTCACTCTGTCGTACTCGTCACAAAGTTCTTGGAGTCTTTTCCGATGATCTAGGGTACTTAGGTTAATATTGGCCAGAACAGGCTCCTTTTCAGCAGCTTCTCTCTACACAGCCACAAATTAGCACAAGGACAACAAGAGATGAAGGCTTACTACCTCTCGAAATGTACGTAGAAACCTCTCTCTCCGACGCACTGTGGCAAAATCCCTCCCGGTTTCTTTATTGATAGACATTCTGGCCATAGACTCCAACCGCTCGATATCACATAGGAAATTGCCCAATGCCCCCATCCACTGTAGCTCTTTGACGATAGCTGCCCGAGAGAACAGTTCGCGTGTCCGATTGAAGTCCGCCGGTGTGCTGTGGGCAGAATTCAGAAAGTCTTGCGCCACCTTTATCCGTTCTTCAATTCTTTCGAGCTTTGGCAAAACGTGGATTTCTCTTTTCACAACCAGTTGCAGCTCATCCGCGGACATAGATTTTATCTCGACTTTAGCCCACTTGATTTGGGCTTCGACGCGCATGATCTTCCAATCTAAGCCTTCAATCTTGATCCTGTTAGGAACCAAAAGTTTAACACAAGACTTATCACTCACCTCATATCTTCCCAAGCTGCTTTGCATCACGCCTTCGGATGCCGTCAAGTTGATTGATTGCGTGGGGGCTGTCGAGTGTCAGCCGGTGCGTCACTGGTGGACACGAGACGCAGAATCTCACCTGCCATACTCGCTGCAGCTGTCAAATTGCTCCCTAGGAATCCACCTGACATATTTCGAATTGCTGGATTGTATGGTGGTGATGCTGTCCTCCATCGGTGGAAGAGAGCATGGGCGACGAATCGACCTATTCCGTGTGAAGAAAAACGAGGCGTTGGGGGAAGAGCCGATCGTAGCAGAAAAATCCGAGTTTTGATCTGACCTTGCAGATTCGATTTTGATGATCTCTTCACCTTCTCAAAGTTGAACCTATCTTCAAGGTAGGTTGCGGGGCTTTCGGAATTAGTGGGTCCACCCTTGATAAAGTAAACATCGCTTGAGTGAGATTCGCAGGGGTGTGATATTGCTGAGGAATTGGAACATCCCTCAGCCTGCAAGTAAATCCAAACACCCAGGGTATTCCTTGGATGAAGTTTTGTAAGTATGGACAGACCGTATACTAACGGCTATCTACGCGCAATTGGACCTTCACCTAAATGCAGAGCTAGGACTAGGAGGTAGTAATCTCTAGCTTTTGAGAACATGTACGGGTCAAGATTGCCTTGAGACTAAGAACGACGTCGCATGCAAAGTGCGGTACATTGTTGGAGTTAGGTACCATTATATAGGCAGCTCTGCTTAAGTTCTCGTCCTAAACCAGCAAGCAGCTTGCTCTGCCCCACCCCTCTCTAAAAATGCAACATCTTATCTGCGACCAGGAACCTCCTATCCGACGGTGATACCTCCATCCTCGGAGGCTTTGGCACCCGACCAACGGAGTTTCTTGGCGGAGGATAGGCTGGACATTCCGTCCTTCATCTTTAGTAAGGCGGCAGCCGGAGACGCATTTTTCTTGTGTTGAGAGGTTGATGAAACATTCGTAGTCGCGTTGACGCCACTACTTCTGTGTTTGGCTGTTGTTGCTGACGTGTTTTTAGTGTTTCTGCTTCTGGATGACGAGCGGCTTTCAGCTTGAGGAGGCTCCATGGCGTTTCACTGGACACGGTTGAACTGGAGACACTTAGTCTACTTCATTATTTTGAACTTATGGTGGTCGTTATCTAGAACCAAATTTGACTTTGGTGTTCGAGGAGGGAAAGTCGGATTTATGTTGAATTGTTTTCTCTCGCTTAATCCTTAGCGTGTCGGTCCCGGCCTAGCTCACATGAGCAGTCCAAGACTTCTGTGGAGCTGTCAGCTTTTGGTGAGAAACCTCAGTATTCCACACTATATCTCGAGAATCAGTTCAAGAGTGCCAGTTCGGTTTGAAGAAGCAATCAGTAGAAAAGTAGCAGACATGAGGAAGCTAGTCTCCTATGAGCGCAAGAGAAATATCACAAGCAGATCACTTCATAGCCGCGAAGGCGCGGAACTCAAATTATAGTCTCCAAACATCTACTCGACTTTTGACTATCACTAGCTTCCGCGGAACATCTCTAGTACTCCCAGATCGCCACTTCTCTAGACTCCCCTACCACAGACCACTAATGATACATGTAGAGCCGAGAACGCCAGAACAATCAAGCAAGCCAGAGTGCTCCTCAATTTTGCTCTACCATCTTCAACAGTAGCTCGAAGACAACCGCAATAGTCTTACCGTGTTGTTTTATTTTTTCTAGTTCAAAGCTCTTACACCCGAACCCGCCCTCGGGGAATTGACCTTTCGTCGCTCTTCGGGGGCCAACATAGCTCTTCGCTGATATTCAAGATCTCTAATCTGTCGCTCAAAGTCATCTTGAATCATTTCAATATCGGCCTTAATGATACGGCTGTCAATGACAAGATTCTTTATGTTTTTCCATCCGAAAACAGCGTCCCCCAAACATCCTGGTGGACGGAGTCGTTGCAAGTAGTGATGAATATAGAAGACTGACTCGTTGTCAATTATAACCTCATTCTTCTGGCCCAAGCAGATTTCGTTGTCGAGCTTCTTCTTCCCGCTGGTAACCAAACTGAGCACGTAGGGCTTTCTGGTCTTGTAGGCCTGTCGGCTCATCGTGCAGACGTTGAGGAGAGCGGCTTCGGATTCCAATGTAACCATTCGGTATGTGAAGACCCATCTTGAAAGACGTTAGTAGTTGATTTTCTTTTCTTCCCAAAAGCAAAGTCTTCAAAGTCACTGGCGCTTGATCGTAACATCAGACTTGCCTTTCTCCTTTTATACGAGCGTTCGCTTGCCCATGGCTACCTTCATCGTTCTCTTGACGATGATAATACATGTGGTGATCTCGTCGAGTGCCTTGTTGAAAACATGGAGCTTGAGCTCGTCGGGCAACTTGCGACACAATGGCATCTCCTCTAAGGTGACAGATTCGGAAGTCCAGCCTGAAGGATCGGCACTAACAGCAAGCGAATTAAGTGAAAGCTGGAGTTCCGGTGAAGTATGGACCATTGTATACTCTGAGGGTGGTGTGAGACCGGAGATATCAAAGAGGGCTGGGTCAACCAAGGAGAAGTCGAATGTTGTTGGATCTTCCGCATCCAGTGGCTCTGCGGTAAGATCCGGGCTGCTCATGCTGGTAAATCCAAAGGGCTCCGTGGAAAGTTGACTTATAAGCTCTTGAGAGAATGCGAAGGGGGATCGGAAGGCGTCGGGGTCCCTAGAAATGCCCAAACTCAGCGCCAGGTCACCTTCGAGTCTCTAACAAAAAAATCGTATGTCAGTAAATGAACTCACGACATGCTGCTCATATCTTGGGCGCGAGGCATCAGAGCAAGAGAATAAAATTGCAGTGCGAGGGAGGGTGGCGTGGCTCCAGGCAGGGTTGCTGACCGCGCTCGAGGTGCTACGCTTGTTGTGGGGAAAGAAAAAGAGCAGCTCGAGCAAAATATATTCCTCCTCATCATCCTAAAGACGCTAACGACGCGTCACCACGCTCTTCAACGCGATAACAGGCATAGATTGTCCTTATTGGTGCTAGTTGCCGCAAGGGTAGAATGGATGGGTAGAATAGATGCGAGTAGCGAATATGCAGATGCCAGGATGAAGACTTCAACATTGTTTGAACACCACTGCGTCCCAATTGGATAAACGCCGCAAGAACCATCTATCTAACGAGACCTCTATAGCTGACTCAAGTCTTTTTGCCGTGTGAGAACTACTGCAAGGAATCTTGATTACTTATTTACATCTATGTAAATATAGATTAGTAAATGTAAAGTCACCGCTCATCATCACCAGGAAATTACTTTACGAGACTTTCAATTTTAAAAGGGGAGAAAAAAGAGCTTTGAATATATCAAAACTAGGTTTCGTTCAAACAGTCTCCAAGAAGCATACCACTGCTAAGAAGCATCCACAGGTCCTTACTGCCTCTGTCTTGGCATATTTTCGGACTGACTGGAATTCTCCTCAGCATGAACGACTAACATCACACAGAAGTTTACTTCACTGGCAATTAGGACCTCAATGAGCTTCTGATTATTTTAAACACTCAATTCAGGGACGTCGTTTTCCAATGGTCTTCACGAGGCTAGCACGTGAAGCAAACTGCTGAGGGTGAAGGGCTTGTGACAGAGCATCAGATCTCGCAAAGCACGGCAGGTAAGCTTAAGTCAATCTTGACTAGCTTAGGATGGAGAGAAGCTGTTCTGACCGAGATGCAAGACTAAAAATAGTTCGTCATGTGAAGTTCGCGATTTATTTCATAGCAAGCGCGACTCGTGTGACTCGTTCTGCATATCGGCGCAAGCACTGCGATTCAAAGGTCGACAGGGTGCGAAATAGACGTCAAAGGACTAATCGTGAGAAGATACGCAGTCGAATGTCCCGAAAGTTCAAAAACTTTCATGGAAGCGGGAGTTGCGCAATGGCTGCCACGTCAAATGGTGGCTTGCTGCATGCACGCAGCTGCTAGGGGGTGTTTGGCTGCACTCGTCTGCCATTCGTTCCTCCCAGCGATATCTCATTCAAAGTCGACTCTTTCGGCACCCTTATCTTTTCAGCTGAGGCTGCAGAGTTCTTGCCGCATTGTTGTCCGTCGACAACTCTGCTTCAAAGCTTGCACTCACGAGAGCTGCGAGTCCCAAGAATCACTTCGGCATCAGCTAATATGAACCTAAACTTTGACTTTGTTCTAGACAACATCCCTGAGCGGTTCAAGGATGATAGCGTATCTACCTATCTTCTATGCCGATACAGCAGGCGAGAAACATTACTTGCAACGTTTGATGAGGATCAGCGACGGCGAGTAGACAGAGAAATGTCTAGAATTGAGAAACTTCGCGATGAATTTCAGTCTAGAGAGAGGAACAGATCGACTATGGAAGTCTTCAGGTACCGCCAAGCGCTGTGGAGGGTACATGCAATCGAGCGATGTCAGGAGAATCAGCAAAACATCAAGAAACGATCTCGTTACTGGAAGGACGCTGGGTACCCGGAGGAGATCGATCGAATGGCTATCGAGCGGCGGATTCTTGACGATGTTCGCCGATGGCATCTGCCCGACGTACCTCGAAGGCCTAAAGTACTCGGTCAAGAAGCAGAAGACAATGACTACTCTGAGAATCGGTCCTCAAACTTCTTTCGCAATATATTTGGGCGAAATAAACCGCAGGAGAGAATGTATTCCGAACCTTGGCGGAGAGCGCCTGATATCATCCCTGAGCAAGTTTCTGCTGCAAATTGGGGGATCTCGGTTTACAAGATAACACTTACAAAATCCTCTGACACCTCGTCCTTTACGACTTACAAGACCAACAGATATCCTCTAGGAGAGGTTCTTGATGCGAGCCATACCAATCCATTGGCGATACCGGCAGAAGCAAACACTATTCGATACTTTCATTTTCCAGCCAACTGTATGTTTTGGATTGAGGTATTTCTCACTTAATTTATCCTCATGTTTCTCTTCTGCATATCTAGACCCGATGTTGATGGTATTCATAGGAGGCAATTGCGCGGTACTATGGAGAGCACACTCCTGCCGAATACAACTATCGGAGGCATGAACGATATGCTACACATTCGTCTAACCTTCTCCGCCGAGAATTTTGGACTTCTTTGCAAAAGGGAGAGATCTATGATCGACAAATGCAGCCCCGTAGCTCGCTCATAATGCCTGGTACACATATTTCCAGCCCCTACATTGGACCTACTGTACTCATGTTTTGATTTACCTAGATAACAACAGCAAGAATTTTGCGATATTTGTGAGCAAACACTCTTCGTCTCTAGGTGCAAATCTAACAGATACTAGATGCCTTATTTGCACTGGGAGACATACGAAAGACGGAAACGGATGGCCGAGGTAATGCAAGAAGAAATTCAAAGAGATCGAAAAGATCGCCGCGGCACGAGGGGAAATTCGCGAATGCAATGGGAAACACTGCTCAAAGAAATAGGTGTAAAAACTGCCGAAGACAGACACCAAACAGCTCTCTTTTTCACCGAAGCACCGGAGGGAAGCCCAACTTCCAAAAAGAAGAGGAATCGTTCATTGCGAAGGTCGAAATTAGGTGAATATCTGCTACAGATTGCCAAACTATACAATGCCCTGAATATCGAGCTTGATATTCAGCTCCTCCGCGGCCATCTTTTTAAGGATCCTCCCTTACATGCTCGCCGGTCACTGCATCAATCGTACTGGCGAGACGAAGAGCAAGTATTATATCGGGAAACGCAGCGTGGTGAAAGCTTTTGGAGAACACCCCAAGTTCTGATGCTTGATCAGTTGTGGCTGTATGTCCTTGACGATAGTGAGCACCGAGTACTTCCTATTGCCGCAGAAAATCGCTGATTTTGAAGATACCATAATCTCTAGCTTCCCAAAGCGCTGGGGTTGTAACAAACCAGACTGGTCAAGTGTGCACAAGGGCATCCGGAAGCGCCTGGATATGCTCCACGAGGGGGAAATCCGATCTGTGTATGACATGGCTTTGCTTATCATGGACCAATGCTCAAAAGTCTTCTTTGACTCGAGTGTATTTTTCGATGAACGGCCAGAACTGGTGAAAATCTTCTCAAACGCCTTGAGCAACGTTGTAAGTCTTCCCTCAAGAATTAAAGTCTGACGACTGACAGTCAATTGATAGTCGGAAATGCAGCGTGTCAACTTTGAGACCTTCTGGCGGCAGATCGACAGATTGAGCTCAGGAAAATTTAAGACAGTTGATTCCGAGATCCAATTCCGGAGGCACTTGAGTATAAACATTGAGGGTCAATTGACGATGGAAATTCACAGCATTATTGAGCAGGCACGCATGATAAGCCAGATCTTCACTGACCAACTTCAGATCGTAGAAACATTCTCCGAGCAACTTCATCAGCTACATGAGTTCGAATCTGTTGTAAAGAACCTCTCAGAAAATGCGCCAAGTATTGTACTAAACACCAGGACCTTCTTCGAACAGGCGCCCATGCATACAAGCCAGGTTGGAAAGGAGGGATTTCCATCAATAAACTCCTCGACGATAGATCCCACCCCCCAGATGTTTAAGCAAGGACGTCCATATGGGACTGAGACGCCTGATGCTCAATCACCCCATGTCAACTCGATACCAACCAGCACATTGCGTAATGTAGCCAATTTACATCGTGACATATCCCAGCGAAGACGAGAGTTCCAGACTTTGGAGGAGCGGGCTGTTCTTGTCTCTACTCAGGTGTGTCGCCAACACCCAACAACTTGTGGAAATCGACAAGAGGCTAACTAAGAACTAGCTGAGAGATCATCTGGACATCAAACAGCAACAAGCGAGTATCTTCGAAGCGAAATACGCCGTGAAGCAATCACATGAGACTATAAGTCAGGGGCGATCGATCATGACCTTCACCATTGTCACTATCGTCTTCTTGCCACTCTCATTCATGAGCTCAGTTTTCGGTATGAATGCCAGTGACTTCTCAACACCAGATGGAGGCAATAGCATGTCGTTGAGTCAGCAATTCCGACTCCTTTGTAAGTACCACACCAAGTCCGGCAGTCCCCAAGATGAAATGTAGTGCTAACTCATGCCAGTTCCTATCTCCATCGGCGTGATCATTATATCTATCAGCCTGGCATTCTCGAGACATATTCGATACATCGTGTTCGGCTTCGCGTACGTCGTATGGAGGGTAGTTTTCTTCGTCGTCAGCATTGTGTGGGCAATCTTCCTCGAGTATACATATCTTCGCCATATTACATCATACTTTTGGAGGCAAAGGGACTTCTCCTTGGAGGAGAGTAGACGGGCTGTAATCGGCAAGATATACTCGCGCAAGGAGAGACAGTGGAGGAAGGGATTGCTGCAGAGGCAGGAAGAGCTTGAAGCTAATTTAGCAGACGACATTGTAGTTTAAAATGAATACTATCTTAAAGGGCAAGATAGGAGAGGAATTGGTATGTTACGAGTGACGGGGTTGGTCAGGGGCAAGTTACGCCCTACGGGTACGGGGCTGAGTGCGGCTGTGAATATGCGGCGGGCATTACAGTAGATTCGGTTGGCCCCCAATTCTCAGTCTGATTACCAGGCTATTTCGAAGCCGCGTCCCGATGATTCGGGCATTCCATGATGTCAGTATTCCGGTCATGTCCTAAGTCGCATATGTCACTGTTGTAAGTCTCCGCGCAGCCAGACCGATGAGGAAGATGTTAGAGTCTCTTCTTATCCACTCTTGATTAGTATATTAGGCTTTCATGTTACCGCAGAAGAGGCGGCAGTGGACTGCATCGCTGTACAAGTAGGAGAGCAAAGGATAAAGAGGAATAGGCTGGAACGCAATACTGCGGTAGCTTGGACGGCCACTTTCAGCTATTAAGAAGGCTTAAATCGCAGTTAAAGAACGCTAAATTAAGTCATTAAAATCAGAATTAAGAGGAGATTCAGACTTTATAATAGCTTGTATAGAAATTAACATAATATAAAGTTATTAAGTATTGAGTACTAGAATTAAGCGAAGTAGGCGAGATCTAAGGGTGAGTCGTTAGACGTCCCCTTGTCTAAAGCAAGCGGTACTCTAAACCAAAAAAAGTGAAAGCGCAAACCTTAAACAGTTTTCATGTCCACAAACCAGTTCTTTTTGCTATCTTAAAACTTAATAGTGGTAGTCGTACTGTTAGGAACGACTACAGTCTTCACACCCCCTCCACCTCCCCACTTATGCTTTATTAACACAAGCCCCGTCCCTTTCCTCAACGTCTGCGTCAGTGTCTTCCTATCCGTCTCGGTCAACGTCCAACTTGCGTTCCCACCACCGCACTTGTAATTGTGATCTTCTCAGTCGCGGTCTCGGTCTTGGTCTTCGTAGCCGCAAAAGTCTTTTCTTTCCCTCCCCCCCTCGGCCATCACCACTAGTGCCACTAACATCATAATCCCTCATAAACTCCACAACCCCAACCCTGATCCCACCACACCTCCTATCACCTACAAAGACCCTCCCATCTACAATCTGCCTAACCCCAAAATCAAAAGAATCAACAAGCAAATCCCCTGCATAATAAAAACACCCAACACAAGCCATCCCATCCACTTCTAATATCACCTCCCTCGTGGCTCTCCCCCATCCCCTTTCTGCCCCCCAAAAGAGCAAGTCGCTGCGCCTGCGCCTTCGCAAAAGCCGCTTTCTCTTCGCCGGGCGCGGGCGTGAGTGACATATGCGGCTGTACATGTTGGTGGTTCGTAGGCGTGGTAGGTGTAGCAAGGGGATCTTCCCATTCCCTCTCCCTCTCCCTCTTCCTGATTCTCTCTCTCCGCTTCTCTTCTGCCTCTACTTCTCGTTCTCGTTTCTGCCTAGCGGATTTCAGTTCTTTCCCCGTGATTTCATCGTATCTGCCAGTTGAAAAAGCAGGATGCTCCGAAAAGAGAGCGAAGATAAACACACCCAACGAGAGGATACCTATCCCGACCAAAGCCACGATGTTGAAAAAATTAGGACTCACTTTATTGACAGCAATTTGATCGCCAGAGCTATGAAAGCGAGGAGGATTTCAATCCAGCAGAGAAGTGTGCCATAGATCGATATTCTATTTCGCCATTTCCCGATCTCTTTCCCGATCCTAGCGGTGCTGTGATCATGATGCGAGATCATAAGGGAGGTGTGTGAATTATGGAGATGGGGATGAGCGCGAGGAAGGCAGCGAAAAGAAAGGTTTAGCTGCTGAAGGAGACGAGTGTGTAGGTCCGTGAGAGGGTTGGTGTGCATGGTGGAAGGATGAGGAGGACAGGAATGTTAAGGTGGATGAAGGGAGGGAGAGGATGAGCTGGAGGGGCATTGTCGAGCAGAGGGTGTGTGGAGTGTTAGAAAGGGAGGCTGTTCTGCATGAGAGAGCGCCCATGGCTCGCCGCGCGACCGTGAAGAGCACCTAGAACATGCTTGGGACTCGGGCCGCAATGAGTGAAGTTTTAGTTGTGGGTTACGAGGAGAGGTTTGCAAAACTGAGACATTTGAGTGTGGTTGTTTGTCGATGAAATTTGATAGATGAATGACAGCTTTCGTTTGATTGTAAATTATCCTGTGACAGAGCCGCAAACGAAGATTGACCCTAGTTGGTGGGCTGGAAACAATGACGAGAAAGAGAACATACTGCACCCTGGGAAATTTCAAGGTATGCAGCTTCAAACACAATGGCCAAAAAATGATACCGACATGTTCACCCTCACCCACAAGGAGGCAAGTGAGATGAGGTGGCCATTTAACGTCCATACCTGCGTAGCGAGACGCACCCTGTCGCGAGACGAATGTTGACCATTTCATCGGATATGTGTCTCGATATCGATGAATACGGTCTGCGATCGGCCCAGTCCGGTACCCAAGAAGGCAGACCACTTGTCTGAGAATCATAGAGTCCGAGCCACTGCTCTACAGGACCGTCGCAGTGATCGCATAGTGCAAGAAGACGGAGGTCATCAAAGTTACTAAGCAGGAGCCTAGCTGTGGCGGTGTATACTTCGACGATGTTGTTGTTATAGTCAGCAGCCAGATTGATCCCGTCATCTCGTTTAGATAGGTGCAAGACACCAAAAACTTTGTCTCTGTTATCAGAATCCGCTGCACCTCGCCCACGCTCCAATGCTTCATAAAAGCTCTCTGCCGATTGCATGAGTAGAGCACGCTCCAGTTTGTGAGCCGGTCTGAAAGTTTCTGAGATTGCAGCCATACCAACTATTCTGTCGTACATGACATGAATTCCTACTACGAGCTTCTTCCAGTTCGTGATGCGGTGCCCACATTGAACTATACTAGCCTTCTTCGAGCAGGCAATCTCCTGCATGACCCAGACTCGAGACCACCAAGAACGCGAACCAAAGTTCGCCAACGCCTTCCATTTTTCTGTATCGCTCTCCGTAATATTATGCGCTTTTCGTAAGATATCGCTCGCGTTTCGCGACTGTGATTCATGCGAGGCATTGTGCTCAACCTTTGAAGCCGAGTCCTCGAGAATGGATATTGCGTCGTCGCTGTCGGCTGTCGCTTCACCAAGCCACACAATCGTCCTCGAAGCGGTCGCATATCCCCTTAAAACCGATTCGCCGCGCCAGCCTGTGGAGCCTGTAAGACCCCTGTAAAGAGCCCCTAGATTAAGCGAGCCTCACTAAATTTCAGGCGTATCACCACCAAATTCCTAATTTCAAGGCAAATTACTATAGTATTTAGGAAAACAACTATGATTATTACAAAAGTGACGATTGCACTGGACACACCCCCATCGAGAGCACCTTCGCATAATAGAGCGACCCTTATTGACTGCAATAACCTATAAAGCAACACGTTTAATAGGCCTAGAGTCTCCAATCCTACTCCCTTTACAAGTCCAGCAATCCCCTTTTGTCTTCATCTTTACAAACTCGTGGCGATGCATAAGAACCTCTAAATCGTCTCCAAATGCACTAAAATACGACCGTTTGCGAGTGTCCGGTGCATCCTCTCCTATAGCTATTAATGCTTCCACTAGTTGATACCGGAAATCGTCTTAACTGTTTAAATCGATAGTTCCGTGGTGGCCAGAATAGCAAAGAATTAAGTAGCAGTTGCTTAAGACTACTAAGAGTATGAATTAATGTAAAACTTGTATTACACCTCGCCTCAGTCGTCGGTTTCCCTTATTATGATTTTGTAGCTGATCTCCTATATCGACAGCTCCCATATTATGGTTGTAAGCGTCGTACAATTGAGGTATCCAGAGCTATTTTCTAGCCTTATCTCCAAAGGGGACTCGAGAGGTTTTGGCGTTTTTGGCTGTTTGTTTCGGGCGTTTTCTAAGTCGCAATACCTTCTTAACTCCATCCTATACAGTAGACATAGCGAGTGCAAAGGCACCATCTTTAAAACCAGTTTAATTAACTATATTCGACTCCGTTAGAAAAGCGTGAACTGTCCCCCACGGCATAGCGTTCTCTCCCTTGTCCTCTTTCTTTAAATCTATAAGATCTTGTAATACACCGGAACTAGTTCTATAAGTACTAGTTGCACCAAAACCAAGCTTCCAAAGGTATTCAAACAACAAAATAAATAAGAATAAATTATCCAAATAAACATAGTATCGTACTTTAGGGAGTAATTGTAATAAATATGGTACAACTGCCTATGTATTATTTAACCCCGCCCTCTTCGGCTTTGTAATGCTTATAGGACTGCCCTTCTTCCTAGATATATGGAAAATCCAGCGTAAAAAGAAGCCGGATTGTGCAATAACCCATATCTTTAAACCGGTAAGCGTAGGCTTGCTAAGGATAATCGTAACGAGTTTGGATCGACCTTAGAACCGTTGAATCGCCTCGTCCACAGCAACATCCCGCCTAGGTTTCCATATCCGTAGATTCACATTTTATATATGCGTATTTAGCGGTTCTGCCTATATAAGAATTAACTTAATTACTCTTGATTTAAGGAAGTTATAGCTATTTCCACCTTCTCATACGTATCTTTAATATCGTTAAATGCGACCCGAAACCGCGTCTATAAATCCATAAAACGGTCTCTAGAAAAGACCTTAGTAATCTTATGGAAAGGAGTAATAGGCCGAGTACTCCAATAATCCCGTATTTTATTCATAGGAACAATTATTATATAAATTAAAAAAGCGAAGTAAAGGTAAATCTCTTTAGCGATAATCGGTGTCCATTTAAGTAGTTTTTTGTCTTTCCCAAGCTTAACATAAGAGTTAGTGCTTTCAACGATGCCTTAAATGATTTCTAGGATATAATACTATATAAAAAGAGAGATAGGATCATCTAAGGATACATCCTCGGGGATGCACAGCTCAATATTAAAGTCAAGGCAGTCTAAAGGCTAAAACTTCGATCCTTTCTTTTGTAAAGGTGGTGCGATGGGCCTTAAGGTCCCAGCATCGGTGGGATCGGTTGTCGCAAACTCGGGCATAGTTACACGATATTAAAATACAGAGATTTAGGTATAAAAGTAGGTTTATTTACATTGTTTTGTTTATCCTAGTCCGAGCGCCTAAAGCCCCACGATGATAGGCACTTAGCGCCTTACCTTCAGCGGGTGGTCCCTGGAGCCTGGCGCGTCTCGGTTTTAAGGGGATATCTTATACATAAGGGATATGAAAAGGTTTTTGTCGGCAATTTCGTCTTATTTTATGCAGACTGTATTATTCCATCTATAAAAAAAGGGCAAGTCGCTCATCCACGGCAGAACCCCGCGCGCTACCAAGACTTCTTTGCTTGACCTGTGATAGACCTTGACTGAGAATCTCAGAAATAACCTGGTGAACTACCATGACTACTAGAATTATAAACTCTTGCCTTAAGAGTTCCTTTCTCCGCAACTCCGTATCTTTATCTCCGAGACACACGCCTGTATCTATGCTAATAGCGCACTGCTATTCCCTTTGCGTTGCTAGATCACGTATTATTTCTTTTATTATAAAACTAGAAGAAAAGGGGAAGAAAAGGAAGCCCTGTTTAGGATCTCTAAGAGCCGACATAGTCTCCCTGGGAATTTTATAAAGTTATAAATTTCACATAGCAGAAGTAAAGGAATAAAATTAAAATAAATAATTTTATATGCCAGTGCATCTAAAGTAACCTCGACTACGAATTATATTATAATAATTTTCCTTTTCTCCATACAGTTAAGAATTTTCCTGTCCCTGTCCCAACAAACAATTTCAAAATACCCAAAACGCGTAAAGCAATTTACATTGTCATCCATACTCTCCATACTGAGTAATAATAACCCAGCATAATTCATTCGGGAAGAATTTGCAGAGGCTTGACGTCTTGCAACTAAGAAGCACCACACGTCCCTTGCATTAACAAATTCGGAGGGAACATCAGGCGAGATGATGGTTAGAGTGTTTTCTAACACGGCATGCAAAGGGTTACCGTAACTTTGAGACCCGTTCCTATCGAGAAATTCGAGGCTGCCTTGATCATAATTGGGAGATGGGGGATTTAAGCGCATTTTCTGGAGGAAGGCAGACACTGTAATAGACCCACTAGTTACTGGACTATATTGATCTTCCCCTGGTATGTCAATTTCCTCTAGCGTGAAGGGATAGTCAATTTCTGAGGCTCCGGATTGCCGTGATATTTTCGATGCTTTCTTGTGGTCGAGTCCCTGTCGAATTCCGTCCTTTTCCCATGGCCAGTAGACTTCTCCAATAATACTAGCCCAAGACCAAGATGGGGCGGCATATTCCAAGGGCCGGCTTCCTTTCGATTGAGACCTCCAGAGCAAACCGCGCGGCATGTCTTTCTCCCACAACCCAGCAACATACCGGTCGATTTCCCCACTCTCCTTTATCATTGTTCCCCATTCTTTAGCAAAACCAGTAAGAGCTGGCAGCCTATCACTTGGTTTTGTGAAGTGCCTACTAGAATACATGTTGCCGATAATATCGTACCACTCTGAATATCCATCGATATATCCGAGTGAAGGGTTTGGATCGGAGCCCCTGGTTTTGAATAGAGCCCGGCGTGTATCATATAATGTTCGTATCTCACCACTTTCAGCATGTTCACCGTTTCTACAGTCAAAGAATAGGTAATGTTGGCTGAAACCGAGTATTCTAGGCGAAAGCTGATACTCTTGGAAGGTCCAACCGCGCCTGCTCCAGAGGCCAGGATCATCATCCTTCAGGATGGAATCAAGGGATATAGTGACATCAAGCTTTTCGAGGAGGTACAATGTAGATGAGGATGCAGGGTGCCTCTTTGTACTTGACCGAATTTGAGCTATCTGCCTTCGTCTGCCATTGACAAGTTCTTCACGGTATTGAAGAAAACCGTCCGAGCAAGACTTACTCGCGATGGGTGCTATTGTGATGTGCGAGTTCTTGTAAATATTTCCCATGTTTTGATTCTCCTTGGCCCAGTCTTTTGGGCATTCCTGTATTATGCAGAGTGCGTCTATCCACAAGTAACGAAGCCCTAGAGCATGTGTAACGTGTATAGCGTCTTGATATGTCTGCGGCATTCTATGGATTGATACGTTAGTAGTGACTAGCAGAGGATCAGTAGGTCACGTACCCCTTGAGTAGTATCCCGCGCTTCATCTCTTCGATGTTACTACTTAAAGTCCTCAAAGGGATCTCTTTCCCCCAGCAATAGCTTAAGGTTGCATACTTCTCATGAAATTTTTTGTCGGGTAAAAATAAACAAGGAAGCGATTTATTGCTAATATCAAGTAACCGTGTTGGCATAAACGTACTTGTAGGCAATTGACAGAATCGATGCTTTTTGATGCACCAATCAATGCTGTTCTGCATAAGTTGGAGCATTTGGGGATCCAGGAATCCAAAAATTAGCGAGTCATCGAAAATATCCAAGTCTGGACCAACACCATCTCCTAGTGACGATTAGACGTCTTCAATGCAACTAGACATGTCAAAATTTTGCCTCACCTGTTCCAATATGAAGTTGTAAGGATTGTGATGATCGCGAGGATTGTGAGAATACCTGAATTTCATTGTCGCATGGACTTTTGGAAACGTTTCCCATGTAGTCTTCCCACTCTTCTTCTGTTTCCCAGTCCTCTTCATCGCCCACTCCATCTTTTTGTGTTCCAATTTCTGTCTTAAGTGCCAAGTATCTCACCCCATAGAGTTCAATGGGATAAATCACCCTAAGAACTGGGTCGCATTCCCTTACATCAGGACCAACGAAAAGGCGCGCATTTGTAATTCGTACCCTCGTCCCGGTCGAGATTTCAAAGTCTCTGTCTTGGCCAGGCCATTTACATACTCGAACGAACAGTACGAGACAGCGATCGCAGAAGTCTATAGAAAAAGCCTCCAGCGAATGAGGCCCAAGATGGTCATTGAAATTCCTGGCACCCAAGTCATCTCTCTCCACGTAATTGATTTTGAAATCGGAAACTTCGTTCAGACACGCCTCTTGGCTCGGCAGGGCGATATGGCGAACCAAGTGGTTGCAATCTGGGCAGGGCCTAAATGACGTATATGATTGCATTCTAGAACGCCTGACCGTAGTAGGTAGGCCCGGAGCCTCCTTCGATCACTTTCGGTTTCGGCCTTTAGCCTATGAGAACTTAACTTGAGGAGCTTCATAGCATAAAAGGATGAGATCGACTTGCCTCTTTGCCTCTAGCCGATAGGTGTCGCTCGGTAGATGCAAGCCCTCCACTTGACAGAACGTCCCCAGTTCGTTGTATTCTGCCCTCAAGCACGGCTACACCCTCGCGAACCTTCTACAAAATAGATAATTTAAGCAAAAATCGACTTCAATGATACTTTTGTGTTGTGCTTTCAGCCAACCCTTAGGCTGGAGGAGTGTCTTTTTTGCTGGAAACGACCGATAGGAAGAACCCTATTGCAGAACCCAGAGACAGTTGATAAGGGATGACGACAGATTCTGGCTGGAGCTGCTCTATCCTTTATTGAGATGGTAAGCCTGATGAGAGCGGGGCCAACACAAGCGGCCGGAAACACGTTACAATATCTAAATATAGCATTACTGATGCTTGCCGTTGGAACATAGCCACGTGTTTCGGTGGAGGCATCCGTTCTCGCTTCCCTGTCAGATGTACAAGGATTGGTTAATATGTTCTGATTTGGAACACAAGGAATAATATATTTCCTGCTCCGACTAGCGAAAAATAAAACCCCTCAGAAAGCAGAGGTCCAAGCCTCAAGTATCCGAGGTATTTCGTTTAGTATCAATCGACTTATGGACAAAGTCCATCAATCCAAAGCCTTCTTGGATCGTATTTCAGCCTAAGGTGCCGCATGGCACAGTCCAAATTCTTCGTAATTTTTATGGTCTTGCCGTTCAACACTATAGATTCGGTCGGAGTAGGTTCTCCCCTGTGTATGAGAGCGCCTCGTATATGCCTACGATAGGTGGGAATTCATGGCCACGGCGATATTCGAAGTTCTCTGCTCCTTGAACGATTTCGCAGAGGATTGGCGCGGTGAAAGTGTGAGCAGGCTGAATAATGATCACACGTATATGGTTGATTCAGCCAGCCCAGCGGAGTTGGGAAGTACTTTCATCCTCGTTAATTGGATTTGATGAAAGTGGGACGCCTTGGTGGGTCATTGTGCCCACGATGTGTCGGAGGCTGTTCGCCGTGAACTTTGCGAAACAAAGAAGAAGAAGAGAAGACTAAAAGTGAATGTCCCTCAAATACCTTAATCATCCTGGAAAGACAATGCAATTGCAGGAGAGTAGGGAGGGAAAGGCCTGGCAAGGCCGTATGTTTCCAATGCCTCGACTTTTCTGGAACATTATTTTACATGGCTCAACAGCCAAATTTGCATGCCGCCTATAAACAACAATATAATAAACTCAGAATTCCAAGTCTCATCTGCGTATCGTAACGTCGTCGACGATTAAAGAAGCTATGTAAACCTTCATATGCGCACGATCACGACCGATGATATTACTTCGAATTGGACAGATCTAGTGTACAAGGCACTTCAACCAAAGCCGAGCAAACCAGGTCCAAGTCAAGAGAAAAGAGACAGGAGATATACTAGAAAAGCTAGCGGAACTTCCGGCATACTCACGTTGCGGGCAAATGAAGCATAATCAAAAGAATAAACAGTGTCCTGCGTATCGCGTAATATAATATTTATTTATAAAATCCGAATTTTTACACTTCTTGATTTCTTTATATTTTCAGTTATGCGAATAACCTCATTTTTGGCTGTTGTGTTGTGATATTGTTGTTTATAGGCCCACATCGCGTCTCATAAGGCGGCATGCAAATTTGGCTGTTGAGCCATGTAAAATAATGTTCCAGAAAAGTCGAGGCATTGGAAACATACGGCCGCCTGGCAAGGCTTGAGACTTGTAAAATCTAAATATAAATGACAAGTCAGAGGTACTGGTTACTGTAGGCAACTGTATACTACGTAGGCGCAAGCAAATGGAAACTTAGAGAATTCTGTTGTTCGCGCCACGTTCTGAACCAACTTTAGAACAGTGTATAAGTTGAATAATATTATGCAATATAATGAAATCCGATTGATGCATATTAATGCACGCTGTTAAGCACTAAATCCTGGAGCTGAAATATGTGGCGTTTCATATCATTCTCCTCGCACGGCGTAACTTCTCGGACTTCTTTTTCCTCTCTGAATAGCTTCAAAATCTGGAGTTGTATCCTTTCGTAGTAAAAGCTTTATTTAAATGCTTCAAATTTCTAAAATGCTTGGATAGTCGTGATTAGACGGGGGGAAATAATTAAAACAGTAATCGACGGCGTTAAAGAAACGATCGACAGTATGGTCAACGGTGGTATTTTTCCCGTTGTAGATTGGTTTCCTTGGGGGGGGGAATGGCTGAGAAATAATGATATATTAATAAAACTTTATAGATCCAGAAAGGGGAGGCTTAATTTTTTTAAATTATAAATTCGTCTCGTGACGGGGTGTGTCTCGCCAGGCAGGGACTGACGTTAACAAGGAAAGTAATAGCCAGACCTGAACCAGGAACGAGACAAAAATACAAAAGAGGTAGGCGGAATAAAAAGCTTATTCTTTGTTCAAACCTATCCTATTTGGACCTCGACAAAAGAACCGATGAATCACCTGCAGCCAGGTGCCTGTATGCTCTAAGCAAGTACTTGTGATTTCCCAACCCACAACCAAACGCCAGAACACCGTACAAAATGCAAATAACTTGAGTAACGCCCTGCCGTCCCATAATCCAACAGACAGATAGGAATATCCGTCTGCGCGTAGAAAGAAAACGCTGAAGTCAAGTTGAATGTACACCTCTTTCTGTCCGCGTCCCTCGTCGCGCTGCCCCAGCCTCCACGGGCTCTCGCCGCCTGTACAAAGGAAACCATTTTTTGTTCCCACCAGCCTTCGGATGTATCAGTCGAGCGTGAGATCACGCATTTCCAACCAACTTCTTACTAGCTCTCATAATAACATCCGCAGCTTTCTGGACTTGCTTCTGGGCAAGTGTCCAATCCCTAGCATCGACCGCGTCGCGGATAGCGGGGAAGAAAGCTTCGTCATAGCCAGACCAGAGTTGGGGTCCGAAGACGATATGTTTGAACTGTGTGCGATTGGGTATCTGTGCATCGTTAGAATTTTGAGTCGTCAAGAAAAGGGGAAGGAAAGCAGAAGGAAAAATACGTACACCACCGCCCTCCTCCAAATCTAAGAGATGAGTCTCAAAGTTCGCCATCCGATTGTTGTGGCTCTTCCGATGAGCTGCCAGGATCGCGCTCTCGAAACCTCCTCCCCCGAGAACAATAGAATCCCACTCCTCTTCCCACTTCTCAAATAATCTCGCGTCCTTCGCAAGCTGAAGAACAGCATCTTTCAGTGGCTCGATATTCCACGGCGTGTTACCATCGAGATTGACGCCCTTATCCTTGACCCAATTATCGAGGTCCATGGACCATTTCGTGAGTGCGGATGAGTAGGCGGTCATATCAAAAGGAAGGACTAGACGATCTGAGTATTCTAGAATGAGGAGCGCCCAGATCTGCGCAAGGATCTTGTGATATTGGAAACCTGGGTCGCCGACGGTTTCCATCCACTCAAAATTGTCATACGCAGAGTGGTAAGGAAATCCATCGCCTGTGAACTCGATGTTGAGACTTGATGTTCCGGCCATGTCTTGGAATGCGACGTAATCACTGCCAGCTCCCAGACCATCGAGCTCGCCACCCCGTCTATCCCATAGCTCGCGCAATGTGGCATTTTTCGCCATGTCACTTGTGCGATCGAGGACTCTCAAAAGGGATTTCTTGAATATCGGACTGCCTGCTGCCACGAAGTTTGAGCCTCCTACTGCCACATCGACGTTGATATAGACATAGCCATCTTGTCGTAGTCTCTCCATGTTGTTTTCCACATACTCGGTCGAGCCGATCAAGTTGTACTCTTCGCCGTCCCAAGAAGCGAATTCGATGGTTCTAAGAGGTCTCCAGCCGCGTTCGACGAGATCACCGAAGATATGAATGACCTCCATCATGACAGCAGTTCCAGACCCAGGATCCGTAGCTCCATAGACCCAGGCATCGCGGTGATTCCCCACAATAACGGATTTCTCTTTCTGCTCCACTCCCGTGATCTTGCCCATGACATTCCAAATCGGCTGTTGCTCATCTTCGTCTTGGTTATTGACCAGATGCACTCTAGGCGAGCTAAGATTCCCGGTCCAGTATTCCACGTTCGGAACACCTCCTTGCCACTTTTCATCCTGGCATTTCTCTCCGAGCCCTTCTATCGCCTTGAGGAGATGTTGTGCATCTCCCCAGGAGAGAGGTATACTTGGAATGTTGACAAGTCCAGGATTGTTCTCCTTTGGGACTCTTTCTGCTCCTTTAACACTTGCCCATCCCGGTGTCAAAACATCCCCAACCACCCAACTCATCAGGCTCACGGCACCTCTCTGTACGCCCCCTTCAGGCATGTATCTCCCACCAGGTGCCACCTCCCCCTTCACAAACCCATCATTCCTTGGATCACTGTATATTATACACCCTGCGAACCCAGCAAGTTCAGCTGCCTTTACTTTCAAGGCCCTATCCCCCTGACTCCCATAGTATTTCACGAGCGCAATCGCACCCTTCGTATCAATCCCACTATCATACAAACTCTTGAAATCTTCCCTCGATCCGTAATTGGCATATATGACGGGGCCCGTCACATCACCGCTCTTGCTGTGTCCATGGAAAACTGGCGTCTGGGCCCTAACACCCTCTCCATAAACCGGATCCTCATCAATCTTCGCACTCCACTCCACACTCCCATCTCCCTTAAGAAGTTCGACCTTCCTTCCTCCTTCTTTGGGAAAATTTAAGTAGACATCAAATTGATCCATATGCACGTCCTCGAGGAAGTTACTGCGGAAGAAAGTCTGGATATATTCCGCTAGGACGAAATTGCCCTCCGTGCCAGCCAAATGGTCCGTATTGGTGACGATGCGGAGGTACTCCTTGATGCGATTCTCATCCACCATACTCTGAACATGGATCCTTACATTTTCCGGATCGAACATTTGCCCCGCCATCCTCTGAGCGGCAGATGTAAAGATATCGCTCATGAACAGCAGATAAACCACAGACATAACCAGCACAATGGCGAAACACCTTCCGAGCACAATACAGAAATTCGCATCGATGGTCGGCCAGCGCGGCTTAAATCCTAGGCCTGAGGGCCACTTCCATTTGAAGGGTAAGGAGAGCGAGAGGGACGATATGCGTTTCCCCCATGCGGATTGTGCTGCGGGCGGATCTTCAATGTCCATCTCTTGGAGCTCGCGCCGTACATCGTCCTCCTCGCTGCTCTGGCTCGTCCGCCGCCGTTCGGGTGTGCCATCTTGGTTGAGGAAAGTATCGTGCTCGTCATCTTCTGGGGCATCTTCTACTGTCGGCGGTCTGTATCCTGCTCTGCGTGTAGGCACAGGTGTCCGTCCCCCTATATCCGAACCTAGGAGGCCTTCTCGCTCTGCTGGCTCGGCGGTCTCGCGCGCATTGTCGTTTCGGGGTATGGGAGTTGTGCGAGAGGAGGAACCGATGGCTTCGTCGTAGGTGGGGATAGGAACCGGTTCGTATTTATTGGGTTTCTCGTCGGTGGGCATGGTGTGGATTTGATGGGGTTGGATGAGGCGTGGCGACGGCGAGGATGATGTGATAGGAGACGAGTCGTTGATAAGGGATTAGTTGAATCAGTCCAGCTGGGTCGATTGCCGCATCGTAGGGTTGTGTGCTAATGTATTAGATGGTAAGGAATGTGATTTGCGAGGGACGGAGAAGAAGGGGAAAAGAGGTGTGGTGTTGAATGGTGGTGGTGGGATTGAGTTGTCGGACTCAGTACGAGCTGGAGATGTCTGAAGCATGGTTCGCGTCTCGGCTGGGCCAGAGCTTGGAAGCCGATAAAACACTTGGAGATATTTCTTCAACCAGCAAACAACTCAATTGATCATGGACAATTTCTGCTTAGGCTTCACTAAGATAATCAAAATGTATACGAGATCTCACAACGCCATTAGAATTAACAAAGCACACGTCACAGAGCAAATCCGATGTCACCGAGTCAAGATCATGTGATTATCGTCCAAGCCTCTCATTTCTCCTCTCTTGAATATTACAAATAGCGTGCCAAGGGCCTGAAAGATGCAGTTCTTCATCTTTCCTTTGCCTGCATCAAAGTCCAAGTCACATACTGGCTTTGGTAGTCTCAGCGTGGCACACGAGACACCCAACTTTCCATCAAAACTTCTTACAAATGGCCACACCCTTGACCAATGTCACCCTCACGCTGCTCTTTGCCCCCGATTACTTTGCTGCAGTTGTCACCACGCCTTCGTACTCTCTGGATGCGATGTATTCTATTGTCCGTTGGAAATGACGTTTGGGCATGTCAATTGTGGCGGATTCTTGGTTTGTTTGGAGGTTGGAGTGGATGAGTTCGATGAGGCCATTGAGATATTTTGTGGTGACCTACAAATGTTAGATAGAGACTTGGTAAATACCAAAATGTACTTACAGCATCGTTCTGTTGATCAAAGTAATAGACGTATCGGTTCAGGATCTCGACGAAAAGTTCCACAGATACAGCCGTGTCCATACATGCGTCCGCAACACGAAGAGCACGTTGAAGGCACTCCAGAACTCTCTTGCCATCACGATACAGCTATGAATATTAGCACATGTCTCAAAACATTGAACAAGCCCAGCTTACCTTCTTCTCGTCATCCTCGGTTTCGCCCTTGGCGACAATAGGAACAGCCCACCATAGGTGGGATGCCAAGTACACGGCCCGACATTGATCTGGCTTTTTGAGTAATTTGCTGCCATGAAGAGCGCACTTGGTAATCAAGGTGTCGTAGTTCTCTCTGCCAAAATTCCTGAGTTCGTGTAGTGCTCCAGCTATGATGCACACTGCTTGGAATTGAGCTCTCGAGTCACTGACTGCTTCCTCGTAGATCGTGAAAGCCTGAGCAAAGAACTCGTAGCTGACTTCCTCAGCCCCAGTCTGATCTGCGATCTGACCACAAGTGACGAAAAGACGCAAACAGAGTTCGGCAGAACTTGGGACGCGGGTATACAGCGTCGAGAGGGATGAGTGCATGAATTTGTAAAGCGCCGATGACTGTGATTCCCAGTTGTCGTCGTAGTGCTCCCTGGCCTTGTACCGCCTTGCCAACTTCATGGCCGAGGTGATAAGCGCTGGAGTTGTGAACTTGACTCTCTCGTTTCCTTCGGCGTATGCCTTTCTCGTCATCTGCAATAACTTGTATTGCGTATCATTGTCATCGCTGTGGATGAGATGGACTATCCGAGCAAGCCAGCCTTGCTCCTCAACAGTCTCGTCAGTCTCAATGGCTTTCCGTTGCTGGACACCAGGATATCCAGCGGGTTGTTGAGTACCCTCCTTGATCAGAACCTTCAAAATCTCCAGGGCTCCTTCCAGCTGAGGCAGTGTTGAAATCTTAATCATATTCCTCTGTAAGTTCCTTGCCAACTCACCAGCCACAGCTCTACGGGTCGGGTAAGTCTGGGAGTGAAGAAGTGGGATGTATTGTGGAAGTGACAATGCTGTGAATAAAGAAACGTAGGATTTCATCGGCGCCAAAAGTAAGTTGAGGAGGTTGGTTTGCGACTCCGTATGGTGTAAGTCTGCACTGTTGGCATGCTGCTTGACCTTTTGATTTGCGTAATCCAGAACTTGATCAACATAGTCCAGACGTTCCGGGTAAATGTTGAGTGCTAGGTTGGCAAGCGAGACTAACAAAGCTGTGGTGTCCTGGATCGGCAAATGCTGAGCATTGACCAAGTTCATAACCTGCTCGAAAAAGATCTCGTAGAGCTTGATGTTCTCCGGAATGCCTCTACTCTTCTTCTCTTCTGTTCCATCAGAGCCATTGACAGGCTCGGGCTCGGGTTCCGTAGGCTCTTCCTTGGTAGTCGGTTCCTCCGGTTGTGCTTCCTTTGGGGCCCCAGATCCATTGGTCTCCACTGGTGGCTGCTCTCCATTTTTCTCCGTAGCAGGCAGCTCTGGCTTCTTCTCTTGGCTCAAGCGTACCGTTTCCAGCAACTTGGTGATTGCCTCCTGCTCCAACTTTTCGCGGTCTTCTTTTGGATGCGCCTCAGATTCCCTTGCAGCATAGGAAGAAAGTCTGTCCATCAGTGCAATGACAATAACCTTGACATTGACGTGTGGATTCAGGCGGGAAACCGCTGCCAGGAATTGGTCCAAAGTATGTAGGTGGTATTCGTCCGGGAAAACCTGTGTAATGACTTCCAAGAGATATTCCTGCGCTAGAACATCCCGGCATTGAACCACCTGCTCTAATAATGGCTGCAGAATTACATTCTTGTATGTCTCCAGGTCTACCAGCTGGCTCAGTCGGACGAGGTTGTTCCCTACAAGCAATTGTAGCTCTTTCCGCTCCTGTGTCCGCAATTCCCTTTCCCTCGAATGCCCTTGGTGCTGTAATCGCACCCAGAGTTTGTTCATCTCCACGAAATTCGTCAGGGTAAAGCTGATGGAATCCTGCAGATTCCCCTCGGGTCCATCTCCATTGCCCATAGGCAGATTATCCCGCGCTTGGCCGGAGAGGTAGTATCGTAGGAAGAGGCCTCGGATCGGATGCTGTACGCCCCTACTCATCTCCATCATATCTTTCATGATCTCCTTGACCGGCGCATCCTCGATCGACATGTACACCGTGCCGACTGTTATCATCAGGTATAATCGAGGTATGATGTTGCCCGCATATTGGACCAGCTCGTACAAATCGGCCAGGTGGTTTACGGGATGCGAGTCTTTCAGGTAGGAGGAGAGGTGTCGCAGAGCATCGAATACTGCCATGTACAACTCGTAGTATTGTTTGGGTCCCAGACTGCTTGTTCGAAGCTCCGATACTAGAGTGGAACTGTAGATAGGTTAGCACAAGAGCATCCCCCAAACACTGCGCATCCTCCACAACCCCTGCCGGTATATCTGCCATAGTCTAGATATCACCTTACCTGCATTTCAAAGCATCCATAAGCTTCCCGGGTGTTTCCAAGCACTTGCGCATCAGATGCGTCTGCTGCCTCACTACCGTCAAGGCATCTTCCAGCAATCGAGCCTGATCTTCTACAGCCGGAGGGCTGGCCATGACGAGATATTAGGTGTGAGATCGTGCACAATGGCCAGTGAAGCTCAAGCTGGGGGCATTGATGTCGTGAGGGAGGATCAAAGATGGAGAGTGTAGTCGTGTTGAAGCTGGAGGTCCAGCACCCAGTAGAGCTCGCTTCGGCGGGCGGCGTCATGAACCCAGCCGCTTGAACAGGCGGCAGGGAAAGAAAGAGTGAGCTGGGCTGTGCAAGGAGGAATTCGAGGGTTTAGTTCCAGAATCACAACAAATCGCAATGAGAAAGTTGGTTCAATTGATTCTTCTTAATTTCTAGTTCATTAGTAATTATCTATCTATTTGGTATACAGTTCTTGATTTCTCAATTTCCCAACGCCTGAAAGGATGCGCTTCCAGCTCTTGGTGCGCTCCAGACCCTATCCCAAAACATTCACTCCAGGATGTGAACAATAATCCAATATTTACAGCTTCAGTAAGCCTGCTTCTTCTCTCTCAATTCCCCATCGAGTTTCTATTCTTATTCCTACGCATCTCTGCGGATGTACTGCGTGCTTTCGTTCCACTCTTGTTGTCTCCAAGCCTCAAGAGATGAGTTGTTTAAAGGCAGCCATCAATCCATGATTGGCAACTCCTGCTCCAGCAGAATCAAGTCTGGCTTTCAAGGTTGGCACAGATGTTAAGCCTGTGGGTGTCCCAGTTGCATTGGACCAAGTTGGATAGTATGTATGCCATTGACCGTTGTCATAAGATAGGGTTGACGTCGAGGCAATAGCTGTAGAGGCGGAGGTCTGGATGGAGGTAGGCTGACCAGGCGGTAAGCTCGTAACTATGGCAGAGCTGCCTGACGAAGGAGATGAGGTTGATGCGCCTGGTGGGGGGGTGGCAACATTCGAAACGGAGGTCGACACCGATGTTGAAGTTGAGGTTATTGGGGTGGCTTTTGTGGATGTTGGTTCACCAGAGGAGCCCGAGGATGTCGCAATTATGATGGAAACTGTTGATGGAGTGGGAACTGCGTCCGGCTTTGAGGCCCTCGAGGCCGCATTCGAAGCCGCCGGTGCAGGAATCACAACAGTGACAGGAGGAGGGCTGACATCGATGATTGAATATTTTGTGGCTGTCGTTGTGGCAGTTGCTGCGACCGGAGTCTGAGTAATCGTCACCAAAACAGTTTGTGTTGATTTTGGCCCTTCGATGATCTTCGTCGAAACAACGACATTGGTGACAGGTGGTAGTGTCACTGGTGCTGGGGTTTGAATAATGGTCTTGACAATTGTCGCACCCGGAGACCCATCATCTGTCGCAGTAGGGCCTCCATCAACAGGTACAACAGAGTAAGTTGCCCTCCTCACCAGTGGTACAAGGACAGGAGCTCTCCGAGACAGGAACGGCAAAGAAGAACCAAAGCAAAAGAGTGAAGATACTACAAAGAGAGTCTGGGTCGAGGTATTAAGACGCATCTTGACGGTCGCACGAGGATTTGTAGTCGAGATACGATACTTTCGTACGATGAGTGAGCGAGTATGAAGAGGAAAGAAACTTACCAGGGTTCAGAGCTGCATGTTAAATACATGCAGTTATCCGATGCCATTTGCATTGCGAGAGGTTGGGATTCTCGTCGATGGCTGGTGTTTTGCGCGTAAAGAGGATGGCTGGTACCTGCATCCCCACCAAAATAGTTGCAACACCAAGTTTCGCACTATCTAGAACGCAATGGTTTTAGATATGCATATGGGTTTGATTTGGCTTGCAAGCGCTGAGGATTTGTAGCCATAGACTTTTGTATAGCTGCCAAAAGAGATCGTGGTGTTGAAAATGTTGATGGAGGAGGCTGAAGGGAGCAACGGCGGAAAACAAATGCCTGGGCTGCCAAGCCTTGGGGGAGCTAGTCACGTGAGAATATAAAGGGCTGGGATCTTGCCTTCTGGAATGTTTCCTCCTGCACGCAAGCAGAAAACTTCTGTTGACTTATACTTTGGAATGATTTCTTTTCTTTTTCTTCCCGAGGTCTGATATCGTTCGGCACTGATGCCATGCTATCAAAAGCCTATCGTGAAATTGTCGCGAACCCGAGTTAGGCGAGGTCAAGCTTTATTACTTCTTTTGGGACACTCTTCAGCTTTCCTGTTGTTACAGTTGATGTGCAAAATGTCCCCTAATAGTCTTGCACGTCTGGTACACTGGGTTGCGATTCCCTTTTTCCAACTCCAATTCCCAGGCGATCCATCATATCCGACTTATCACATCCGTTTCTTTTTCTCGCCCATGGCAACGGAACACTGGTCGGGTTTCTTCTCGGCATCTCCTCTTAGTCTTGGCCAGCTAATCGCCATTAATCTCACCGCCGACGGGCTTTCTTCTGCACTGTCTCGTCTGGATCGCTGAGTCGTGCTTGGATTCATGAATCAGACCCTATCACGGCATGGAACCCTTGGTCATCTGTAGCATTAGCATGCGCATGCTGCGAACCGTCGGGTATCCAGCGAGCTGAGCCAATTGGATTCAATATGTTTTGAGCCTTCCGGCAACTACCTTGATGGCGCAAAGTTATTATTCAACGTATCCTGTTTCATGATATCAGCGCATTCCTTCTTCCTCGATACCTGCTGTCAGAACATGTGCAGCAAATTCACGCTCGTCTAACCAACTGTCCATACGCAAAAGTCAACAGCTTCGCAATGACCGACGAACTGTCTCCGTTCATGCGAGTCCCGAGCGAGATTCGACTTATGATCTACTCCCTCCTCTTTGACGACCGCAATGAACGTACATTCGAGATTCGAAATCAAGATCCAGAGACCTACAAGCGTCAAGATCCGCATGTGCGATCACAATATCGCGTTCTGAGTCGCGATCTTGTGCGCCAGAGTAATGCGACAACCTACCATCTGATCACGGACGTCGACCTACATGTATCGATCATGGGCGTGAATCGCAAGATTTACGAAGAGACTGTACATATTCTCTATGGGAACAGGTCGTTTAGTTTCGGCAGGGATATCGAAGCCATTATACCTTTCTTCTCGGATGTGACGAAGCAGACTAGACCGATAATCCACGAGATCTCCCTGGTCAAGCAAGGCTCCGTGTATGCTCGCGATTACGACCGCTGCGAATGGAGCAGTGTGTGCGATTTCCTAAAGGATCACATGCAAGTTGCGAGTTTGAAGTTGACGGTTGAGGGAGGACGTCCTTCCCTTGGATGGGAGGGTCTTCCGGAGTACTCTGCATCGGACTTTAAGACGTTATCGAATGTTCGATATGAGCCGTTGGAATGGGTCTGGGAGTTGCTTTCTATCAGAGGAATTCGCAATTTAGAAGTCGACTCGGAGATCCATCATTGTCCACCATCGCACTCCAGTGCTATGACATTCTTCGCTGCGTTTTCCTCGTCTATCGAGAAGGGTTTCACTGAATTCTTGCGCTCGGAACTCGTGGCTGGAGCTTGAATCGCACGTCTAGAAAGGGGAAATGGAGTGCATTTCTACCACACCAGATGACCATTAATTCGGCTCGGTTCTACTTCACGGGTTCTGCTTAGGGCTGTAGTCAGCACGGGTACTGCATAGCCGATGCGAGCCCTGTTTACAAATGTGTTTAATTCTGTATGCCAGCTGAATCATCCTATTTCCAAGCGAGTATTTTATGTACGAGATAGTGACTAGAACGCTCTGTTTCCAGTTCCTCTGCACTCTTGAACCTCAGCTTTCAGGTAAGTTATGGCGCGAAGCGGTCAACTCACCCCATCAATCACAGCCAGCCTCCCACGCACCATTCTCACACAAGACCAACCCTAGCCACAGAACATATCAGAAACCCGACAAATCATGAAGACACACACGCTTTTCGTCACCGCTCCACTACACCTAAGGATAAAGCAATAACTGATTACTGGGTCAGTACTTCATCATTTGTTTTACTGGATGGGCCACAGCTCTTTTGCGGCTGGATTGATCCACTTGCACCTGAATCGCACGCAACAACCCTTGACAGGGAAGAGCCATCAAGGTTTCCCGTTATCGCTCGCTGAGCTGTACAGAAAAATATTTGCCCTTCTCATACTTATTCGGGGCTGAGTCGGAGATATGTGGAAATATGGATGATCTGAAGTAAGCATGCAGGCTGGGTCGTACTCATATACCAGCTTTCCCTTCGAAACTCGTGTATTGTTTTCTTCCTCGCGTGAAGGATTTTGGTGAAGCGAACGCAGTAGTAGACGAAAAGGACTTTCTGGAATCGAGAGGCTGCAGCACTCACGGGTACGCTAGACGACTACGTGCAGCCTTCTATGGCATCCAACCAACCAACGATGGCCATCACAGACGATCTTCAGGAACAAGAGAAACTCAACTTCCTCCTACCAAGATCACCTGATACCATTTCCGTCAACAACGTCCAAGACCAAGATGCAGCTTCAGAGGCCCCCTCCAAACAAGACATATTCCCTATCCTCTCCCTCCCTCTAGAACTCCGCCTCAAAATATACAGCTACATCATCCCCCCACGCCACCACAAGATCGTAACCTCCATCCCCCCAACAAACTTCTTCTACAACACCTCAGCCTCCATCTCCTCAATCCAAACATCCTACCCCTTCGGACATTCCGCGCCCCTCGGCCCATCCGGCCTCCCCCTCTCAGTCCCCTACAATGTTCTTACGAAAAATACACACGTCTCCTACCCACACGGCACCATCACTGCCGCTCTCCTCAGAACATGCAAGCAGATCCACGCTGAGGCCGAACCGGTGCTGTACGGTTGTAAGGAGAGCGTGTGGGATTTCGGGGTGCATTTAGAGGCTCTGAGGAGCTTTTGGGGTGAGAGGAGCAAGGTTGCAAGGGAGTGTGTGAGGAGTGTTAGGATTGCGTTTGAGGTTCCTGTGTTTGGTTTTTTTGAGGCGGGGAGTGGTGGGGAGGTGTTGGGACGGAAGGCGGCTATTTGGTTGCGTATGGTTGATTATGTTAAGAGGGAGATGAGCGGGTTGAAGGAGTTGGATTTGATGATGTGGTGTGCGGATGGGAGTGCGTTGAGGTTTCCGGTGGAGGTAGTGGAGGGGAACGGAGACGGGGATTCTCTGATGGATTGTGGAGGGATGAGTGAGAGGGAGGTGGAAGAGAGGATGGAATGGCAGGGGAGGTTGGAGATAGAGAGGAAATGGCGGGAGTGGAAGTGTACAGAAGATCTCCTTTCCATGCCATCGCTTCGGCAAACCAGAATCACTTGCTGGGCTTCGTTGCCTCCAAGGCTCGAGGATGGAGGCGTGTTCGGCGTCACGGTTCCGAAATTCGACTCATGGGTTGCAGGAAGAATGGTGGCCGATACATTCCTGAGAGGAAAGATGATCAAGGAGGGTGTAGTTGTCCGTGAGGAGGTCGTCATGCTAGGGAGTACAGCGAACTGGGTGAAGTCTGGAGGTACTAGGCACAACAGATGGTAGAAAACCATGTCTTATATCCAACTAAGCTTCCTTTATACATATACAAGCTTGATAGAATGTTAATTTTTGTAATAAGTGGCGCCTAACCAGCGCTTCTCCATTATATCCTCTAATATGTGCATCACGGTCACGTGATTCTGTTGCATTCTTGCTACAAACACTTGAACATTCCAGGTTTCCCGTGGATTCCCAGCCTTTGTATAGTCCAAAATTTGCTATATTAATGTGTTTTCTACAGTAAATTTCTTCGTTCATTTCCTACTCCATGTTTGATGACTCCTTTCCCTCAACTAACGAGGAATCCTCACTCCTTCCAACGAGTCGTCGTTGATACCTAAGACGAACGATAATCACATGCTCTACCCCCAATAATTTTCACTATACATGGGAAATTCTCTTATCTTTTCACCTTTTATTTCTTATCTTCAACCTGCATAGTTGTCCGGATGTCCCCCGGATCATATAGTGGTGCTTTTAACCCTGCTCGTCCCGCCATGTTTACATTTTGCCAAATACTATCCCTTTCTCCCTACAAGCGATCGACAACAGCCACGCAATTGCCGCAAAGTTAATTTTGATCTCGGCACAAGGTAAACATCTTGGAGCCAATGATGTCGAGAAGTTGCCGGTCTTCATGTGGCGCTATATATTACGATATGGATAATCAGCTGTTTCCGCAGCGAGGATACTTGGTTAGGTACACATGTAAGGTACATATAGCAACATATCTCCCACTTTTCGCTCAAAATTTACTTTGTTCACGTCTCATCGTCTGTTGTTCTACGAATACTTCTGTTCGACGTCCTAACCGCCACAATGCAGTGGCCAGCCCTCCTCCTCACGGCTCTCGCCCTGCTGGGTAATGCAAATGCCACACCCTCACTAGCTAATGAATTCGAGCTCTCAAAACGGCAATTTGCACAAGCAGCAATGATGCGTTTCGAATGTTCCCAACTCGTAATCGAACGCGTCGATCCACTCGTACAACCCAGCCAATCGCCCTCCACCCACACGCATCAGATCGCTGGTGGCAACTCCTTCAACTCAGCCATGGAGCCTGTCGCTTACGACCCAGCTGCAAAATCTAGCTGTACGAGCTGTACTTTCAGTGAAGATTTCAGCAACTACTGGACGGCGAATCTGTATTTCAAAGCGAGGAATGGGACGTTCAAGCGAGTTCCGCAGATGACGAATCTTGGATTGAGGGGGAAGAATGGGGGTTTGACGGTTTATTATATTCCGCCCTATGATGGGAAGACGACGGTTACAGCATTCAAACCTGTTAGTGCCCTACCCGTTGCATGTCTTCCAAGAGTTAGATGAAGCGAGCTGGGCATGTGCTGAACACAAAATCCTTACCAGGGCTTCCGAATGATCGTCGGTGATCCCATGCTACGCTCGAAAGCTACCATGCAGAAGCAGCTCTGCCATCGATGTTTCAGTAATATGGCACAAGATCCATTTGGAGGCGCACCGTGCACTGGAAATGATACTTCAACATTGCCCAATCAAATGTGTGGCGGTGGAATTCGCGCCCAGATCACCTTCCCCACGTAAGTTTCTGAAGTTGAGGAGGCTGTGCTTCTCGATCTTAGCTGACAAGGACAGGTGCTGGGACGGAATAAACATCGACAGTCCAGACCACAAAGCCCATGTTGCATACCCAAGTAGTGGATCATTCGAATCCACAGGTCCATGTCCAGCAACTCATCCCGTTCGCTTGCCACAAGTCATGTATGAAGTGATGTGGGACACAACTCCATTCAACGACAAAGATTTATGGCCTCTAGACGGCTCAAATCCATTTGTCTACTCCATGGGGGATCCGTATGTCTCTCTGCTAAACTTCCAGTTAAATAACTTTAGTCCATCTCGAGAACGTCGCTGATAATATTTTCACAGGACGGGATATGGCTGGCACGGCGATTACCTTTTCGGCTGGAAAGATGACACACTTCAAAAAGCTCTTGATGCAAGATGCACCGGTGACAGGTGTACGGCATTAAAAACACAGACAGCGGAAGAAGCGAATGCTTGTATGAAGGAGCAAGAGGCCAAGGAACCAGTTGATGGATGTAAGTCTGCACATTCCAATTTCGACGGAAGAGAACCGTGAAGGTCAGCTGATATTTTATAGGGCTCACTGCTTTGCCTGGAAATCTGGCCGTCACTTACGAATGAGCTTGACCTCATGGTCTTTCTCGGGGGATGACGCAGTTAGAGAAATAACATAGATTTTTCTTTTTTTCTTTTTTTCATTTTCGGTTTGGTGTGAATCGCTGGCATTTAGGGGACGCTTATACTGCTTGGAATACTATTGAGAAGCTTGACGTAAAATTGCCAGTATTTTATTTCGGCTCCTCTATTTGACTCTAGACAATAAGAGTGCGCTTTAACATGTTCCATTCGCCACGTGTTTGGCTCTTTCCCTCAAAATATTCTCGTTTGTTGCGCTTCATTCCAGTGTCATACGCATCCATTCTGCAATGCTCTTTCATATAATTCCAAATAAGTTATTCTGTTCCTGTTGAAGTTGGATAGAGTATGGTCGGTTCTTGTTTTCAGCTTTCTATGGGCAGTGATGGACTTGGCTAAAACCCCACCCGAACGAATAGGTACAAGCTCCCCTAACACCCACCATGGATCACCACTATAGTTGCACAGCTCTAGTACATGACATCGCTTCGGCGCTCGAGCCCCTCTTGACAGTAGGAGAGTCCGATTGTGCTGGGGGATAATTCCTGATTCGAACACAAAACTAAAGACCAAGAAGCGAAGTCTACAGGTAGATGAAGAAATAGTTACGAATATTGATCAGTCTGACTGCTTCAGTAAGCCAATCTTTCCATGGCAGCATTCTTATCATTTTATATAGTGCTTACGGCATCAGTTTGTTCATCATGCAACGCAGAAGGTTTGGTTCTACTTTCGTGAAGCGAAAATTCAAGATCTCATGTCCTATCTACTCAGCAAGCCGTCACAAGTTTGAGGGCCGCAAAACTACCAGGCTTGGCTTGTGAGTTGGCACTGGAAGTCACGCAGTCCAAGGTCACAATAGAACTTAGGTGCAAGCCGTAGAGCTAGAAATCGGAACATGCAGAAGTCAGGAATATCAATTATAGGGCTCAGAAAATATAGGTGAAACTGGCCCTCGAATGTAGAGTCTGGGTTCCCTTTAAAGCCTGCTAGGTCAAATAATTTGCATTCATGAATACATTCCATAATCTACCAAACGAAATGCTATTTGTTCTCAAGGTAGAAAAATATTTACGAGGCGTGCCGGACATGGTAGTTGAGAGATGTGCGTCGCTGCCAAGTAGTGCATTTTCATTGCCCGAGATAAATACCAATAGCATCTGGAGTCCAAGCAGCCCTGCTAAAAACACATGTTATGTGGGTTGCTTTGATGTTTTGTTCAGATTCTTAACGTGGATGTATCATATGGCTCACAACATTTTCAATATCTTGATCATGAGCATTTTCTGTTACTGTTTTAGAAGCAAAGCACTTGTTTGTTCCCTTCACTAGGGATTTGAAGGCTGGAATTATTCGTCAATGCTATCTATCACCTGCAAAAGAGATGACAGATTCCGAGAGCTGAGACCCAATTGACTACGACAATACAACATTCTGGAGAGGGAACTACATTAGAAACCTGCTTAGATATGGACACTATGCTGGGAACGACTTTACCGTCGCTATCAGAGAGGTCAAGAAGATTGCTGCACTTCCACCGGCATGTGGCTCTGAACTCAGGCGATTCAAGCCTGTCAATGGACGAAAGTGGCATGGCCATGTGGCAGCCAATCCAAATGACCTCAACGATGCAACACTTATCATGTGCGAAGATTGTCATTTGTACTCAGTGAAGGGTACGCTTCTCGAAAACTTCCTCGGTGAATATTTAACGCATCTCACCTACGATAATGCGGAAGGTCATCGTTGCAGTACAAGGTCCAAGCAATGCAAGCGCCGTCTCCGCACAGCCTGTGAGACAAACAACTTTGCCGCGTACGCACAATATCACCATAAGCGAGAGGAAGTGTACAAAAATCTCTGGAGGAGCATGGATGAGCTAAAGCCTCATGGTGAGCCACGAAGATATCTTGAGTAAGAGTTTGAGCCTATCTCAATGGTTAAAGACTATCAGCTTGCACCTGCAGAGCGTCAGAGTAGGATAAGGATGAGATCGTAACGCTTACTCAGATTTCTGAACTAGATTGACCAGCACAATTGTCCTTTGTCGATGGCAACACTAATTAAAATTGGTATACCGTTGCGGAGAAATACATGGTTGAGTACTACGAAAGAGTCGCCCGAACCAGAGAAACGTCGGAGGAAGACAGGCTCCACGCCCATGCGGACGCAAACCTGACAATCAACTTTGCAGGCCTTAAAGGGCAAAAGTGTCAGCAGTGTTGTATCAAGATCCCTCCGACAGAAACATTTCTTCACTGCAAGCATCTTTTGCAAGAGAATTCCGATACTTGAGGCTCCAACATGTGAACGGGTCCGGCACAAAGCCGGTCAAGATCAAATGTAACTGGTGTATCAGAAGTAGTGTAGACCTTTGTTGATGCTATAAAGATTAAGATATGGACTTGTTTTCTAACGACGAAGCTGATTAGATTACACTTCAGAGTCCGCTTCAAAGAAACGACCTTCCGTCCAGGATCTGAAGATCTTGCTGCATTGTCGCTAGAGGTCACCTAGGGTGAGCAGGAGAAAGGTCGACGTAGGATCCAGTTGAGAGACCTCTGGCTGGTGTTTATGATGGAATCTTGGAACCTAGGAGCTCCCGCTTTTGAAGCACTGCATCGTAGCGTTAGGTTTGCATTTTCATGCTTAGGAGCTTATCGGAGAAGCTTAAGAGAACAGGACAGAGAAATAGGCGGCATAATTTCTAGCTTGGCACCTAGTGGCCAAGACCTTACTAGATGCCCATTCACTCATCTTCTTCATGATTCAACTGTCAGTGTACATATTATAATCCAATCATAACATCATGAAGAAAGTTCACAATCAAGACCCCTTGAACACTCTGATGGATCATATGACATCCTCTCTGTCAGAGAAAAAGGTGGCCGATTTTGACGGCCCTGAGAAATTCAAAGAACCTGCGATTTCTACAACATTTGATTGATTAATACTAGTGAAAATTAAACCTACAAGTACCCTAGCTATTTTGGAACTTACGTTTAAATCATTACTATTATAGAAGTCCGTAAAGTCGAGAAATAAAATAATATTCAAGAGATGTTTTAATATTCTCGCTTGCCAAAATAGGTCAGGCTTTCCTCCGACGGAGAGGACGTCATCGCGCTGCAGGAGGTGAGGCGAGCATAGTTTCCTTTGCTGTAATACTGTCATAATTTATCCATGCCCAAATTCGTACCACATGGCCGTGCCAACTAGTCGAATCATTTGAAGGAGTTTTTCTAACTAGCCTGCTAACTCACTATGAACGTCCCTAGTTCTCAAAGAAAATTGGTTGAGTTAGGCTTTGCATTCCTTACAACACGTCTGTAAATCTGTATGCTGTCGATTAAGGAAGCATATAATGAAGCACAAAAGAGGCTTTACTAGTTGGCTCAACCATGGACAATTTGTCCTTTGTGTGGTTGATTGCTTACCCCGCTTGGGGATGCTCAGAGTACGAGGCAGAAGACTGCTTGTAAGTGCTTTAACCGTGATTAAAGAGCTCTGTATGGAGATTGAGCCATTGTTCGCATTCCCTGGAAGCTTCAAAGATGATATCTGTAGTCAGTGAGCATCACGGACAAGATTGTTGATCGAACAGCTCCCAAAACGTGCGCATTTCACCAAAAGAATAACACCATTAACAGAGCTTTCAAAACGTGCAACCTCACGCGTCGTCAATTTAATTCGGAGAGCCAATTAACTGCATTCAAGAACTTCAACTAAACCACATATTCAAGACGCGTTTGTGAATTTAAGGAATTGCATGCAAAATTCGCTTAATTCCACCTCCTGTTCAAACATCCAGCCAGACTGTCAACATACGCTAGCGTCTTCTAGCGCGATCCTTAGCGTGCCACGCAGATATATATTGCACTCGAGTTGAGATCGCACTATCGTGAACTTCGAACTTTGCAAAGACAACAACGGCACCACCACCGTACTCAAACATGGCCTCGGCTCCAGATCAGAATCAGAATCGGAACTCGGGGCTCCAGGATACGCGAGACTTCCAACGTATGTCCCTAATGGGCTGTTCAACAATTTCAAAGATGAAGCTAACGCGTTACTAGTCAAATTGGTGGCCAACATGGCTACCGAAATAATGGCCGAAGAGGCAGAAGTGCAGGCTGAAGCAAATCGACAGAGAGAGTTGGTCGACAAGTACAAAGACAGCTCTGCCCTGCGCCATAGAATCATGGTATCGATTGGTCACAAATGCGAGCCCGAAGCTGCGATGCTGCTTATCCAAGCTTTAGGAGATGACAAAGAGTATCTAAATGCACCACTAAGGAGCGCTGTCGAACAGAGAAAGAGCTCATCTTGCTTGGAGCAAACAAGTTCAAGAATCCCTGGTCCCAGGAGTATAGAGAGAGAAAAATCAACAAGATGCTTAAACAGGGTGTCAACCTGCGGCAGATGAAAAAGGATATTGCTGTGCTCATTGCATCGTACCCTGATCCCAATTTCAGAAACAACAGCCACCCCAGCAAGCCAGCACTAGTCTTTGAGGTGTTCCCCAAGTTGCCCACTGAGTTGAGATTGAAAGTGGTAAGCAACCAGGCGACCTTGGATCTATACCTTCATTCATCTTCCTCTGCGAGACATAACTAATGCATCAACCAACAGTGGAGCTACCTTGTCTATGAGCATGCAAGCTTCATCACGCTTGATACCGCAAAAAACAAATTCTCGAAGATTGTTCAAGCCCCCTCCCGAGATATAAGCACGTCCAGCTCCATTCCTGTCTTACTCCAATCCAAGAATGTACTCTTGCACACCACCCGAGAGGCTCGTCAAGTGATTTTGGACAGCACGGATAGCTACGTCTACGTTGATCAAATAGCAACGCCAACCGACAAGACTGGCAAAGCTCGTCTTCACCAAGAAGGCTGGGGATATCGTCTACATCAACCACTTGAAGAGCTGCGCAGCATCCCTTTCGGCTGCTACTCCTGATGTCCCACCTAACTCCGAGTTTGGCTTCATGAAGAACATTACAACTCTTACTATCCACGACAAGAACTTCTTTTTGTGGGGACTTGGAGCCACCAACGAATATGATGAGTTCGCCAAGGTCGCAGATATCCTATCGAAGTTCACAGGTCTCACCAACTTGTGGATTGTGCTTGGGACCTCAAACTGCAAACTCCACTTAGGCAGCGCGACAATGCTGGAGAAGGTGTCCTGCAAGGATCATGAGAAGCGGCTGATCAAATGGTCAACCAGAGCTTTCACCTTCCGAACTCTTCGAACTCTCTTCAACACCTACTCTTCCAACCACCCAGAGTGGAAGGTCCCGGAGCTTACTCTCATGCGAGTTTCGCGCCTAAATAATGCTGATACATTAACCCTATGGAAGCAGCTAAGGAAAGAGACTGTCGGGAGCAGGAAAAAAGGGAGATTGAGCTGGCGGAACTAAAGGGAAGAATTTTGACGGAAGGAAAAATTGATAAGGTGAACCAAGAATTCCTTAGACGATTACTTCTTCCCGGTGTTCCTGACATCGAGGCGGTGTTCTCTGCTGAGGACCCACGGAGTTTGTTGATTCCATCATGATATGTTCATAAGAGAAAATGAACCACATGCCATCGGAATCTGGAGCAGAACTGCAATGCTTCTCAATTACACAATTGAGAGTTCATGACAACCCTTGACATTTCTCAGTTGCGCTATTCGCGTACATCGTGACCCTTGTTCCACTTTTTCCTGCATGGCAAAGTTATCCCCATCAGAGTAGTGCTCAAACATAATGCTGTCGTCAAGGACTCACCAACATGAAATATCTGTCTTCCACACTTCCCTCAGTTTCCCATACCTCCAGTTAGTATTTCCCGTCCGGCCATCTCCAGGTTTTCTTCGGATACCAAAAAGCCAGTAGGGAATTGTTATGCAAGACAATCCCGGTGATAATAGGCTATCGCAGCAGTCCAAAAATCCAACTGTTGGAACTTCAATCTCACATTGGCACATAAGCTGATACGAGGTGACGATACGAGCTGCATGTTGTGCTGCAAGGAAAGCTAACGGGAGTATTCAGATCGTGATGCGAGAAGTAATTTCGCGGCACAATGCTTGGGAGAGGCAAGGTCGGAATGCGAGTTGATGATGTATGTCAGACACGGAGGGACTTTGAGTCCGCTGGTGATAGGTGAACGTGATGCTTTGGTGCTGGGACCTAGGATTTGAGATATTGGGAGGTGTGATTACTCATTTTGAGCTAGTCTCGATGAGTAGCCATCTCCGTGGCGGGTATTGGTGTCTTCAAGATTGCCAGCTGCTTATTTTCAGTGCACATTTTCCAGTCAAAGCCTGAATTCCTTTCGTCCAGTCCTCCAAAATGGGTAGGCAATTTGCGGCAAGTGTTTAAGCTCTATGAGAATCAACAGAGGCGGCCTTGTCTCTCGGCCATCCACTTTTCAACCGACTTTCGGATGCACGGCCGGATCAGCGTGTGTGTGGAATGCTTGTTATCTAATGCAGGCGATAGGGATTTGCAGGGTTTGTCGGTTTTGTCTGCATGATTTGAAGACCTTGTCAGGTCCCTGAGCTGCATTTTTTTCTCTTGCTGCGGTTCAGATATGGATGGTTCTCGCTTTCTTGTTGATGCTTTTTCCACCTCTGAAACATGTCAAGCTGCTTTCCTTCAAGCACAAATGATGAAGTCTGCGATCTTATCAGTTGGTTGTGACTCGAGGAGGGTTCAGCTGAGATGCTGCCTGTTTATACCCATGGTCTAGACCTGGACCTGGACCCTAGATCTGTACCTGCATTAGAGAATCCCTAGCTGGGGTCCATAAGCGAGTCGATATTTTCCTTTTCCCAGCCCAGCCCGCCAGAAATCATACAAACCCTTACTCACATCGGTCAACATTTGTGAAGTGATCACATTTGATCTTGGACAAGTAATTATAATTAATTTTTCATAGCAATGTTACTTTGTGATGATTCTCAGACGGTTGATTTCCTCGGCCGAGTCGGGTCGCTATTTTGGGGTTCAAGCCCTGCGCCGCAAATAGTCTCGCGTGGATGTTGGATTCAGGGGTTCGGCTCGTGTTAGTCCAAATAAGGCCCAAGCCGCTCCCGTCTTGCTGGGAACTCATTTCCCCAACTCTCCAGTCACAGCGCGAGCATCATATATCCGCTCGGTCTAGAGGTCCGGATCTATACGCCATCAGCGCCACTATCCAATGTGTGCTTTTGTTGCCTGACTTTGCCACACAGTCATCGATACGACCAACGACCTAGTTGAGGAGTGGGGCCGATGTCACTTTCGACACCGAGTTAGGTATTTGAAGGGTTTTGAACAAAAAGATGGCCACCGCCCACACGAGGTGGCTTGTGTTTTCAAGCCCTCGGCGTTTGTCACTCGTCACTCTTTTACGCTTCACGCCCAGTTTATATTTGACGTCTATACGTCTAGTCAGTCGTTATTTCCTCGCCATTCTAATGTCTCTAATCATGAGTTCTTCGATCGTCAAGGGGGCCGTCCTGGCTCTTGCCCTCTCTGTTCAGGTTGATGCCGCGCAATACTTGCTGGTTGATGACTTTTCCGGACCTAATTTCTACAACAACTTTGATTTCATCACTGTATGAGGCCTGATCCCGAGACTACACCTATGATTACTGACTAAAGTATGCAGGTCAACGATCCTACTGGGGGATTTGTAGATTACCAAACTCAATCTGCAGCACTCTCCAAAGGCCTAATCGGATACAATCCCACTGCGCAGCGATCATACATGGGAGTAGACTCAGCAAATGTCCTTTCGCCAGTGCAAACCGGAACAAACAGAGGACGTGCCAGTGTCAGAATCGAGTCCAAGAAGAAGTACACCAGAGGAATGTTCATCGCAGATCTGTACCACGTCCCTCAACAGGCGTGCGGCATCTGGCCAGCCTTGTAAGTACCCTAAAAACTTTTTAGAGACTATCGTACTGATGAAAATAGCTGGACTGTAGGCCATGAGAATTACCCAAGATGGGGAGAGATCGATATCTACGAGAACATCAACGAGAACTCCCAGAGCTTGCACGTCCTGCATACCGATCACTCTTCGGTCTGCACCATCCCTGGAAATCAAGGTGCTACTCGCCAGACTTCCGTGACCTCTTCCTACAATTGCGACGATACTGCGACCACCGGTCCCTTCGGAACAACTCAGAGTGTGAACCAAGGCTGCGCGGCCACAACCACCGGCAACGGCAAATACGGTTCCTCATTCAATGCGAATGGAGGTGGAATCGTAGCAATGGAATGGACAACAAAGTTCATCAAGATGTGGACATTCCCTCCAACTGCCGTTCCAGCTAATATCAAGAGTGGCAAGCCCGATACCTCGACCTGGGGAACTCCTTCGTTCACCACCGAAGGAGGAAACTGCATCATCAATGACCATTTCAAGGACCACAACATTGTTTTCGACACCACGTTCTGCGGAAATTATGCTGGACAGGATTATTTCTGGAAGCAGACAAGCTGTTATAAGAATAACCCCACCAAGTACGCCAAGTGCGCCGACTATGTTGCGGCCAATCCTGCGGCATTCCAGCAAGCCTACTGGATCATCAACAGTGTGAAGGTTTATCAGTGGCAGTTCTAGGTTGGGAAAGATGCGGGTTGGATTGGCGGTGGCGGCTCTGGTTATTGCCTTGTTGTCTTGGGCGTCTGTTGGGCGGGCCATCGATGATAGACTAGGCGTTCTCTTCTATTACGTAGATATCCTAGCCAAATTAGTTTCGTACACAACATGATATAATTAATTGTCAGTAAAAAGTGACCGAACTGTGATGTCTTCCATTTAAGCTCAACCGAAACTCTAAACATCGGTCAACATAGGCTCTTCGGCTGTTAAGGTTTCCAGGGATCTCGAACTCAAAAAGCACCGTACCCGTCAAAAAGTGCGTACGTAAGGGGCTACCAGTGGGTCTCGTACACCCATTTGCTTTTACCTTGCTATCTTAAGTAAATTGTGGGGTAAACAAGAGTATTCGATAACTTTTCTATGGAAAAATACTCGGTACTGCCTTACAAGGGCGTACGAGACCCACTGTCAACCCCCTTCCTTACATCGGTTTGTTGGTCATGGCAACAGTCATTTGTTTGAGTAGTCTTCTATGGCAAAAGAACATGTTAATTAACCGCAAGAAAATCCTTGATAAAATGCAAATCAGTACGTAGCACTGCCTCTGGTCGGCACACAATAAGCAGCACTCGAGCCGTAGCTTAATTGATAGCGCTGAGACCATGCCAGAGCTCATGGAAGAGTTTTGGAGGTGTGGATCTTGTTCATGGGATGGTTTTATTTCGTTCGCGAGAGTGGTAGGAGGCCGAGCGACTTCTGCGTTTGCAGAAGAGTGCTGCATAACAACAAATGCTGCTTTGTGAGAAGGCACAGATCAATGCTTTGCACGATAATTAGGCAGAAATCGAGATTGTACTGAAATCACACTTCGCTTTTGGGCGCTGGTGAGTTGGGGCAAATAGATTGACTGGCGCATTGGAGGGAATTTGTCCTTGAGGGAGTCTGCTAGGATCGCGGATGGAAGAAAATCACGTTTTCTCAGGCTTTCATTTTGTGGAGTAATTGTGGAAGACGAGGGCCCTTCTAGGAGTTGGCCTTTTCCCCATCGACAGGCGTTCCTGCTTTTTGAGGCTGCTAAGCCACTGCGTGTATCTTCGTAGCTATGGTGGTGGAAATTGGATGGTTGGGAGAAAAGTTTATGTATGCCCGGATAGAAAATATGTTTTGCATTTTTGTTGTTCCTTTATGATACTCAGTCGGCCGAGCAAGCCTGAGGGTCAGGAGGTCGAACCGTTCGCTGCCCAGGAGCCAACGAGTATTCATTACCGGAAATTCAGAGCCGCATTTCTCATACCGTATCAATTTTCAATCGCGTCTAGGTTGAAAGGGGCTCGTACATGATCTTCATTCATAGCTCGAATACGGCATAATTGGCAAATACAGCAAGACCCTCCAGGTCTCCAGAGAACCCCCCATCGCGGTGGTGGAAACCTCCACAGAGTTGGAGAGCATGCAACATCATTCTTCACACACCTCGAATCGATTCCATCTCACCATGATGGTGCATACAAGCAGAGAGCTTGTTGATGTTTTCCATTTTCTCCAATCCATTGCTTGTTTACCTCGCTTACCAGCTTCTTGATCACGTGGACACATCTACTCGAGCTTAAATCCTCCCACCTCGGTATTCTTCAATACATCCATGGAATAATACAATATAGTTGGCTTATTAGAGTAGATGAGAGCAGACGGGCTCTGATTCCAGCGACGATGAGGAGTTTTCCGATGATGTGGAGCACGGTGATTTGGGATGATCACGGATGAGCTACACTTCCGCAAGACGTTTGGGAGTGGCCCGCCTGAGTGCAATGACCACATACGTCCTTTCGTCCGCAGATCAACCTACGAGAACGATGGCTATCTCGAATGATGACAATAAGTTCCCAACTGCGGCAGACATCATGGCATGCCAGGAAATATGACGGCAGTTCTGTGCCGTGGAGGAATGTCACCGCATTCCCTTCTTCATCTCTCGAGCCGAGCAGTATAATGCTATCAAGGTACCAAAACAAATAAAGTATCCTCGGTAGGTTTTTATTTTCAAGCAATGAGAGATCATATACACCCTCTCCGGCCTCGAGTTCAACTCTCCACAAATCCACGGGCTCTAAACGGCTCATCTCAATGTCATGGCAGAACCTAGTTTAAAATAAAGATACAACAGAAAATTACTACCACTTTTAAGTGTGCTCGCTGTCAGCAATCCCTAAAGGTCATACTTCGGAAGCTCATTGCTCGACGACTACTTTATGACATTTGTCTCAAGACTGGGGTACGGAGGATTCTAGAATGACTACAATGCTGAAAAGTCGTTTCAGGGCTCTCAAAATTTATCTTGCACTTGATGAAAGAAGATTCTTCGCGAAATTCCTTCGCCCAACGCTTTCGAAGCTGTCTGCAGCCATAAATGAAATGAAAACGATTGATTCCAAATTGTGTATATGGAAATGATTTACGAATATCATCGACCGTGGAATAAGTAGTGATAGATAATGCAAACGCAATCTAGGCAACCAGAGATCTCGAATTATCGGATCGGACGTGGAGGTCCCAACGTTGATCTCTTTACCTAAATTGAATATTCTACGATTTCTATTCAAATGTTCATTGCGCTTCCAAAAGCAAGATCTTAACATTGATTTCAAAGGCTAGGTCTTTCGACGATGAATAGGTTTAATCTAAGTATTCTTACTGTCCAAACGGGTGTGCTCCAGAGCCAGGCCGGTTGGTAGGCAGCATGCCTAGTGATGATGCACTAAGCCGTTTTCGGCAGGCGAGCATCCTGACCGCCAACGACAAACACCATTCCAAAATGACAGACCCTTCTTGCAACATCTCGCACATCATTTGCGGAGAGACTTCTAGAGTGCGAGTCATTGCATTACGCAACACCTTGAATTTGCTTCACATTGCATTGCACATCTCGGGAGAGAACCTGTACGTTCCCACGGCCCTTTATAAATTCTTTGTTTACAATCGATCTGCCGCTAACGAAACAGCGCACCATCACTACGGCACTTCATCTTCGCAACAAATTGTCGTTAAACATACACCCAGACTAAAGACATGAGCGATCATGGTCTCTCCAGACGATACCGAGAAGCCTTCGCCATCCTCGGAACCGCGGACTCCAACACGATGCGCTCACCCGAGACCGAGATCGCTGACGATGATTCCCTATATTCACGCGGAAATGAGAGACAAGAGCAGCGAGAAGGTCTCGCCCAACGAGAAGAAGTCACAGGCCAACGCAAATACTCGATTACCCAGCCCAACCCCCAGTCACTTGTCACCATTTCCAGATTTCTTTTCTGATATCGAACCCACTCTGGAGCTCGAGAAGGAGACTTCAAGCCTTACTGCACCCTCCCCTCCTCTACGTGCAGAGTCGCCACTTCCAGGCAATCCATTCGTCACCGACGCAGAGTCTCTTCAAAACGCGGTCTCAGAGGATCCTGGTCGCATCTTAGAGGCTATTCAAAATTTAGTTGATGAGCGCGATTCTCTGAGGGCTAACTTGGTACGCACAGCTGCTGAGCTGCAGTCGGCAACTGAAGACTTAACACACACTCGAGTGGATCATAAGGCCGCCCGGCACCGATACGAGGAGCTGTTCCGTGTTGCCAGTGCCAAGCAGGTCATCCTTTGGAAATACATTGAGTCGTTACACAAGCAGATTGCCACTGCCAAAGGCCAGCCTGATCCTCAAGTTGGAGCTGGGAATGGCCTGGGCCTGTTCATGGGTACGCGAGGTGGACTAGGCATGGGTGTTGCTATGGAGAAGTGGATTAGTGAGGGAATGGATGGCGACAGAGGATCGAGAGTCGGAGAAGAGGGCAGTGAGAAAGGCACTGAGCATTCTTTTCTAAGTTCGGGTGACAGTGTTAGTACGAGAAGTCTTGACCCAAATGCGGTATGTTTTCTATCCAACTTGAATGACACCTTACCGTAGTCTCGAGATGCTTGCTGACTCTCTGAAGCAAGCATTTATTCCTCAAAGCAGCAGTGGAAGTCCACAAAAGCCCCGTCAACGAAGCCCAGGAAATCTATCTCAGGACCGAAGCCCTGATCCCAGCTCTTATCGCCAGAACCCTTCAACATCGACCAAGTATACATCTTATGCCATTCAAGCTCACTTAAAAGACCAGCAGCAAGCCCTGCATACTCTGCAAGCCATAAAGCTACCAGCCAACAGTCTACAGCCAGTTCTGCCACCACACAGTCTGATTGCTCCTCTACCGCCTCGTTGGTATGGCATCTGCCCACATTCTCTCGCCCAGGCCGATCCATGTCCTCTGGGTTTGAAATGCCAATTCACTGTTCTCTGCCCACTCTACAACAATCTAGATGGCGATGGCTGCCCATTATTCAACATGGGAGGGGCGTCCGCATGCCGTTTTGCACACGAGTATCGTTTCTGCGAAGACGTACTTGCGGACAAGCTGGGCGGTTGCGTTTGGGAGACTAATGCATTGGGAAGGCACCCCTCTACCATGGAGCAAGTCAAGAGGAAAAGACAGATTCATATGAGAGTAAGAGCACATAAGTCACGCTGTAATTCGGCGGACTGGGAGGCTAGAGTTATGCTGTTGAGTATGCGGGAGGCGCATGCTCGTGGGCTTTTCAATGGACCGCAACCAAGTGGAGATCATGCAGTGTTGTGAGAGAGTACCTGGATAGAATTGGCGGGATATGTGGCCAGGATTGTTGTTTGATCGTACATGAACCAAAAATGTTGGAGTATCTGGAGGTTGACTTTTTGGGGCGGGGGGGTTATTTGATGTTCCGTAATGTGGGTAGCAACGACTTGCTGGTGATTTCTTCGGAAGTCTCACTATATCCTCTAGGGCAATCAAAACAAAGCAAATGTCCAGTCCTTCGATCTTGCCACTTCTGAAATTTTTGACCACCTGCAGTCTCGAGTCATTCTCGTCTTTCAATCTCCCCTTGACATCAGCATTCCTTTGCAAGACTGAGGCACTCATTCCAGCACTAAAGATTATCACCCAGAATCGTTATCCCAAGAATTCCAACATTTTGTACACCTTCATTAGTCCCTTGGGCGTTGAAAACCCTTCGATCATCAGCAAAACAGTAGCGATCACTAACTAGGCCGGCATAGTCCAGCCATGGGATTCTCGAGTCTTAATCTCTTATCGCAGGTTGAAGGATTAAGTCGCTCCGTGGCAGACGATCCAGAAGGCTTTCTTAGATACCTTGGTACACTTGAAGTCGAGCACCAACGTTTGACGGAAGCAACGGAGACTCTCACTGCCCGAAATCTGGAGTAAGTATCCCCATTGAACGAGGATCGTCTACCGCTAACATGTATCCTCAGGCTCAGGGGAATCATCGAACGTGCGAGTAGAAACTTCGTTCAGGGTCGAATTAGAAACGACAAGGAGTTCACTGATTCATTGGTCAAACGAATTGCGCAGCTAAATGAAGAGATAAGAGATTTGAAGGATTGCCAGGAGGTCAACAGATTGCTCAAGGTACAGAACAAACTCCTGCAGGATGAGCGACAATACCGAACCGATGTGGTGATGAATCAAGCGACCAACATCGACAAAGAATACACCCGACTAAGTGGGGTTCTGTACGAATATGGAGTCAACGCTGCTAGGCTACGGAGTGAACGGGATATCCTGAAGCACAACCTCGACGTCACTCGCAGGTCTGGAGAAATCGAGAATGCAATATTAAGGAAGGAGTTCGATACCAAAATTGCGGCGTTGAATCTTGCCTATGACAAATTGCGAGCAGAGGTTAGAACCGAGATCTCGAGCCTAGAAAGGAAGGAGAAGGCCATGGGATTGGATGTTGATTTGTGTAGAAAGACATGGGCAGGGTTCCTAGATACTAATGTACCGATAAAGTCTCAACACGACAGTTCTTATTCCAGCGATGAATATACGGATGATCTGCTCGAGGATCGTTTCTTCCAACTGCAGCTCGCCGTTCTCACACTTCAAAACGAAAACAAGCGGTTGCAGGGCGAGTTGGATGCTACACAGCACGTCTTCACCGAACTGGCTTTCTCCAAGACTCAGAAAAAGCAGCTTCGAGTCGACATTTCGGCTTTGGCATCGAAATTCAGCGAAATATCCTCTGATGCCTTGAAAACCTTCAACAACGGCTTCGAGAAGGCCATAAATACTGCTTGGAATAACTTTGGGAAGCTTCGGTTGACTATGGACGATCAACTCCGTGGCGATGTTGACGAGGGGGCTGCAGCTCGGATCATAGCATTTTCGGAGCTGGTTTGCAAATTTGGTCAGCTGCCGTTGTCCAACATGGAGCAAGACGTTCGAGCCCTCGTCAACACTACTGTTGAGCACTTTGAGGACTTGCAAGAACGATTGGATGCTCTCGGATGTGTAGTGGACGACATTACGAATTCCAAGTCATGCCAGCCACATCAAAGGAACGAATGCGAAACGTTCGAGGGACAAGAAGAAAGCAAGGGAGATCTTGATCATGCCTACCTCAAGTACTTGCGTTTGGCATATGGAGATAACGACTTCGATGATAGTACAAACTGCGATTCGTCAATGATAGGCCCTCTGTTGGCTTCTAAGGTGGACACATCATCCGAGCGATGCAACTCCGAGTCTGAAATGTTTCATGAGCAATGGGGATCTGCTAGAGAGCATAGCATGGCTGAAAATACGCACAAAGAGGCTGCTGAAGCAGAGCTATCATGGCTAGAGCGAGCCTTCCCAAAACTAGATTCCTCCAGATCAACTGTTTAAAGTATCGTGCTGGTCGCTAAGGAGCCATCTCTAGCCTTGATCTCTGAAGCCATGGGTGCGATGGAGACTAAAACAGGTATAGACACCATACGAGTAACGAAGCAAGGCAACAGGCCCAAGCTTTAGAGACCGGGGGAAACCTCCGAGAGGGCTGCGATTGGAAACGGGGAAGTTGCTGAGTAGTGATGACGTCTGGTAGGTATGGTGTATTAAGGTTTGAAAGCTTATCAATACAGTCAAATATCACCCTATGTACCACTGTGATACCCTATGCTTTATGAATGTGAACGAGTACCGTATCCTTACTTAACTTTTTGCTGCTTGTGATTCCTCCCACCTCCAGTTACAGAGGTTACAAATTTGAAGGGAAGTAGATAGATGCAGGGCAGAAGGAGTGAAGGCTCAAGTATATATTGAAGACTTAAAAATATACAGGGTCGAGACGTTGCGGATAGAGAAAACGAACGGGTATGTAGGCTGGTGTAGGAGGATATGTACATCCCTGAAAAAAATAATGAATCGAGACACGTAGAAAGATCACCTGCTGGACCGATACAGAAGATGCGGAGATGTTGATCCAGATGCTAGTGATGTCTTGGAGACAGTGCGGCAGTTGGAGATGCGGATAATAAATAACTATCATGGAGCTCGGATATCGAATTTGGGTCCTCCGGTGGAGTCGGATGGTGTCTTGAAACGGGAGGGATTTTCTTGGATGCGTATCCTTTGGTTGGAAGAAAGGTTGGTTGGGGAGACAAGCGCTCAGGGTCTCGGGATAGGTAATTTTGGCCTCACTTGTCGAAGGCTCGTACCTCTCTGTAGTGCTGAGTGGTAGGTGCTCAACTTGGCCAAGGAAATAGAGAATTGGCATCCACCCCTAAAATATCTTCCCAGCGAAACACGACTCGAAACTTTGGAAGTGTCCAGTCCGGCCACTTCCCATCCCTCCAACTTCTCAAATGCAGACTGAAACTCCTGGAACAATAACATTGGGAATCCTTACATGAATTATCGAATGATTCGAGATCCTTCCCTCGCTAAGCCCGAGTTTGTGTGTGAACTTATCGGCCATTCTCGCGATATCGGAGAAGAGGCGAGATGCCCTAGTAGACCTGGTCGCCTTCGTGTCTAACAATTGGAAGTACACGAGCTATACCGGATAAAGCGCATCTACAGATCAGCAACTGAAGTTCCTTGGGAAGAAGGAATAACCGAGTGAAGTCTGAGTCTGTGTTAGGGATTGATAGCTGGGTTGATTGCCGAGGCTGGTCAAACTGGAGGGAGGGCCTAGGTTCATCTGCAAAGGGTTAGATATGGGGATTTTTGTCCCTGACTGAGCGGATTGGCAGATTCCAAGATCGTAAATTGGCCTTCAGGAAAGGGAAACACACCACGAGACATTTTCGCAAGCTCCAGTAGAGCAAATAGATTGCCGGATTTTTTTGAAGACTTTTCGGTACTGCTCAACTCCAGGAAAAGTGCTCAGATACGATAACTTGGCATTTATGATGGTTATAACTGAGGCAATGCTTGAAGCTCTCAATATGTATCTCTTCCGAAATGAATGCTTGTAACAACGTTACAGCGGATTATGGGAGAGGTCCAGGTCTTGGATGGAGGATGGGATGCAAGGAGTACACAGCTGAGTTGTTACTTTATTCGATAAGGCAGCTCAAAAAAATCAACGAAACATAGAGTGTAGCTTACCCTAAACATATATTTGACCCAGAGGAATGATTGTTAGTCAAGGCTGGTAATTGTTGGTTGTCATCGAGGCACAGAGCAGAGCCTCATTCATTGGTGCCCTCGCTTAGTCATCCTTGGTGGAACAATACCGAGCGCGATAGCTTCAACCTCCGTTGACTTCAACACCACAAAGTCTTGAGCATTCTTACAATTTCTCTACTTCTCCCCATGACAACCGTCGAAAGATATCGCCCTCCACATCACTTTCATTCAGATGCGCCCTCGAACGGTCCAACCACAAATTCCTCTTCCAACTCCATAGTCAGAAACATTCCACCAGCTGTACCCTCTCCGCCTCGACTCTCTCTAGACTCCCCGCCTCCGAGACCGAACACATCATCGACACGTCCTCCACCAGATACCATGGCGGTTGACCAGCTCAGCCAATGGCTATTTACCCCCGACGAGTTGAAAGCTACTCCCTCGATGTGCGATGGGCTCGACCCCGCAGAAGAGCGGTGCCGGAGAGCAAAGGGCGTCAACTTCATTATTCAAGTTGGCATACTCCTTAAACTCCCACAGATGACGATAGGGGTTGCCAGCACATTCTTTCACCGGTTTTATATGCGGAGGAGTATGGTTGAGAAGAAGGGTGGTCTGCACCACTACGTAAGTTCATCCAGCAGCCCAGGGGCATCTTACCCACCAGTTTGCCAATTCCAAGCCCAAGTCCTCTGAAATATCTAGCAGACCGAAGTATGCTGACAGTTGATCTGAACAGAGTCTAGCAGCTACCTCCCTCTTCCTTGCCACCAAAACCGAAGAATGCTGTCGGAAAACCAAAGAAATCGTCATTGCAGTAGCGAAAGTAGCACAGAAGAACGCATCCTTGATTATCGATGAACAATCGAAGGAATATTGGAGATGGCGCGACGCGATGCTTCTCTACGAGGAACAGATGCTGGAAGTTCTCACATTCGACCTGGTCGTCAAAATACCCTACGGATTTCTAATCGAGGCTCTGAAGACCTTCCATTTGGAAGAAAACAAACATATCCGGAACGTAGCGTGGGCATTCGTAAATGATAGTGCGATGACTATGATTTGTCTGGCTATGCCACCGAAAGATGTCGCGATTGGGGCATTGTACTTTGCAATCAAGTTCAATAACGAGACAGTACCGGATGATGAGGAGACGGGTGCGCCGTGGTGGGAGGTGTTAGGAGGATCTCCGGAAAAGATTATGCAAGCTGTGGGATTCATGAATGAGTTCTGGAGCGATAACCCTTTACGGAAAGCCGAGACGCCATATGCTGGATATACATCATCGAGCGAGGACTTGGAGCGGACGAGGAGGAGGGCTGGTTCGGAAGCAAGCAGTATCATATCTCCACCTTCGATCAATGGAGACACCCTGGTTTCACCGAAGAGACATATCGAGAATGGAAACGGACCTACTTCGAAACGGAAAGAGATAGAGGATAGAGAAGAGGAACCTGCTCCGAAGAGAGCGAGGACGGAAGATGCCGTGTCAGAAGAAGGTGCTATTGAGGAGCCTGGGGAAGAGCAGGAGGGTCCAGCTTCGTGAGATGTGACGTGATGTGATGTGTACATGATAGGATGGATGTATGATCAGGACGTTTCTCTTTTCTCGGCTTAGATACCCAATAAATGCACGGCTTTTGATTTACCATTTTCGAAAAATATCTTCCAATCTTGCTGGTTAAATACAACGACGTTCATTTTAGTGACTAGGTGAAACGGCGCCTTGGCCAAGTAGTTCTACAAATCTCTATTCGGGCAGCTTCGTCAATTTTCGAGCGAAGCAGCCATTGGATCAGAGAGATGAGTTGAGCGGACCTTGAAGGCGCGGCCTTGATCTCAAGTAAATTGACTTACTCTCCTAGATAGACTGTGACTAGAGAGACAAGAACATAGATGCAGCACAATACCTCTGTGTTCCTTGAGACATCAATTGTCCGCAAAACCGTTAAACGGTCCCAAACTGTCCTAAACATTTGAAAAGTCTCCTCACCTTGAGTTAGAAGGTCCAAGAGCGGGGATTACCTATTTGTTTAAGTGTCACTTCACAACAGCTTCAGCAAGCAGGTGAGGGGAAGTCTGCGGTGTATGCACAAATTGCATTCAAAGCAAAAGACGTAATTACAAACGCGCTCTCAATCCCCGTCTCAAATTCTCATCCATCCATTTCCTCCCTTCACACCCCCCATCATCCTCTCATCCAGCACCTCTGATACACTCCATACCTTTCCACTCCTCGAGCATCATAGCCAGAGAATCAGCACTCGTTCTCGTTCTCTGTATGGGATACAGACGCAGCTCGAGCGAGCACTTAGGTCTTCTTTGTCGTCCCCTTCAACCCCAGTATCATCAATTTATGCATCCATCGTATCGTATGGTAGGTTCCAAAATATCGTAGACAAGCAGACAAGCTAGAAAGCAAGAAAGAAAGAAATAAAGGAGAAAAGCAAATAAAGGCCGGAAAACACAACCATGCTGAAAAGGTGACAATGCGTATCAGATCGTATCGTTCGTATCGCGCTCGTGGTCGTCCGCGTCCCTAGGTGCGAGGTAGGGAGAGGGGGTGTAGATGTAACATGTGCATTTTTGCAGCCCGTTGAAAGTATTGCAAGGTGTGGTCAAGTGCGCGTATAGTGTTGAGATGGTGTTGTAGGTAGGCAGATCGGTTTGCAGATGCAGAAGTCCATTGGCGGAGGTAGACGTCTACAGAACTTCCAGTTTGCTCGAGATCAGATTGAATCAGGAGCTTCTCTGCGATCTAGCACGTAAAATTGTTAGCTCTTTCTTTCTTTCTAGACTTTCTCTGGTGAGGAGAGCAGGCGAGGGATGTAGAAATGGAAGGCGTGAATCAAGACAAGAACTGTGAAGTGCAAAGAAGAGTATGTTGACGGGGGACGAACCTCAAACCACTCCAGCCCGTCCTATCTTCATCGTCGTCCTCACTCTCACCCGCAACCTCCATCTTAACCTCAACATCCTTTACGAGCTCTTCAACTCTACCCTCAACCTCCCGAACATAATGCTCCCAAACAATCATCTCCCTCTCAATGTCCTTCACAGCCTCAACGATATCCTTGACTGATTTCATGAGAGCTGGGAAGTTGAGCTGTTGATTGTCGCCTGCGGTGGTCTTGAGATAGTCAAGTAGCTGCTCTAAGTCGGGGGTACCGTTTTCGGAGAAGAGTATCTTCTGGAGGAAATCCGCATCCTTTGCTCTTCCTTCGCCTCGAAAGTGAGTTCCGGACTGCGCAACAGTGATGGTAGTAGCGATCTCCTGAAGAGTGGCATTGACGAAAGCCAATTTCTCGCCTAGGAAGGTGTGGTGGGCTGTCATCTTGGCGGAGAATTCGTTTTGGAGGGTGAAGAGCTCGATAGCCTTCTCGGAGAGCTTCTTTGCGAGGGTCTGGCTGTTGGCGGTAACGGAAGAGGTGGCAGCAACTATCTTGATGGTGACCGAGGTAGCATAGGCGGACGATGAGATAGAAGTGGAAGTAGATGCTAGACCTGGGGTGGAGGAGGGAGACATCGGGAGCTTGTGCTTCTCAAGGCTTTTGTCATTTCCAAGACGGGCTGGAACAGGTGTCATATCGCCGGTACAGATCGACAGATGGCAGGTGAAGGTGAGGAGGACTGCAACACCCATTCGAATAACTGAGGAGGACTTCATCGTTGCTGTTTTCTTGCTTTGTTAAAGTAGAGTTCGAAGAAGCAGAAGGGGAAGTGCAATTGCGATTGCGCGGTGTGAGAGGAGAAGTAGTGAGGTTACGAGAAGATAGTGGTGTTTTGTGGAGGTGGAAGAAGAATTCGAGAACAGAGGTCGAGTTGTTCTGCCTCTAGCTTCAGTTCTTTTGTCTGCCTGAATTCGAAAGGAATTAGGCTAGCAGACTAGCTCGTCGAAATAAAAGAAGGACAAGCGATAAAAGCAGACTGGAGTAGTGAATCTCGAATTGGCAAAGGTGAAAATGAGGGTGGAGGTGAAGATAGTGGCCGACACGAGTTCACGTTCCTCTTCTTACAGCGTCCAGGTGCCTAGAAAAGGAGTCGCAGAGAGGTCAGCAGTAAGAACAAAGACAAGCCCAGTCTCCGAGTCTGATCTATTATCAAGCTCCGATCTCGTTGCGATTCCAGAACAATTTCGCGCAGCTGTTGTTGTCTTTTCCTTCTCGCTCGTATTTTTACCTGTCTTTTCGACCCCAACCGGCTTGATTATACCTGCAGCAGCAAGTAATGCGCCAAAGAGCATGAAACCTTAAAGTAGAGACAGTTTTGAAAGAAAATCAAAGTAATGCGCGACTTAAAGACATATCAGTAAACAAGCAAACAGCAACAACAACAAAAAAGTCACGCACCCACGCACCGCAAACAAAACAAACGGGTCGTGCACGGCTTCGCACCGCAACAAAATACTGCCCGGGCTCGGTTTTCGATTGCGGGCAGTAAGTGAGAACGGGGGATTGTTCGCCTGCGAGATCTGAAGATGAGTTCAGCTTTATTTGAAAGGAGCGGAAAATGGATGGGTTGGGCAAAACCTCGCTTAGCTACTCCCGCCCGTTTGGATGTTCGTTTGCAGCCATGGGATGAGCGGTCAACCCGGTCTACGACGATTGCATTTGCTTGCAGCAACAAGACGGCAGGTAGCATAATTCAACATGATGGACCTATTGAGTGGCACTGGGGCGTTGGGGGTGAATTATATTACAATGACTATTGGTTGAGAAAATGTATATCAAGATTTGCTGAGCTCTGGTGGCCATTTTACATCTCCGTTCTCAGATTTAGCTACATGCGAAGCTCGATATCCATATATGGCTAGAATTCCGAGCACGTACGGACTGGTTGGTACAGACTAGAAGAACTTCATCAAAGGCACCTCCCTCCATCTCCCCCGTTCAGTATGCCACCACCTCTCCCTATCCTTCTTGCTCTTCCGACCATTTACACCTACACTCCCATTGCTCGTATCTAGATTCCAACTGCCCGTACAGCCATCCCTCACAGCCGCTTCCTCACTCATATCAAGTAAGCCACCTGGTCCCTCAATATTCACAATCGCTTCATCCGACCCTTCGACATCCGGTTTGAGCGTGTAGAAGATCTTACTCTGGATCCTCCCCAAGAAGCCCGCGACGCCTTGTTTCTCGACGAATTGTCCGTGCTCGTCCCAGAGAATGATGTGGAAGCGTGGTTGGTTGACTGCAGCATCGATACGGTGCTGTGCCATTCGCCGTGCTGACGCGAGACTCATGCCTTGTGCCCTGTCCGGTTCTGCGAGCTCATTGGACGAGTATTGAGAAGAATGCGAGGATTTCTTATCGAGATTGAGAGAGAAGGCAGAGCGTGTGGGGGATTTGGCGAAAGAGGAATTGATGGAGCTGGTATGGCTGTGGTGCCCAGCTGAGAAAGTAGTTCGTGTTGGGGATGGGAGACTCGGCGCGCTTTGTGGGTGTGGAATACTGGCTAAGCTCATGTTCCTGTAGCGGTCTGCAGGGAGCTCGATTCGCTCACGAGGCTTGCACAGACGTTGTAGAATGCCGTCGTGATCTGTCGGTGCGCGAATAGTGCGGAGAGAGGGGAAGCCGTTAAAGAATATAGCTTTCGCGAGGATTTCGGTGGCTCGGTCATCATCTGGGTTCGTAATTTCCCAGTGGAGGTATTGCAGCGTTGGGGATGCGAGGTAAGGATGGAGATATATCTCAATTCCGCGAGGCAGGGATGGCGATGGAGCTTGCGAGATAGTGAAATGAGTAAGTGATTTGAGATGGGAGAAGAGTCGTGTCAGGACGGGCAATGATAGTAGAGGAAGTCCAATGAGTGACAGTGAAGTCAAGGCGTCAGTCCTGGAGGGGGACCCATAGCTCGATAGACCGTTGGCTGTAATGCCTGGAAGATTGTCAAGTCGCAGTGACTTCAGGGGTGGTAATAACAGCAGTGTCTCATCGTTGAAAGCTGTCGCTGGAAAAGAGGAGACATGAAGGTTCTCGAGCGAAGGTAGCGAATTAAAGATATCCGTGAACAACGGCGAATCAATGGTGCCACCTGGGTTGCAATGAAAGAACAAGGTCTTCAGATATGCCCAATTGGAGTGGTGGATCATGAAGTCGATGCACTCCTCCGGAAGCAGTGAACTAGGTGCCAGAACCGGCGTGAGATACTCCGCATCTGCCGAAAGGTTGAATCGACGTTGTCTCTGGAATGGACTTGGATTGATGATCCAGATCCTCTCCGTGAGCTTCCTCCTCGTCGAAAGTGCGTGAACAAATCTGGAGAATTCGTGATTGTATGTCGGGTAAAATCCAGGAAGTCGTTCCAGATTGGGACACGCCATGATTAAGGAGGCCACTAATTCCAGGTATTCATCCTGTTCCTTCTTCCTCTTCGCAACTTCCGGCATAGCTGGGACCTTCAATGCTTTGACATACTCTGCCAGGTCTGGTCGAGTCCGAAGGGTTCTCCTCAGCAGCCTCAGCCTTGTCCCGAATTTTAATTTAAACTTCTTCTTGGTCTGGATGACCGAGTCGCATCCGATAAGTTGGATATCCTCATACAATGCACACCTCGCGGCCCCCCACCACTTCTTGCAGCTCAATCCCAGATTGATCAAATCTCGCATGTAACAAGTTGAGCAGCTCAAGCTTCCAGCGTCCAGATGTGACTTCTTCAGCTCTGCTAAAATCACAAGTAGAATTTCCTCTGGTAGCTTCTTGAATCCTTCTCCACGCACAATATATGCCCTGCCTGATATTGTTGTATTCTTTGGTCCCATTCCAACCCTCTGTGGGGGTAACAAAGTTGTTTGTTGTCTTCCTCCTCCGCCTGCTCCATACCGCAAGTGCATTGGCAGAGACTCATTCACAAGTCGTTTCCCATGGAAAGCAGTCGGCGGGATTGTAGATTTGGTCGCGAGGAAGCCATCCTTGCTGGACTTGGACTCGGAGTACGAAGAGTCTTCGCTTGTGCGACTCGACTCGTAGTCTATTGAAGAGCTAATACTCAAGGGACTCTTGTGTCTCGATTCGAAGCTGGATCGGGAAGTAATTGAGTTGCTGGAAGCAGAGGGAGATCGTGAGTATAATCGAGGAGGATCCATATTCGGCGGTAATCCCCAAGGGAGGTAAGGAGGTGTCGAACCCCTTGAAAGAGCACTAGGGGAGTATATAGGATACGACACGGTTGTTCTGTGCTTCTGGGCCGAGGGAAGGGAGGCGCGTGCAAGACGTGTCTTGATATCCTGTTCACTGAACCTCCTCTGCCCTGCTTGCCCACGATCCTGTCCAAGCCTTGGGTTCTCTCGACTTTGTTGATACGCTGTCTGCTGATGTATCTTCTCCCCGCCGCGAAGTGGTTCAGTTAACTGCTGCTTTCTCTTCTCCGGCACACAATCCTTCTCTTCCAAGCCCTCAGCCCAAATATCCCGCGTTTGAGTTGGAACACAAACAGCTGGTCTTATCTCTGTCGTTGTTTTCGTCGGAAGAGAATTCGAGCTCGTCTCCGAAGGGCAGGACCTGTTTGTAGCACATCATTGCGTCAGTCTAGACCTTGTTCATCTTAATAGCGAGTCTGTCATGACTACAGGCCCCTTTGCGGGAGACCTGAAGGTGCATCGCCATGCCACTTCGGGATAAGAGGAGGCGCATCCCAGGGTGCATCGCGCACAAGCTTGAGCGCATCGAGTTGGGACGTAGTGGAAATTAGATGAGGGCGGGTCCCAGTGAGCAGCGGCTAGGAGACTTTTGGTGTGTTTGGGGGGCAAAGCATGAAAATCACCCGTCTGCACGGTCCATAGCGTGGGGCTGACTGCCTGCCATGAAGATGCCATGCAGAGGGGAGATGACACGTCGGAGAGATGTGCAAGGGGCTCATAAAATCAGATGATGACAGTTAAAACACAGCAGTGTATCTGGAATGAACAGCAGGCAAAATAGACTCAATAAACTTGGTTTGAAGGGTGCAAAAGGGAGTGCTGTAGGCCACTAGCGAGGACAGCAATGAAGCTTGAAGGCTCGAAGCATGTAAAGCTAGAACATAAATAGCATCTCAACGTTTGGGAAAACATACCCGATGAATGAACAACAGAACGATAGATAGGAGGATACGCAAACGGAAATGAAGATAACAAAATGGAACAGTAATCATACCTAGAAGTTATCATTGGAACGAATTCATTCCGATATCCATCAGTATTGTTCCCGTGGCTCCAACACCGTACAGGCCGATCAAAGGCATCCATAGGCGAGAGGAAGTTCCTGTGTACAGGCGGGTACGAGTATGGGGAAGAGAAGTTGGCCGTCATGAGTTCCAGGTTCCAGACATCTCTAAGTCAAAGTGGTAGATCGAAAACAAAAGCAATGGAGCATCCGAACTTCAAGCTTAAAAGAAAGCAAGCAAGTAGCCGTCCGTTATATCTATACTTAAACCCCTCTCTCCACTATCGTTCCTTCCAAGAAGTCTCAAGCCTCTTTCACTGCAGGAGGATCAATCCACTGCATCCATCATCCCAGCTGATGCTGCGGCTCCCATCCACGCAATAATCGATTAACATAGCCAACCTAGGCATATCTCAGCCTTGCTCCCCTCTCCCTATTGGCTTGCCTAATGTTCGGGAAGCCAGTGCCCTTCTTGTAACTGGATAGCGAGCTTCCGCTCCCGTTCAGGATTGGTATTTATGCATTTGATTTGTCTGTTGGTGGGGGGCTCTCGCATCGGCATCACACCCACAGCCTGGGCCCGAAGTGCAAGTGCCTACTCGAAATCCCGAATAGATGCCAGCCTGACTGTGTAGACTGCATTCCAGGCCAAAGCCACGAGGGGGCTTCCAATAGACTTATATCAAGCTGATCTGAGAACTGACAACGGAGGAGAGATGACTGCATTAAATGTAGGAGCGCGACAGAGCACGACAGAGCACGACAGAGCGTGCATAATAGCTACCCATCATACATCCTGCTCAAGAAGGCAAGCTGTGCCGTGCTGTTCTAAAACTGAGAGATGGCGGACGCCACGCGTTTGTAGTTTTATGCAGAACCCTGATTGATATCTTGGTAATCAAATTATCTGGAGAAGAGAGGGCAGAGAGCAAGGTCAGGGTTCCCCTCTTGCTGCTTCAGGACGGAGAGAACATACACCGCTTGGCGTGTAGCTGAATGCATGAGGACGGGATGCTGCAGGTGCTGGATCGGGATGGCAGCAGCCTTGCAGGGAAAGAGGAGCTCCGCTGAGGTTTGTGTCATGTGTATATCACGTGACCACGAATTTGATATTCCTGGGGGAACAATAGTCACTGCTCCAGCAGCAGAAGGGATTAGGGTTCGCCAACTGTGACTGCTATCTCAAATACTGATAAAGTTTGGACGGAACGGAAAGACGAGTCAACATCGTGGTTGCGTCGCAATGTCGAACAGCGCTTGCGCCGGAACGAAGTCAGGCTTGCAGATCCTTCATCCAGCTGGAAAAGTCCGTTCTCTGATATGGAATTATCACCCTGGTAGTCATGTATACTGAAAACAAAGAGGCGGAACTGAAAGAAGAACATGAGCATCGCTCCAGAATTTCACCGCGCCAAGTCAAGTCCCACGTGACAGACATTAGGGGCAGGGGAGTCCCCGTTGAAAATTGGACGATCAGTCCCAAGGAGAAACACGCATTTGTGCGTCTGAAGAAAGAACGTGGACAATTGACTTTGCTGAGATGATTTGGGAACTTGGTCCGACCCTGAGCCGATCAGAACTCCACTAATTTTCGCCTTATGTTGTTGCCTGCGCTAGGTAACCGAGAAATATATCAACATCGTCCGACCCTCGTATTCTTCTTCTCACAACCGTCAAAAGTATCGCAATCAACCTGGAATCACTGATCAACCTAGATCTCCTCAGTATCCATAATCCTTAAGCCCAAACACCTCGCACCTCGCAATCCCCGCAATGGACCCAACGGACCTCCTCACCGGCACGCTCAACAATCTCAGTCTTTTTCAAATCACCCCAGGCTCAAGTTCTCCCCAACAACAAAACACAATCACCGCCTCCTCCTCAGGAACCCTACAAACGTTCTCCCTGTATCCTCTCCTCCCCTCCGAACTCCGCCTCAAAATCCTCACCCACACCTTCCCACCCCCAACCGTCCTCCGCGTAAAAGCACAAGTCCTCCTCTCCGACGCCTCATTCGGTCTTTACATCACATCCAGTATCTCAACCACCGGTCACAAACCCAGCATCGACGGTGCGTTTCAACCAGAGCCTGGACATGGCGAGATAGCTGCTGGGTTGAAGAGGGAGAGGATGGTGGCGTTGTTGGGTGTGTGTCAAGAGACCAGGGCGTTTTATATGGAGAGGTATGGGATTACGTTACCTTCTGGTCCGAATGGAAAGGGGAAGATTAGGGTCGCGAGGGCGGAGACTTTGTATATCGATAATTTCCCTTCGCTTCTTTCGGATCATGATTTCAGCGCCGCTTTCATGTGCGAGCCTCATTACCGCCTCCAAAACTTTTGGGCACAGCTGGAGAAGGTTGCTGTACCGGTTGTGTATCTTATGAGGCCGGATAATGCGACTTTTAGAGTCTTCTTACGGGTTCTCAGGAGTCTTGAGAAAGTGAAGGGTTTGAGGGGAGCGCTGTGGGATGGGTTCTGGGATGGGAGGATGAGTGAGGATGGATTGAAGGGGATGTTGGAGGGTATTCAGGGGAGTTTGGAGAGGTGTAAAGGGAAGATCGAGGAGGCGCTTAGGGAGGGGAAGGGTGGCGAGGGGGGGTCTGGGTATGAGGTACCTAAGCTGGAGATCTTGGAGGATTGATCACTGGACCAGGAGATAGTTGATTAGGTTCGAATTAGCTGCCGGATGTTGGACCCAGATGAATGATCCTGGGTCCAATGCCAACTGACGATTTTCGAAATCTCAAAAGGTGTGGAGCTCTTACCTCCGAAAAGAACGACAAGATATTCACATGAGCAGTATAAAGTACATATTCGCTCTAGGACCGACATAAAAAAATATACATCAATTTTTCTACGGCCTTGGTATTCCATGAGCAGAGCAAAATAGACCAAAACGATTGAGTTCCCCCTGGAATCAAGAAGAGATGGAATAAGTAGGATGCGTAGTACAGTTGCTCCAGCTCTTGCAGAAAATGTGCAACTTTATCCTGTAGCAAATAAGTAGCAAAGCAATAAAGCACCATTAAAGCTATACAGAAGCCAGGCTGTACGTGCATGACGCGTGATGTGAACAAATCAGGGGGCCTGTCGCTTAGACCTCGAACCTGAGGCCACCCATCACTAGCTTCGAGCGCGACCTCGCCTCCTGCACCTCTCTTCGAGTTGTTCACAAGCTCTTTTGAACGAGACACAACGGCATTGCAATCCTTCAACGTCGACTACGAGGTACGCTTCAGTGCTTTTCAGGATATGTGTGTCCTCTTGTGAGTGTTTATTGCCTCCTTTCAAACGTCAACATGACTGTCGAAGATTAAAGCTGATTTCACCCTACAGACCAGAGGACCGCTCTCTCATGGAGGGGTCGATCCAAAAATACTCTACTGCCCTAATCTAAGACAGAACTACAAGGCTGAAGCACCACCGGTAAAATGTTGTTCACTGATACAGAGAAGGACAACTAAAGAATCAAAACAACCTGGACAATAAGTGCCTGTCTCAAGCCTGCGATCTGACAACTCTTCCCCAAGAGCCTCTCGACTCTGCCCAGATCACCGCCTCGAAAGCAGGAGGGTTAAGCGCGCGAATGATACCTCAGCTCCTTGCATCATCGTCCCACGGAGATGGTAAAGCAATAAACTGCTCCGACACGAAGTGGCTCCTCTTCCAAGCATCCCGCATGTTACAGGAGGTCTGCTCTCTTATAGTGCTTCATGTATAAGCATGCCCTATAAGTTTGATCTCAGCAACTGGAATGGTGGCACGGGTGGTGTTACGTTGCTTGCTTGCGACACGAGTTTGCCAAAAGTGTAAGTACCACCACAGAACGACAGGAAAAACTTGCAAACTATGTGCAAACCCTCCATTACCCGACATATCGACCGAAGTAACGAATAAATCAAAGACCCTTGTGATGGATGGCGATATCAGAAAACTTCAACAACTTTCAAGATCGAGCTGTTCCTGCATCAATCGGGTGCATGTCAGTTGTCCAGCCGAGGACTACCTGACTAGTTGGGTAGTGGCAATCGAAGTTCAACTGGTCACAAGATACCTCTATCTCTGCAAGCTCTTATAATGTCGCAGATCTTCGTTGAATGTGTGTAGTAAGTCGTGCCTGGCAGACATCCTGCCCAGGATCTTTGTGCCAATTGCAATTGGGGAAACCAGGTCTATGGAAATTAACGAGGCTTTTCTAGCAGATTTCATGTGCCTACATCATCAGGATCAGGGCGTAGAAATCGAAGCAACTCTAGCTAGGATCCACGAACTTGGGAGGGACTTTGAGGAAACAGATATGGACAGCAGTCGTCTCGAGTTGTGGCGCGCTTGGCGCTTTCAAGCTCGGGATCGCCATCAAACACATCAAGCCATGCTCTTGGGCCGAACTCCATTTTCAGACGCGTAGCTGAGGGATACTTGCAGGTCATATCACTTCGTCCGAAAGCTGTATGAGTACGGTCGTCGATCTCGGAATTGTGGATTCTTGAAGTGAAGTAAGATTTCGAATTGAGGGAGGTATATGTTCTTCATGGCCTTCAATTGGAACACGGATATCTTCGTTCGTCTCCTGGAATCTCTGGAGGAAACTTGTCCCTACCCTTCGAGTCGATAATTCTTGTATATGGAAAGCACAGTCAGCTTCTGATCCTGGGTCTTGGAAAAGATTGCGATTCAAGATGAGGACTTACCTCGAGGCATCCTTACTCCACGAGGCATTGATGGTCTACTGATGCTCGTGGACAAAACAGAGAAACCAAGCTCATCATGTTGCGAGTTTGACTGTATCTTTGGGGTATCCTCGCTATCGAGTCTGCATGACTATGGCTTTCGCTTAGCCTCGGGCCGTGAGGCTGAGGCGAGTGTTTGTTTACCTGGGCTGATCTGACTGGTATGTTCGCAATTGGGTCAAAGATCTCCCGAGACTTGGATGTAATGATCAAATAGATCTTGGCTTGGGTTACTATAGCGTGAAAATTATTTGACTCCTTTGGTATCTCGTTCTGGGCGGCTGCCGTCAACTCTACTCACCTGCCTTCGGATCAGAAGGCTATCAGCTTGGTGTGCCTACACTGGTTGTCCAATCAGTGCATCGGATAGATTGGGTGGCTACCCTGGCGCTAGGCCTCGCCATATATCAACCGCCGCTTCTTTCCCCTTCCACTTTTCGTCTACCTCTAATCCCAAACAAACCACCACGCAAGATGGTTCGCGCCATCAGCGCCTCCGAGCTCCCTTGCAAGGAGAATGCTACCGACGAGCTTCTTGCGATGGAAGCCAAGATGAAGAGCCTTTGTGAGTATCATTCTCTTTTGCTTCGTCCAATCCCCGCATGTCAACATAGCTAAGTCCGATCTCTAATCTTCTCTATAAGCTACTAGCGATGCTCCAAGCACCCATGCTGTCAAGAGCTCTGTTCGCAAGTCTACTCGAAGTTCCGCTCGCCTAGCTGCTCTCCCTCTAACCTCCGTCGCTGTCGTTGACACCTCTGCTCCCTCCGTTAAGCTCTCCAAGAATGCATCTACCAATGGCCTCTCTGGAGTTTCTGTAAAGACCCCCAGCTCTGAGAGCCTGCGCGCCAATATGGTTGTAGAGACAGCTCAGTTCGACACCTTCACGTTGTATCCCAAGCTGCCTCTAGAGATGCGTGATATGATTGTAGAAGAGGCTTTGCCAGTTCCGGCCATCATTGGTAAGTTTCCTCCTGTCTTCTGAGCAGTCTCTGCACTGATCTCATTCTGTTACGTTGAAAAAGTGCTAATCATATTTGTCTGCCAGTTCTGGACATTGAGACGATGCAATGGAAGCGGCCTCCTCACAATCACAAGGTCCGAAGTCTCCGATTCATCCTCAATCTTGACGGAAATATGACACTCGCCAAGTTCCACGAGAGCCGCGGTATCTCTCTGCTCAGTGTCAGCAAAGCTTTCAGAGACCTCTACCAGAAGCGTTTCCCTTCATCCGTCGCGATTTCCTACGGTCGTCGACAAAAGAGAGAGAGCAAGCTCTGGATTTCTTTGGATGATCTCCTGTACCTGAACAATTTCGGTAGAAATATCACCTTGGATCGCACCTTCAGTTCAATCAAGAACACTCGTCCCGGAGCTCTGCCCTTCCAGTATCTCACCCGATTGGCGCTTGGAGGTCAAGTTTTGGCCAAGTTGTCCGACGAAGTTCTATACCCCGGTGCAGTCAAGGAGTTCTTGGAGATGTGCCCCAACCTGAAGGAGCTCAAGCTTCTTGATCACAAGATTCTAGCCAAGAAGGGATATACCAAGTACGGAGCTCACGGCTATCAAGGTCTTGACCCCAATCCAGGCGACACTCACCTCAAGTCTGTCAAGCATTGGAATGTTCAAGTCGATTTGCTTTTCAACATGATGGCCGACGACCCAGCTGCTAAAGCAGGACGTGCTTCAGTTCCATCCATCACCTTCATGTAGGGACATGACCTGCTCTGTCATGGTATCTGAGAGTTTCACTGCTGTCAAGGGATTTCTGGAGCTCACTGGTTCTTTTGAAGGTGTTTATCGAGCCAACTCAATGTCACAGGTGCTTTGCGGATTGTTATGAGGGACGAATGCTACTGGTTGAAGGAAAGAAGTAGCAGCCAATGCAAAAGTGTATCACAAACTCTGACTGTATGGTCCGTGACGTTTGTCCAACATAAATCACTACAAAGCCACTCCAATGCCAGACAAGATGTCTTGATAAAGCCATCACCTCTCTTTCTCATGTGAATTCGATTCATTGGGTGCGCACTGTCACCTTGGCTTTCTCTCCTAATATCCCGCCATTAGAATCGCCATAATTCATCTTATATCTCCTGAAGTAAACGCGCCTGGGATTGAATAGTCGTTGAGGTTAGTCTTGAGAATCTTTTGGGCCCTGGGTTCTCTGTGCGCCTTGCCCAGTGATATAGAATTCAAAATGTAATATACATCTCTATCTATCTATGTGTACCAGATGTTGGTGCTCCCAAATCGTGCAAAACCCTTGCCTGCTTCTCCAAAAAATAGCCAAAGCTCACCTTCCAGTGGATATGATATTCATTCGATCTGGTTCTTTCACCTACCGCATTTACCCCTGTTCGCTTCACCCTTTCGCAGCCTAGCGTTGTCAACAAAGCACTAGCGCCAAATTCAAGCTGCGCTAGTTCTTTCAATATAGAACTTCCAACCTCGAATCTTTTCACGACAGACAGCAACGAGCAACTAGAAACAGTCTCGAACACTCCAACAACGATGTCGCACCGACTCAGCAACATCAATCTTCCTCAAGAGGAGAACATCGACGCAGGCTTGGAGCTCATGGAGGGAGAACTAGAAAGTCTTTGTAAGTTTTCCCTTGGAGGGGCTTCCAGGATTTGTAAAGGTGAATTCGATCTCTGATGTTGTATTTTGCAGTCGATAGCTCTTCTCCCAGCACCAAAGATGTCACAGCGAGGGAAGGAATCCTTGCAATTGTCAACGACAATGCCATTGGTGTTGAAGATGCTCTTGCAATGTTGGCCAGCATCACTGATACGAAGTCTGCTTCGGTCCCGCTAGATGAGTTCCCGTCCTATGTAAAGCTGCCTCTGGAGCTCCGTACAATGGTCATGAAGTTCTCGTTGCCCCGTGTTGCAATCATTCGTGAGTCCCTTTGATAAAATTTCCTCATTTGCCACGAAAATACCAATTAATCTCCAACAGAATTGAAGCACCGAACACATGGCCTCAATACGTACATCTACCAACGCTGTGTTCAAATGATTGTCGATACTACGGATAACTTTACCATTGCTCAGTTCAGAGAGTCTCGTGGGTTGGGGCTCCTGCGTGTCAACAAGGAATTCCGCCACGAGTACTGTACATCAAAGCTCTACCCCTCACCCTCCATATCAGCTACGCTCGCCGTCAACGAAAACAAAGCAAGCTTCGCTTCTCCCATGAAGACTTGCTCTACTGCAAAACCTTCATGTACAGCAACATCCCAGTCCATCGGACGTTCGATGCTCTCGTCAGACAGGATCTCTTCAAGGACGTAACTCGTATTGCTCTTAGCTGCCGGGGTCTCGATGACCTCCTATCCAGCGCTTCTCTTCGAGAGCAATTCCTCAAGATCTTCCCTCGTTTGAAGGAGTTGGAGCTTCTTGACCATTGGCTTCGTCCTACTAATCCCACTGCTACAAGGTTTGGAGCCAATGGCTACCATGGCCTCTGTCCCGATCCAGTTGGCTTCACTTACGATTTCGATTCATTCGTTACTAAAAACATCGCGTATTTGCAAAGCTATATGAAAGGTGACGATGATGTCATTTCGGGCAAGGCTATCGTCCCTCAAATTACATTTCTTTAGACGTGCTTGACTGGAGGTTTCATATGAATGATTGAGTAAGGAAGGAACTGGTGTGGTATCGTGGGCCGTTGGTGTACATTTGAGTGTTTCCTGAGCCTCTCGATCACCGATCTAGGAGAAGATCTGTGAGATCAACCGGGGGGGACACCATGAATTCGAGGCTGCAGAAAATATGAAGCAATGCAATCGTCGCTCCTTGCCATTCTTGTAGTCCGTTAAACGTGAACTCTGCACCCGTGACGAATGCCATCCAGGTATCTTGTGACTTGTAAGAGTGACTTTGAGATCCAATTATCGCGTCTTCATCTAACTTGGTGAAGGGTTCAGAACCCCGACCATCTTCATTAATCTACACAAGATCAAAACCCAGCTTTCGTAGGCAAATAAGATACATACGCGGATATAAAATCATGCTCAGATTACTCAAGTTCACAATATAAATCTCACTCAGTTCCAGGCTTTCCAGTGAACAGATCGTGATGATTAAATAGTAAAAGTTAAACAAAAGCGAAAGACGGCGCAGAGCCCAACTAGCCAGAAGATATTTTCCCAGATATGAATGAAGAGAATAAGTAAGTGTCTGACTTGATATTAAAATTACATGAAATTATTATTGAAAATATAGGTCAATGTGAGCCATCCGTATGGAAAATCAGATCAGTACTTGGACAGTGTGGGCCACACTAGGCACGCCGTTCTCATTATTTGCAAACAACATCCAGTACCCAGGCAGGGCGATCCCAGCATCGGATGGAATAGTAACAGCGTAATCAGTCCCGCTACCGAAAGCGGTCAATGGAATGCGGCGCTGATCGGTATTGGTAGCATGAGTAACAGCGCTCATTCGGATGAGGGAAAAGGTATAGCTGCCCGTCTCTGCCATGGTTATTGCGATGCTTCCACCCAAAACCACCTTTGAATCGGCTGATGAGATCGATGGACGCTTAGCAAGCGTGACGCCATCGTCTTCAAACAGATACGGTGGTGAGTAGTGTTGACCATCGAAGTGGTTTGCCTGGCAACCTCCACAGAGACCGCCAGAGCCCACAAAGACCGTTGCATCTGGCATGAGGATGGCAACGGAGTGGTAGTTCCGGGGAACGGTATGTGCCCTGAGCTTGGAGAACGTGTTGGTCTCTGGGTCAAACATCTCAGGGAACAGGACGGGATTGGAGTCGGAGAAGAGAACCATATTGTACTGGCCGCCGACAATAAAGACTTTGCCATCTGGAAGGACAACACTATTGGCGTAGCCACGAGCATACTCGGCGTCGCCGATCCGTTGGACATTGACCGCGCTATTGGATTCGCCGAGGGTGATGATATGGGCTCGCTTATGTGGTGTGCCAGTGTAGGTAGTCGCTCCACCAAGTGTAAGGATTTTTCCAGCGAGAGCATCGAACATGACAAAGATTCCGCACATCGAGTCAGTATCGGCTCCACGGAGACCAGCGGCCTTATGAGATCCGGTACCCTTAGTTCCATACCAATTCATAGCTTTGCTGGGACCGGCTTGGAAAACGAAGGCATTCTTCCAGGCGAACAACCATGTGTGACTGTCTTGGAATATTCCCCCGCGGTGAGCAGCAACAATCATTGGAGAAACGGGAGCACCGGGAAGGCTGGTCCATGTGTTGCTCTTTGGGTCGTAGACCTCGCCATCCTTCTTTCCAGCACCTCTCCAGTTGCCACCAATAGCAAAGACTTTGCCTTCCGAAGTCGACGTACTGGAATGGTATGCACGACCCACGTTCATGTTTGAAATACCTGTCCATCGACTCGTTTGCTCGTCATATTGACTTGCTTTCTGGTAAGTCGACCCGCCATTCACGAAGACTTTACCTTCGGCAGTCATAGACAGACCAGGGCAGAACATGTCGTGCTTGGTATCCTCGTAGAGACCCTGAGTGACGTTTTTAGTTTTGGTGTCATATGTGGCATAGTATGTCTTGCCATTGCCAGCGAAGGTCCAGTCATTCCTGCACAGTTGTATAAGTGTTTATTTGAGGAGTAGTAGAGGTATAACGACTCACTTCCACCCGGCAGACCAAGCAAGCAAATTACCAGACTCGGGTAGTAATGCAACAGCAACGGGAACGACAGGAAACTGGATCAAGGGACCCCATTGTCCAATTCTCGTGAATTGTTTGAAGTCAAGCTCGTACAGATTGAAATGATTGTTTGCTCCGCAAAAAGAACCTTTGTCACCACCACAGGCAGTCTTGCAGATCGAATTAGCGACGGCGGTAGCAGCTTTGAAATCGTCACCGCAGTTGCAAATGCGACCGTTTTCGACACCGAAGAACTTGGACTGGTAGGCTGAGCAGTGGTACTGGCACATCTTGATGGTCATTTTGGCGTCGTTGAGAAGTGGGTAATCGCTGAGTGCTGATTTGGCACCAGCTGGCTCTTTGTAGCATCCCTTGTGAACAATAGTGCTGGGAACCTTTGGCTCAGTAAGAAGGGTCTCTGGTCCATAGATGTTGACGCGAAGGGTTCCTCCGCAAAAGCTTGACGAATCGCCGCTGCAGGCAGTGTTGCACTCACTCAGTGGAGCTCCGACTGTGCCTGTGCTGATCTGGTCACCACAGAGGCACTGATTACCGCGTGTGAGACCGTACATGGTGGCCTGGTATTGAGAACAATGAGTCTCGCAAACTTGAAGACTCATGGCTGCATTGGTCACACCGGCGAATGTCTTCAGGGAATCGCCTCTGGTTTTCTCCTTATAGCACCCAATGTGTATTTTAGGAGCAGGCGCTTCATTCTGTGCTTCTAGAGATGGGGCCATATAGGCGTCAACATCAGAAGCCTCTCCACATGACGCGTGGGGGAGGAAGAGCGCCAGTGCTACGACGATAGATCCGGAAGTAAAGAACATAGTTGGAACGAGTGACTGATAGAAACTATCAACAAAAAGGCGGGTGCCAGAGAAAAAATGAGCGTGTGACGAGAAAGTGAGTTAGAAAAAATGGTAGAGTATCCTGTTATTCTTATATAGGAGAGTTCAGTCCATCGGTGGCGGTTATTGCCAAGACGAAATATCCCCTCCCATAAGTGGATGAGCACTTCGGTGTATGCTAGTTAGCTTTACGGAACTATGGCACTCGAGCTTCAGAACTCTAATTTAGTTTTGAAAGTTCTCACCTGTACGATTTCGCCAAAGCCGAAGGTAAACATTATGCCAAGATAGCTATCCTATGACTTGCCTCTGAGTGTAATTAATGTTCCTGTTGTAGACGATTAGCCAGCCTCACAAGACGCAGAAGACGCATATTGAAAGCTTAGATGCGTCGCCTCCAGGCGAAAATATATCAATCGCGGGGAAAGGAGCGAGGCAGGAACAGAGGTCATCGCGCTGGTTCCTGCATGCCAAGTTGACTAGCAGAGAGAAAGCTGAACAGAGTGTTCCTCCATGTGGTCGTTTAGCGCGTAACTCTCGGACTCTAAAGTCTAGTTCTGAAGGGAGAAGGGCGACTCAAAAACTACCTGTCTGTGCACGAATTTTCTCTTGTTGGACGAAAAATCCCGAATGCGAGACTAGGCCTACAGCTGGTCACATTCCTCATCAATAACTCTCCATTGAAAATGTTTTCTTGAGTGCTTGTCGAGCTTGGGGTTTAGAGAACTTTGGAGGACTGTTTGGGGGATGATGTTGTCACCTGTGAGCCATGAAGGAAAGTGCACGAAAACAGAATCGAGACTAGAGTGAAAGATCCCGCTAAGTCTTGATTGTGAAGAGGTTAATTGTCCTTGGCTCCGTCTTGGCTGATGATCATGAGTTCAAGACACATGGGTTATTATAAGGGACGTGTGTTCGTAAAAGAGCGGAGAGACCATCTGCACGGAAAGGTCGAAGAAGTCATGTTATTTGTAGTGCTCGATGAAAAGGGGTTGAGGCCTGAGCGACGAGATCGCCAGTAGTACTTCCGTACTTCGTACACTTTGTTGTCGACAAGGGGTGTTGGCAAGAGGCGAGAGGCTTGCTGCCAAGCAACGGCTGGACGAAGATCAGGGGAACGTGAGGGCGAGTTGGTGCAGGGTCCATCCATCCAAGCGCCTTAAGAAGGCGGTAGGCTTCCTCGCCATCGTGAACCTGAGAGCCTGAGAACAACTCCTCCGCAGATGCTGAACCTAGTAACTATCGGTTTCCTCTCCTCACTCCTCACCTGTGGTTAGTTGGTGTATCCCTTCGTCCGCTGAGACATTACCCACGCTACACGCTAGTAGGGGTAAGCGAGAGAGGGGGCAGAGGAGTGCGCATATATTATTTTATGTACCTTTACGCATAAATTACTTAGTAAAGTACATAGTAGTAATGAAAACGCTCTTAACACTTCCCCTCTTAACATAAAGTTATTGTACAAAATGTACATCCTCCGTACGACCTTTTGGGAGGCTTTTCTATTAAATTTCCAAGGAGTTTTTGACGCTTTTTTACATATACGCATTATATATAAACACTACCTAAAGGTAGCTTTGCCTAAAAGTATATATATTATAAGTCAGAATTAAAGAGCCTCTTTCCTCCTAAATCTTTATATAATTAAGTCAATTATACCTTCTTAAAATACGCTAATAACGTCTTATATAACTTTGTTTTAAATTATACGTGACTTAATAGCCGCCGTACGTTAATATAAAGAAAATATAACTTATATACGTTAATATAAGTTATATTTATTAGCTAATAGAAAAGAGGCCATTAGTTTCGTCGTATAGCCCGATAAGTCTCGTACGACTCTCTATATTAGTTTGCCAAATCAACTCCTCTTATATAATAATTATAATTATTAACAAAGCGCGGAAAATATAGCTCTTTTATATAATTATCCTTAAAGATATATCTAATAATACGGCTATTTATTAATATCTTTATAAGGCGCTTCCGTATTTTAGCTCTAAAATCGTCTACTTAATATACCGTATATATATTACTTAAAGCCAGAATAATATTATTATCTTATTAAGCTAGATATAGCGTATTATTTATTACTTTAATAACTAAGGTGTTTTATATTAAAGCGTTTGCATATCGAGTCTTAAGGGTCTTCAGGTTCGTAAGTAATTATAAGTGCGGGCGAGTTGTACTAACGGCACTATAATTATATATTCGGAGCTCTTTAAAAGAGGAATAGAAGTAAAGTAGTTGTCGAGGTAAATGGCGAGTCGTTTTCGTAGTAAAAAGAGTACAAGAGACCGTATAAGAGAACCAGTAAGTATAAGTTATAAATGCCTCAAATAAGCTTATAGTCCCTTCGCCCGAGAGCTCCAAATTTAATTATAAATATAACTATGGTCTGCGATTCCGAATATCTTATACCTTTACCTAATTAGTTTATTCGGCATTTTATAAATATATAAAGATTTAATAAAAATTATTAATTATAAAGTAATTAAAAAAGGAGGGGGTAACTTACCTATTAAAGAATCGTACTATCGTGGAGGGGAAAACACCAAGCACACAACAAGAGGGTAGAAAAGCAAGTGCCGGAGGGTAAACGTAGGAAATACCTATTTGACGAGTACTAGAGATATCACATATCTAAGGAGTATAATTTATCAAGAGAGGGGAGAGGTATAGTTTGAATAAAAAAAAGGACTGGAAGGCAATGCGAAGTTGACTAAAGGCGCCTTATAACCTTTATACGGAGCTTTATAAAAGGCTTTAATCGTGTTAGAGTATATTATAGTATACTTCGAGACTCTTAAGGTTAAAGCAAAGAGCGGTTAATTTAATAGCTACGAAGGTATACAATAATTGATTACTCTTGCGTGGACGGCTTATTAAAAGTGATACAGAAAGACCGACGATTCTGTGGCGTAGTAAGCTGTAATAGTGCTTTATTTTTGTTATAAATAAACTTATTTTAAAAAGAATTAGACCGGTAGATTATTATTATATTTGATTGCTGGCAAAGCTGCCTTTAAGAAATTATAAGAAGACAAGTATAAGGGTTAAGCGCCTTCTGCTAATTCTCGATTAACGCAATCCCCAGAGCCTGCATTAATAAAATCTTTAATAAAAAGAAATTATTTAAAGCCGATTCTTAATGCTACAGCGCCTCAATTAATTGTACGATAATCTACAATAATAAATAGGAGACGTAATTAATATTATTATTATTTGCAAGAGATTACGATTGATTATTTGAGTTTAATAGAGTATTAGAAGTTATATAAGGTCGAGTGGCCTTAATTAGCTTAGATAGCTTTTGATTTGCTAGCAATTCCTGCTATAAGCTCGGAGTGTAAAAGAGTCTTTTCCTCTTACGCTAAACAGACTACTTTAGAGAGTTCTAATTTATTTAGTTTAATGCTATGGCACTAAGAGCGCTTAAAAAATTGGCAAAATCGTGGTATTATTGAAATTAGTAGTGCTTTTGGTGTAGTTTTATTAGATATTTAAGTATAGTTTTAACTTATTAGTAACTTATTAGTTAATTAGTTAAGTCCATTAGTTGAGGTTTTTGTTATAAGTCAATAAGTTGCTTTTATTGGCTCAGCTGATCACTGACTTACTGACTTATTGGCCACCTTAATAACAACAGTAATATACGCAATTACGCAATCTTTAATCGACTTAATATTCGCCTCCATAAAGCCTTAAGGTATATTACATAATAGTTATAAGCCCCGTGAGTTATAAAAAGCTTTCTAGTCGTATGCACACGCCGACGTAGCTCTATAAAAGTATTTTATATTATTATTTAAAAACTATCGCAACTCTTTAAACTTGTCGATAACTCTTAAACTACTAAATATTCTCGACGCTATATTATTAATATACCTTAAACAAATAATATTACTTCTAAAACTACTTGCGGATTACACCTTAAAAGCACGGAAAGATTAGGCGATATAATATCTGCGATTGAATTTCTATATTACGTGTATAAATACACTAAATACAATAAACTCTACCGCTCTTATAATAAGCTATATTCTAGAACTCCGACTAAAGGCTCTAACGCTTAAAAGCACCGCTCAACAAGTAATAAAGACATAATTAAACCAGTTTTACGCTAATATTATAGCTTAAAAAGTAATAAACCTACAGCCGTCTTTAACGCCTAAGTCGTCCGACAAAAGTACCTTAATAAAAGAAATAAGTCTAAAAAAAAGCTAATTTACTTCTTTACCCGACAATTACAAAGATATAATAAATTTATATAATATAAGCTAAAGAGTATTAATACACGCTAGCTGAATAAATAAGCCAAAATAATAAATATATAACTATATATAATTAGCTCTCCGAAACGGTAAACGATTCGCTCTTAGACTTTACGATTAAGGAACTAGCCGGCAAAAGCGAATTAAATATATAATCGTTAATTAATATACTTTAGCGCGATATAATATTATCAGAATCGTCGGTTCTTATTATTATAATTACGGAATATAAAAAGGTTTTAAAGAAGTATATAAAAGAAAAGTCAACGTTAATTAATAAATAAAAGACTTTTTAAAAGCTTATAAAAATACTAAAGCGTACGATATATTTAACGTTAAAAGTATTATAATTCTAAAGAAGTAGCTATATGCAATAAGAGTTTATATATACCTAAATTAAGTAGATCTTATCTTTAATACGGTTATACGCGACGACTAACTTAAAAAAGAATATAAGTTTATTCTTAATAATTATATATAAGTGCTCCCCGGCATAAACCAAAAGTATATTATATTTAGGAAGCCTAAGCGTTAAAGAAGAAAAAGCGGTTAATATTCAACCCTTAAAGGAATTAATACTAATACGTCGAATATAAGCTTTAACAAATCTCGCTCTCGAGGCTAAAGTAGTTTATACTTATACGGCATAAATAATAAGCATTTCTTTAAGCCGCTTAAGTATTAAAGATTACGTTATATAATTAACGAAACGACCTTTAAAAGTATAAAATATATATTAAACGCTAATAAAGTATTAATAACCCGCAAGAAATTAAAAACTGCAGACTTTAAAAAACTTAAGACAGCTATATTTAAAGAAAAAGAAAAATATATTATAATCGCTAAAAATTACTAGAGCAAACTATAATAATAACTTTAAACTTATTATAAATATTAAATCACTTAATACTACTACACTTATAAGTAACAAAAGCAAAGACAAAGCTTTATAAAACAATTTAAATATTAATATAATTATAATCGACTCAAAGCTCCTCGACGATATACTTTACGACAATACTTTAAGCCTTATATCTACATTATTATAAAGTTTTAACGCCACCTTTTATTAAATAATACGCTTATTAATAATTGCGGTACTACTCACTTAATTAATAATATTAATAAACTCGTCTTCAGCAGTTTTAAACGTATCACAAAAGACATAATTAATATTATTACCTCAAGTTTATTAATTACTAATAAAAGTACACGCATCTTCGAAAACGCTTTATATAATTTTAAAAGACTACACACTCGAAATCTAATACTAAATAACGTAATTATTATAAAAAAGTTTAACGTTAATATCATTTCTAAGAGCCTCCTCGCACAGTCGAAGGTATAATATAATAATACTAACACGACTTTACGAATAAGCAGTACTAAAAATAATTATATAATAAGAAACTTATAACGCAAGTAGAACCTTATAATATTTAAATACAAGCTTATTAATAACTGCTCGCGCTTTCCATAATTATATACTTTTATAAAAGCTCGTAAATCTCTTGCTATAATAATATACTTAATAATTAATAAACGATTATATCTTTTTAAAAGTATACTTTTTAATTATTTAAAAAAAAGAATTAATTATTCGGAAAATTAATATACTTATGCGCTACCGCGAGTAAATAAATCGATAGCGCTAAAATAATATAATATAATAAGTAACGGACTAAATTCAGACGTCTATTTTATTAATTAAACAAAACTTCGAATAAAAGCCTTTAGTATTATAATAATATTAAATTATAATTAATTAAAGCTTAAAAATAATCTTTTTTTTAAAAGAAAAGTAATATAACAATAAGTACATTTAAGAGCTTCTTAACGAGTTAAGAAATTTAATGGTTTAAGAATAATTAAGTCATGCGGAGTCGGACTACTTAAGAGTTAAGTATAATTTTAAATGGAATGTCGGAGGATACTGCGAGTGGATTAAGCTTAGGCAAATGTAAATAAATGCGAGCCAGTTATTTATTTAGAATTCTGTTATTGAACCCTCCTATTCAAGGAAATGCATCGCTCTTGTCTTGTCCTGTGACCCCTTGAGGCCAGTGCCATTGGTTCCAGCTCTCCGCTGGCTCTATGCACCACAACCTCAAAGGCATAAGGTAGAACGTCTAACTGACAAGGGATCATGCTGAGATCCCAGAGTTGAGAGAAATGCTGGGTCTTGATGGGGAGGGTGTGCCGGGGAAGAGTAAGAAGAGGTGGACGAAAGCGCTTGCGCAGAGGAAGGGGACGGGATTAAGTGGGAGGAGTGTTGATGCTGTGGGGGGCGCGAATGCGAATTCGCCCGCGGATGAGGGCTTCAGGAGGAAGATCAGGGAACTGGATGAGGGTAGTAGGGGAAGTGCTGCCGATAAAGAGGATGTTGCGAGGTGACACAGTTGATGATGCTGGGACTTTTTTGGTCAATGTTCCTTGTCTTCGCTGCATACACATTTGCATCTGCAGAAATTGGTTGCTTGCGAGAACGTACTGCATAGCATAGCTTGAGCTTTTGGCATTGGGAGCGCTAATGGCATTCTCGGGTACTGTCTAGATCAGCATGTATCAGGTGTTAGATATTCATTTTATTTATTACCTAGCGTTGCATTCATTATGTTCATACTCAATCAGACTTTATGTTGCGCCAATCACATAGGTAATTGAAAAGTGTGTTTGTTCTGGTTATGTAGGCAATGCTGTAATTTCTCCCTGTTGAATCGTGATTCTATTACTTTCATTCTTATCCTTATGTTTTTCATACCTAGTCCTTGATTCCTGTTCTGACTTGGCATTTTTGCTTGCATATTAGTGGAATGTCTGACGAGGATCGCTCTAGTGTTCTTAAAATTTATGTGTATTCAACATTTGACAGGCACTCAGGGCTGAGCGTAAACTCCACTGCCATCTACTTCTTAGCACAGAATGTCTTCATCTGCCGACTCATACCCTCTGGGAGCCACTCCATGTCCGTGTCCATCTCCATCTCCAACTCTTGCTCATTCTCACGATCGTCTTGTACCGCCCTATTCCCATGATCATTCCCACTTTTCTTTGCTGAACCACCGTCTTCCTGCTCCTCATCATCAGAAGATTCACTCTCCTCCAACTCAAATTCAGGTCTAATAACCTCCAACGTAACATCGCTCAACTTGGAATAAACTCTCAATCCAACCACAACATGCACATCCCAAGGGTCCAGCTCAAACTCATTAGTCTCCTCACTCGCTCTCGCTGTAGCGGTATCAGGCTTCGATGGTTTCTGGGACGGAGGCTGTGGATCCGGTCTCGCGTAAATCATTTTGCGGAATAGCTCTTCGGCTTCGGTGTCTGATATGTCTGAGACATTGGAGTTGAGATCGCTGTCATCGTTATCGTCGGGTTCAGAGATCGTCCTGTTCAGACCGGGAAGCATGTGCCCTGCCTCTCCGGCGGAGAAAAATAAGGCCGATTTTAACACGGGCCACAACACTAACCTTCAAGAGCTTTCGCAAAGATAATACACGAGTGTTTAAGGAGTTCGCAGATGGCTAGAAGTTGAGACCAAGTCAGGAGGAGGCGTATAATGCCTTTTGCGCATTCGATAACCTAAATTGAAAGCTATAGTATATTGAACTGAGAGTGTTTGTTTACTTGAAGGTGAAGCTTTAGTGTTATGGTACGTGCGTCAAAATCGGCCTCTTTTTTCTCAGCCGGAGAGCCTGCTCATATCCCTTGCCTGTCGGCTATTATGTATCCCGAGATTAAGCGTTCATGCTACTCAGAGATCTTCGGGATCAGGTTTATGTCTTTCATGTATAAAGATTAACTTCATGCTTTCCTGCCTGAATACTGAAACAGAATACAGACACTAAGAGCACACTTGAAACAGAGGAGCTCGAATGCAAAGGTTAAAAGTTCACGAGAAGAAATACTATTTCGATTTGCATACTTAAAGGGATGGTTCTTCCTACTTTTATCTTCTCTGTTCTATACTCAATTCCAATTGCCTTTACCTTTATATCTCTAGATTCATATTCTCTCAACTCTCCTACTTATACAAACAATCACAATGTTGTTCCCTAAGAATGTCGGATTAAGCACTATCACAACTAGCCTAGCTACTATGATAGTAATCAGCAACTATTCCGTTCAAGCCACTGCTATCCTCAACAGGGCTGTCGCCGGTGGCGTCAATAATGCCGCCCAAATCCAGGCACGCCAAACATCCGTCGTCGATCTCGATCCGCCACAGCGATCTACCAAAGTTGTAAACCTCTGCAAAGAGGGCACTTCTGAAATCGACCCGTCTATATCCTCAGAGCAGCTGGCAGACGGTGTCAATTCCAACTTTCCGCCGAACTTCAATAACACCCTTGGCGGTGGCCCCTGGCTTCCCGACTGCTCAACACTTCCTAGCCTAGTAAGCGAAGCAGAATGCAAGGCTTGCCAGGACGGCGCGATTGCCACCTGGGTTGGGGAATCAATTGCATGTACAGAAGGATCTATTTTCTGCGCCATTTTCGAACCGGCATGCGAGGCTGCATGTGTTGCCTATGCAGCCTACAGTCTCTATGGTTCAATGGGAAATTGTTACTGCAAGCATGCTGATTGCTCGGATGCGGGAGTCAGAGACACTGGCAATGTACTGCCAGCACCGGCAGTCCATCTTGGTGGTGCAATTTTTAACCTCACGCCTCGTCCTGGCGACGACGTCGACGTCGAGGTGGCCAGCGGCGACACTTCAACGGATATCCCTGCCTGCCCAGGCGTAACGCTTGGTAGCGGTCCGTCGGGTGTATTCGGTGTCAGGGATGTACGAGATATACGCCTGGATTCGCTGTCCCGGATGTAAGAGATATACGCCTGCGTCCGAGCAGACTATAACTTGCTTTGATTTGAGATATAGATGGTGTTTGATTTTGATTTTTGAATTTGGATAGAGCGGGAGCTGGGACTTCTACGAACCTGTAGTGCTGTGCATTGGGGGAGGGTCGGATGGGAACTTTTGGCGCCACTTGTTAGGAACACTATCATATGACCTAGGAGGGCTCAATAGTTATGAAGACTAGTAGTAGAACACAGGGGGGAATCTCTTATGTATACGGTCTCTTAGGTATTACAGGTAAACTGGTGAGGATAGCCGAACCAGGAATATCACCAGACTAGGATAAATCTGATAATCGTTCAGAGCCCCACCTACTTTTAACTAGCTTCGCTAAGTATTAGTTGGTATAACCCATCCTTCACCACAAACCCAATTAACAAAATACTTTGACCTTGGGTTTTGTAGCTCGCTTTCAGAAACACCAGCTATCCTACGTTAGCATTCTTTCTATTAGGAATATCAAAACTATGCAGATGATATTTATGGCATACCTTCTCGGTGCTCGGCTAAGTCTTCGATCCCAATGTCTTGATAGCCTTTGTTTGGCTACAGATATCAAGCGACTACGTGAGGAGAGGGAGTCTGTCAAGATATGCTAGGAAATCTGCGCAGTGGCTTTAGAGCACGTCAATAGCAGATTAAAAGTAAAGTCAGGAGGAGTTCAGATGAGGGGCGAGGACGAGAATTCTCAATCAAAGCACTTTCCTAGGCATACAAAAGGCCATTTGGTTGTGTCTCTGCAGGTGGGACATAACTTCCCGGATACGACAGGTCCTTCCAAACAAATTTCGATTGGGCCGTCCCTGGTTTTTAAAAACCTAGTATCGATACCCATAGACTCAGGATTAATTTTCCTTAGCTGGTTCCGTTCCAGTCTCCGGAGTGAGCTACTGCTGCTTTAACCTGAGCTGAGGGCGAGCATACCTGAGTTGAGCATGAGCAGAGCCTGGGCTCTGCTGCCGATGCTCATGACGATGTTTGGCGACAGGGGTCTGGTGGTACTAGATTTTTTATTTTGACACCCTTCTTCTTTCTTTCATCGCTTTTATTTTTTCAATATCACCATCTTTTCTTTCATCCCATTCATGAATATAACCGGCAAGTAGGTAATTGCTCTGTGTGCCTGCAGAGTGTAAGCGGAGGGAGTCATGGCCTTGTCCCTTTCTTTTAGAATTCTATAACCTCAGACTTTTAAGAACCACAGGATGACGCCAAAGCTGCAAACAGTTCCTTTGATTAATTTCTGATGCCGCGATAAGCAATGCATGTGTAGGGAAATGATCCAGCTTACCATTCCTCTGAATGGCAGTTTAACCGGATATGCTAATAGCACAAATTGTTATCGTTAACAGGTCAAAATAGGTATTACGATATGTCGCCGAACTTGGAATCATTACAATCGATCGTGGGAGCTAAGAGCTCAAATTTCATCGTGTTGAGACGCGCAGTTTGGCCTATAAATGTGGATGGGTTTTCACGGGTACGTCAATCGAAATCAAATTGTTCGCTGGGCTTGCGCGGATGTGGGAATATGTAGGTGAGGAGTGTTAGGTGGCTGTCGTTACGAAAACCACGTTACCTCAGCCTAATGGAATTGAGCCTCAACAGGTATTACCAAGAAGTTAATTATCTCAATCGATGGGAACCGAGCCTTAACTGCGCTCAACTGCTTTCAACTGCTCTCAACCAACCGTTGACGGCTTTGAAATAGGAAGCTGGCAAGATGAAAGCACTTTAAAATTATTTTAACTAGTCTAGTCAACGCCTCAACTTCAGCCAACCTAAGTAGTTGATTGTCTTCAATTTTTTCAAGACCAGAAACACACGTTAGCAATACTAGATCACGCACTTTCACGTATATTCAACTACATGACAAGACCTCTCTTAATCAATGAGCAATGGAACAAACTGGATTTCGACCTTTGAGTCAACTGCACAACCACGGAAAACGCTACATAAAGTCAGGCTATATAGATACAAAAAACTACGAGCTCGAGAAACAATCCCGCTCAAAACTATCAAATCAAAAGGAAGAGCCAAACGCGCAAAGCCCTACAGATGTAAGGAAACAAGACATAATCACGCTCAACATCAGCGAACAAGAAGAAAGCGATAGCCAACCATACAACGCGTACTCAATCGGCAGTCAGTCTAGTTCATAGTAATTGGCGGTGGGGTTCCTCCAATGATGATTCCAAGCACCGCTGGTGAAGCAATACTTATCCAAAACGGCATACAACTCTGGGTTTCTTTTAACCGTCACCTTATTTGCTGTAATCTGAAAGTCTGCCTCGAACCTTAAGCCCCCATCTTCTTGCAAGCACCACTCCACTACATCCATCCTTTCGTCTTGGATTGAAATCTGGCCCAAACATTCGCGAGTGTTCTCTTGAAGCACTCGAGCGGGCACGGAGTTCATGTCTTGGATCACGCGAACGGCAACTACGATGTCTTCGAGCGTGCTGTTGGGATCATGGTAGGTTTTGAAGACTTGTTTGAAAGGCTGGGGGTCTATTACGATGGGATGATCAGCTCGTTTGGTGGTGATTTGTGTTCTTATGAATAGAAAATACCTCCAATTTCATATGTCGATACAAAGCACTTGACTGCGTAACAGAAAGGGTTGAGATCTTGAATTCTGTTCTCGTTGGCGCGAATATCCCAGTGATTGGGATCGTTTATGTCTGGAATGGGATCGGGGAAGTGCGAGAAGAGGCGGTGGACGAGGTCGTCGATGGGGAGATTATGCTTCGTGTGGTTGATGGTTGCGGTTAGGCAGCAGGCATTTGGTGCTGGTCTGACAGTTATTGGTGGTGGAGCGCGGAGGGTACTCATGATTGAGTGAGTAGTTGAGATTTCGTATAGAGGTTTAATTTCAAAATGACTAGCCCAAGGTTTTGGATGGCTTCGAAGTTGGCAGTTTAATTTGTGGCTTACTCAGGTGAGTCTCAGGTCCTCAGGCGAGTCGACTGAGCCGAGGTGAGCCGAGGGTGCTGAGATTAGTGGCCAAAGATGATAGAAAAGCATGTGGAATTCTCTCTAATAGAGAGCGTATAAAGTAATAGGACAAATAGGGGCAGCGTGATCATAAGTACGCAAGTACTGAGATCTACGCTGTATAGCCTATATTTTTTAATATGTCCCCTACTCTAAAGCTTTATATTAAATTTTAATTACAGTATTTTAAGCTCTTTAACTAAGGCTTGTATTTTTTGTATTCTGACGTTAAGGCTCGTATTCGGGTTCTTTAGGCTTTATTAACTCCTATAATATAGCTTTCCCAGTTATATAGCGCGTACATCTTCCTCTTAGAGGAAGTTTAGCTACCTCGTAGTATTTTTGCTTACGTTATAGTATAAGAGTACCTTAATTAACTATCTTTAAGTCTTTTATGTGTTTGCATTCCTTTATAGTCTCTAAATGTGTTTATTATATTCATTTTTATATAGCCTCCACACCTAATTCTTCGACGGTAGGCTTATATAATCCTTATATTTTTTAAACGTAAGGCCTGGTAACGCCTTTATAAGTGCGTTTATTATATTATTATTCCCTAATACGTGTTATATAACTATTTTCTTAATAAAAACCATATTATTGCGTATGAAAAAGTGGCGGATGTCGATATACTTAAATTTAGGGGTAAATTTGCGCTTTTTATAAAGGGATTCCGTTATTGTATTATTAAGGTAAAGTGTCGGAGGTTTTATAAAAGTAATTCCTAAGTCTTTTTATAACTTTAGCATTTATATTACTTTTCTTAATTCGTCGTTAGTAGCTATTATCTTTAAATTTTTATTATTAAGGGCTGTCGACTTTTGAACGTTAGCAGATTAACTAGTGATTACGTTATTAAATTTGACTAGCCACGCCTAAAATGACTTTTTATTACTTTTTGTCCTTTATATAACATTTATATAATAATTAAATAGATTTTAATTAGCTGTATTTCTTTCATTATAAGTAATTCCGTCGTTAATTATAGCTTTAAAGTATTATAAGAACGGCTTTATATATTATAAGTATATTTCCGTAAGTTTTAATATATACCGTGTTAATTAATTAATAATATATACGATATCTGGCCTCGTTTAATTTAAGAGGTATATAACAGAGCTTGTAATTTATTATTAAAGTAAGGTCTTTTTAATATTTAATTAAGTTACGTTATCTCTGAGGTTCCGTAATACTATGCTTATAGTTGCTAGTAAACTGGTTTTATTCGTATTCGTTATATTAAACCTTTTTAACACTTTTAACGTATAAAAAAACTAATGTATCCTGAGTGTCTTTACTGACCGATTCCGTTTAATTTAAAGTCTTATAAAGGTAATTGCCGAGCTTAAGTCTTTGCTTTTTTATTTCTTTAGGATTTGATCTTTAAGGTAATTAACGTGAGGTTTTGAGCTTATAATTAATATATTGTCGACGAATATAAGTACGTACGCTTTTCTTGCTTTTCCTTAAAAGATAAAGAGATTTGAATTTATATTTAATTATATTAAATTAAACGTTGTCTTTATAGTTTCTTTTATTATTAATTATTACTTCTTAAGTGCTTGTTTTGAGCCGTAAAGGCTCCGCAAAAGCTTTAGATACGCGTTTCCTCTTCCTTTTAATTTTAAGTGTATAGTTTCGACGAAGTATTACGGTATTTTCATATATATTTCCTTTTTTAGTTTTGGATTTAAAAACGCGGTATTAATGTCGACGTAATTAGCTTTGTAATTGCATTAAGTAGCTAAAGCTAGTAATACTTTAAGTATTATCGGTCGTATAACGTTAGCGTAAGTATTAAAGTAGTCGCTATTATATTATTACTTAAAACCTCTTATTATAATACGTGTTTTTTTATGTATAAAGGAGTTATTTAAGTGTGTCTTATTACGAAGTATTAGCTTTGAAGTAAATAGTTTCTTTTTAATTAGTGGCTTTTTATATTGTATTTTATATGTTCTCGTAATGCGTAACGCGTTGTATTCTTTTTTAATTATAAGTATTTATTTAATTTAATTTTTTTATAAAGCTTATTTTAGCGTGATTAAGTCTTAAATTAGAGCAGTCGTGCTTTTAACTCTAAGAATTATAATTAACTCTTTATATACGCGTTTTGGCTTTAGTTGTCGTTTATATTTAGACTTTATAAGTTTAATTATAATATTAATTAATTATTAATTAAACGATTGCGTAATATTATTTCTTTACTTTTGTATAATAATATCGCGTGCTGGCCTCTTTATTAAAGGTCTTTTTATAAAGCCTGTTTTAGCGCCTGGCCTCTTTAAAGGGCTTTCTATAGAGCTTATTTTAGCGTTTAGTCTTTCTCTTAAAGCTTTTATAAGGCTTGTTTTAGCTTTTATTTTTTTAGAGCCTTTTTCAGCGTTTGGCCTCCTTTATAAAGGTCTTATAAAGCCTGTTTTAGCGTCTGGCCTTTTTAATTGAAGTCTTTTAGTTATATTAACTGGCCTTTTAACTTTTAGAGGTCTTATTATTGTTTTTATTTTACTTATAATTAGTTATATAATGTATTTATTAAATTTAACGTTAATAAAGATTAATTCTTATTAATTTTCTATATTTAATAATTTATATATATATAAATTAATTATTTTTATAAAAATATACTTTTTTAGCTATATTTTAAGCTTTAGTTTTTTAAGGAACGTTGCTTTTAACTTAAGTAGTTAAGCTTTTATATTAAATACTTTGTAATGCGACAGACTCGCTGGCTTTCCTTCTTATGCTTCTAGCGGAGTTAGGCCCTTTACCCCTTAGTATAATAATGCTTTTGTCGGTCTTTTGTTTTTGAGCTTTGTAACGTGTTTTACGGCGTAGTATTATAAGCTATTTAATTGTTTTGGGTTATATAGTATAAATCTGACGATTTTTAATAATTAATATATTTAATACTTTAAGACTTCGTTAAGCGATTGTTTATATAATAGCGACGACTTTGATTGTATTTTAAGTTTTTGTAGCTAGCGTATAAAGGCATTTCTAAACTCTTTTTTACTATTATTAGTTCTTTAATATATAATAACTTGTCTATTTTAAAGCTTTAATTAAATCTTTAATAACTTGATTTTCGGTTATATTATAATAGCGGTTTTGTTCTTAAGTAGCCGCACCTAATATATTTTAGTTGCGTTATTTACGACGACTAAGTAGTACTTATACCTCTTAATTGATTAGCACTGGATTCCTGAAATATCGGCGTATAGCCGGCGTAGTGGTATATTAGTTTTAGTATTGGTCTTTTTAGTGAAATGCTCTTTTATTTTATCGGCTAAATATAATTCATAGCTCTTTTCCTTCTTATAGATTATCCGCTTTCTTAGCTTTATCCCGTATCCGAATGCTGCTTTTAATTTAATCATTTCCTAATAGTTTATATAGCTAAGACGCTTATGGATTAGGTCTAGTATCGTTTCCTGATTTTGGTCGTCGTATGAGCTTTTTATAATATGTGTTTCCGGCATTAGCACTTCCGACGTATTTGCCTCCGGAGTTAAGTCTAAGACGTAAAGACTATCGGTTTTCGTTGCAGAGAATATTAAAGTATTATTCTTATAATATCTAGCCCTTATATTATTAAATATTATGCTGATTCCGTCCTTTATAAGTGCTTTAATCGACAGTAGCTTAGTACTTTTAAAGTCAGGCATATATTAGACGTTATGTAATATCATGCCATTGATTTGCACGTCTTTATAGCCTTCCGTTAATGAATATTAATTATTAGTTATTTTTACTTGTTTGTTTCTTTAGCGTTTGAGGGTCATAAAGTCGGCGTATATATTAGAGAAGTGTTTAATAGCTCCGGAGTCAAATTTCTATTAATTTGCGGTCGTTATTAAGCTGTAGGCCTTTTGCACTTCTTCTGTAAAATATATAATGTTAGTGTGGTGTAGAAGTAGATTAAAGCACTGTGAGCAGTTATAATTGAATTAAAGTAATTAATTATTATTTTAAAAGCTCTGAGAATTAGAAGAAGACAGTTGTTTTCTTAAAGGCGGTCTATAATAGTAGAACTTAATTAGGTCACGTGTAGTGCTAAGAGAGCAGCTGCCCGTGCTTATACGACATACCCCCTAGGCAATTAATAATAATAAGTCACTATTATTATAATTAACTGTATTAAGCGAGAGTAAATAATAAAAAAGAATTAAGTAAATAAATTCACTTATATACGGTAATTAAGTAAATAACCTGACTATATAAACTAACGATTTTCCTATTAAACCTGAACCTATAAACACTCAATAATACATAAATCAACTGCTCTCGATCTACTACTTAATTAATTCATTAATTAATCGATTAATTAACTGCTCTTTTTAATATTATAAGTGTTTTTAAGCGCTCTGCCAGAATCGTTATAATAGAACGACGATCTGCTTGCTAAAGCAAGGTGAGTGGCTCGATTTTCGATTTATTAGTTTCGATTTATTAATCGGAGATCGACTAATTAAAGATTAATTAATTAAAAAATAACCGCTGACTTATAATAAATTAAGGCTATTATTAATAATAATAAAAAAGTCGTCGTTAAGGCACGACTGTCGGCTACTCCCGTCCTCGCCCCCGCTTCTCGCCGTGCCGTTGCTACTCCCCGGGCTCTAAAGCAGCTAATAAGTACTTGTATAATAGTTTATTTAAGTTATATTAATAACGTCTTTTAAATAAAAGATAACGGTTAATATTATAATACCGTTAAAAAGGGTGCTCGCTATTTCGCTTACTCGTCCGGCTACAAGTGCGTAGTTGCTTTTACTGCTGCTTAGGCTCCTTTCCTTATATATTATAATACGTTAAAAAATAAAGTTAATAAAAAAGTAAGTTAATTTAATTACTTTTTTCTCGCTTTTTAATTTATTATTAATTTTTTTTTTTTTTTTTAAGAATTAAAGTAATTAAGAATCCCGGTTTATGCCGCTCTTAAGGGTAATAATATTAATAGAATTACTGCTGCTGGCGCTATTATTAGTTTTAGTAATAAAATTGCTTTAAGAGTTATTAATAAATTTAAAAGTAATAATAAAAATAACAATAATAAAAAGAACGGTAAGTTATTCGCTTTATTTTTAAAAAATTAAACTAATTTAGTTAATTTCTTAAAAAAAAAAAGAAGAGCCTTTAGCTATTTTTATAACTTATACTTATATTACTAAAAAGAAGATTACTGCCGCTGCAGGTATTCTCTTTATTAAGAAGAGTAATAAAAGAGTAATTAATTATCTTATTATTACTGCTACTATTAAAGCTGCTTGCGCTGCTGCTATTAAAGCTGCTACCGGAGCTGCTCGCGCTTATAGTCTTAACTTTAATATTCTAGCTTTTTAAGCTATATTTACTCGTAGAGTTATTTTTACTTTTGAGTAAGAGGCTTAAGTTATTCGCGTTAAGGAGTTAGTTAATGTAATAATTAATACTTTAAGCGAGCTAGTTCGGGAGGTTTTAAGTCTTTTACTTTTTAATAAATAAGTTATTCTTTTATTTTTTAAGACTTAAGAACTTCTTATTTTTTAAGTATTCTTTTATATTTTAAAAACTAAAGCTTGTATTTGCTTTTGAATTAAAGAATCGTTAAGAGTAATTAACTTTTTAAAATATAGTAATTTATACTCTCGAGCTTAGTTAATTTCTAATAAAATAAAATTATAAATGAAAACTTATAAAAGAGAATTTTATAAAAGAATATATAATAATATAAATAAAGCTCTTTAATTAAAAAGTAAATTTATTATATAATTACTTTAAGAATAAATAAAAAGTAAAAAATATATATAAAAAACTGCTTTAAAACGAGTCTTTTAAAAGAATTACTTTAATTAAGCACGAACATTTACTAAGTTAATAAGAGTAATAAATACTTCAAATTTCTGCCGAAAAAGGTTTTTAATAAATCTATTAACTGGCATATAGCTTATAAGAAGATATTCTATTATAAAAGTGCCCTTTTAAAACTCTTAGCGTAATTACATATTCTGAATATTAATATGGCGCAACTTAGTAAAAATACGCTAATTTTTACTAACGATTAACCGAATCGTTTATTAATTATTATAAAAAATTATCTAAACTGCTTTTATATTAAAGCGTAATTCTTAAAAGAATTACTAAAGTGCTATAAGTTCTTTACTAGTGCGCTCAATTTTAAGAAGCTTTACTTATATTATAAATATAATAATTATATTTTATAAAGCTATTTTTTAAAAAATTAAACCTTTAAAAAGTATGAAAATATATTTATTAAAAGATCGCCTTATTTCGATATTATTCGCAAAAGAAGCATTTAATATTATTATAAGGTAAGAGTCGCGCAGCTTATAACTATAAGTAATCGCTAAGAAACAAGTGCCGAAAAAGTAATAAATTATTTAATTAATTATAGCTAAGTGCTCTCGAGAAAGATTAATTAAGAAATGAAAAAGCCTTAAAGTAATAAAAGCGACGTTTACGCGTAATATAATTATAGTATAAAGTATTAATTTAATCTTTTCTTAAAATTCCTTAATTTAAATTAAAATGGCTTATTTTTAATTTTTTAATAGCTCGACTTGAGGTAATAGTATATTTAGGCAGTTTTTATTTATTAACTCAAATTAAAGAATAACCTTTTGAATATAAGTATTATATATTAAAGAGATAGTCTTCGTTAATTAATCTTTAATAATACGAACGCCTAAAAACTATTCCGTTTATTTTCTTTTAATAAACTTATATACTATATTCAAGCCGTCGATAATTAATTTGGCGTCTTTAAAAGCTAAAGTATAATAAAGCACTTAAATATCGTTAATATAAAATATCACAAATATTATACGTTATTTGTTTATAAATATATAAAGCTCCTCTTTATAAGCGATCAATCCTAAAGTTATTAAAATATAAGTGAAGTTATTATACTATAGCGCCGGTAAGTCCCTGAGTCCGTAAAGTGCGCGATTAATTTCTATTATTATTCCGTCTTATTTAAAACCGTCCAGTAAATAACAGCGTACGCAAGCACTTATCTTACTTTATTTAGCGTTAATAAAAGCATTTATTATATTAAATTAAATTATTTTTAAATTAAATTAAATTATAATAACTATAGCGGTTCTGAAGGAGCGAATAATTAAAGTAGCTATATATGTTAATAAAATTGACGTTTTAAGTTATAAGTCTCCTCTTACAACGATTCGAGAGCGACAGCGGGTTAAATACCTTAACGAATCGACTTTAGTATAAAATACTTATTTTAAGGGAATTAGTTACTCGGTAGTAAAAGTATATTTAACGACTTTTTAATAATTGCGCGATTTAAAGTTAATAATTTCTTTAATAGCGTCGGCTCGGAAGTGCTTTTTTAATAAGTAGTCCTTAAGGTTTTTTTAATTTAATAAGTCTTTAAGTATTTATAATTAATAAATCCGTAAGAGCTTAATTAATTATCGAATTTCGATATTTTTAAGTATAAACGCTAATATAATAGCGTAAACTACGCTTAAGTCTTTTCCGTCTTTTTGTATTAATTCTTGATTAAGCCAGAAAGTCCTTAGAAAATCCTCTAAGTGCTCGCGGTTACTTAACGGTTATAATAATTTCGTAATTAGCTCTTTAATAATTATTATATAAACGCTTCGATTCAGTTTCGTTATTTTATTACTGACTTAAGTCTTTCGACTTTTATTAATTACTCGGTCTTTTATTCTTTTCCTTTTAAGAGATTTAAGTAAGCCGGAATTTAATTTAATTAAAGCCGGGAGTAACAAGCGTAAACTTAACTTTCTGTCTTTTTTTAATTTTAATAATTACAGATGCTCTTTATACTTAATTACTTAAAATAAAGCTTTTAATTACTTAAAGCCGATACTTCCTTTAAGTGCTCCTCGACGCTTAAAACCGCGCTCTTAATCGTATAACTTTTTAAAGTAAATTATAACTTGTAATATCGACTTCCGCTTAAGACTTATATTACTCTAAAAGTTTAATATATTACGTAAGACACTTCTTTTAATTGCGCTTTTAAACGCTAATTATTTTAAAATATCGGCTTATTTTAAGATTTAATTAAGATACTCGTGAATAAGAAGTTTAATACTTTTTTTTAACTAAATTACTTCCGAGTTCTTATTAACAAGCGGCTAAATAAAGTCAAGAATTATTAAATTAACTAAAAGTAACGTATTTACTTTTATTAACTTAATTAAAAGAGGAGTAAATAACTCTACTCCCGAGCTTAAAAGCTTAATTAAAGGTTTTAATATTCCCGAGCTTATAAACTCGTCGACTTCTATAGCGCTTATTACTTCGCTTAATTATTCTTTATTTAAAGTAATAAACGGTGTTTTTGATTTTAATATATTAAATACGCTTAATCGGTTAATTATAATAAAACTAACGTCTTAATCTTTCTTTTTTTCTTTTAATATTTCCGTAAAATCCTTTAATATTAAGCGCGGCTAGCCGACCGCTTTCTTCATATTTAAAGAGCTTAAATAAAAGAGAGTTTCGTTAAAAGTAACATTCCGAGTCATTATTATACATTATAATTAAAGCATTTAAATTCTATAAATATTGAATAAGACGTATTTAATTAAGTAATTAAAGTATACTTATAAGTTGACTTTAAAAGCTCTCTTTTAGCGGAGAGCTTCTCGGTTTTTAATTATAAAGTAGGCTCTATAGTTATACGTATATAAGTTATTTTAATCAGGCCGTAAATCGGTTATTAACTTTAGCGTGAGCTTAAAGTCGTAATACCGAAAATATTATTTAAATCAGGCTTAAAATACTTCGTTCGGACTCTTAAAGCCTTTACGAGCAGATAGACTTATATTATAAAAAACGATTGCCGCTATTATTAATTCCGTCTAAAGCGCTTAAAGTAAATTGACGGAGAAGCGCATTTTAATTGATTTATCGATTATTTCTTTGCCTGCGCGCTTAACTCTTTTATTAAGTTAGTATATATGTAAGGAGATAAATTTAATATTAATATTACTCTTTTTATATTACTTTTTATATTTAATTAATTTATTAATTCTTATAATTAAGGTGTCGTTATTTTGGCGTATTTTATAAACCGAGAGCCCGAATTAGCGTCTCGTTTACGCCTTAAACGGTTTAAGAGTATTTAAGACGGTGATTAACTTTTTAATTTTTAAAAGCCGCTTATAGAATTTTTTATTATATTCGTCCTTAATTAATAAAAGCCAGTTATTTTCGTTAAATTTTATTAAAAAATCGAATAAATCCTAAGAAATACGATAAAAAAGACAAGTAACTATTCTTTTTAATTAACGACGACTTATTACTTATTATACTATAGCTATTATATAATACTCGCATTTCAACCGAATTAAATCTTAAATTTCGACGTTACGCGTAATTTTTATTAAGTTTTCTAAAGCTTTTTTTCCTAAGTAACTTACGCGCAGATACTATAAGTAAGCTTCGTCGACTCGTAGCTTTAAATATCGTCTACTCGACTAAAAACCTTAGCAGATATTCCTCTTTAGCATTAAAAATATTAAAAAGCTATAATTTAAGCGAATTAAAATACGGCGAGTAATTAAAAAAACCAAAAAGTAATTAAAAAGCTTATATTTAAAGAAAGCTAAATTAAATTATTATTATAATTGCTTTAAAACCAGACTATCTTTAATTATTCCCGTACATAAAGTATAATTTAAACTATTATATTAAACTCTTACTTATAAAAGGCAAGCTTTTAAAATAATATTAATATTAAAGCCTTTAATAATAGCGACGTTCGAAAGGATTAAATCGCTTATATTCGGTCCGTTAAAGCCGTGGAAAGCACTTTTAAAAACTCGAGTACCGCGGCCCTTAATTATTAAGCTTAACGTTCCGGCCTTAACGCTATCGTCCGTAATAAATTTAATAAAGCTTTTAAGAACGAAAAGAGCTTTTGAATTTATTAAATAAATAACAGCTTTATTATTAAGTAAAATACTCTCTGCGAGCGGATAGCGATCTATATTTATAATAGCGTATACTTCCGTAATAGCGAGAGCTTTATCGAGAAATTCAAGGCTTATAAAATAAGCTTAAACGTTTTTAAGGTATTTTACTTTTATTAAAATAGCTAGTTTTAGAGCTATAAAAGTTATTAGTACTTAAGTAGAAAAGGAATTACCAAAAGGTAGTCCGGAAGCTAATTACGCTATTAATAATATATTTTCGTTAAGTTTAGCAATTTCTCGGCGGAAGTTAAAGAAGTCGCTCTTTAATCGGAGTCGAGTCTCTTTAATTTCCTTTATTAATAATAAGTTCCTAAGGTTACTCGCCGTCGAGCCGTTATAATAATACCGAAGTTTATAATAATTAATAGCCTTATAATAGTAAAAGTAATGCTTATACGGGCAAGTATTTACTCGCGTATTTAGCGATTAATTTTATTAAACCGACAGGATTACGGAAGTATTTAATTTTCTTTTAAGAGTAATATATAAGCTTATTGTCTTTTATTATTTAAAGGCTATAAGTAATTCCTCGTTAAGAGTAAATAACTAATTAACGTAATTAAGTAAAAAGTACTAGTTTATTACTTTAAGAGTATTATTTTTTAGTAATTCAGAATAATATTCGCGCGCTTATTCCGGTACGAGCTTCTCTTGCACCGCTTTAATAAAGTTAAGTATTATTAGCGGTCCTTTAACGTTTAATAAATCGTATAAAAGAGTATTTTAATAAGCTGCTCTTTATTTTTAAAGCTATTCCTTAAGATTAACTCGCCTTACCTTAATAATAGCGAGCTTTTTCTTATAAGTAAACTGTATTAGCGTACGAGTACTTATTTCTAAAAAGGCGTAATCTCTTTTAAAGATTCAGAAAAGTAATTAAAAAGTCTATAACTTTAATTAAGAGTCTCCGTTTATTATTTTAATTAATTATTCTTTTTCTATACGAGCTTATTCGTTTTCGTATTCCCTAACTGCTCCTTAGTAAATAAAAGAATTAATTATCTCTTAAATCTATTTATAAGCTGCCTTATAAGCTCGAGCCTTTTCCGTTTATTATACGAGCTTTTTTATATATTCTTTTATAAGAGTAATATATATTAAAGCTATATTTTTAATTATAGCCTTTATCGGTGGTATTACGCTCGGCTTAAGGCCTTTTTCTATAAGGTCGCGAATATCTTCGTTTTACTTCGCTTAAGCCTGAAAGTTGTGCTTAATAATTTCTTTATTTTATTATATTCTTAAATTATTTAGCAATAAGGGTTTCGGTTCGGCGTCGAAAAGGTTAGGAGCAACTAATAACGTAAGGTCTATTGAATTCTATATTTTATAAAAGACATAAAAGGATTTAAACGTTTAATCTAAGGAGTTTAAGTGCGCTTATCGTAATTAAGAAGAGTTCGATTATTTAAAGAAGAAGCTGAAGTTAAATCTATTATAATAAAAGAGTTGCTTTTATGAACTCCGAGTATTCGATAAGAGAAGAAGGACTGGAAAGGTATTAAGTCTAGTTGCTCGGCTTTTATACTCGTTTAAAATGAAATTAAAGAATTAATAAAAAATAGCGGTATAAATTACACTTTATAATAAGGTAGAAAACTCTATAACGTATAATAAATGCTTTTCACTTATAAACTTGCCTTATAAGCTTTATTTAAATTAATAGCGTATAAAGGGAAGAATACTAACTTAATAGCTTTATTAACAGGGCTTATAACTATGGTGTAAAAGTGAATTAAAGCATTATAAGTAGTTATAATTAAATTAAAGTAATTAATTATTATTTTAAAAGCTCTGAGAATTAGGAGAAGATAGTTGTTCTCCTGAAAGCGGTCTACAGTAGCAGAACCTAATTAGGTCACGTGCAGTGCCAAGAGAGCAGCTGCCCGTGCCTATACGACAGTTAGTAAACGTGAAGTAAGGTTTGAAGGTCTTTAATTAGTTTATTGTAGTTATATTAGCTGTCTCTTTGCCTCTGCATTTGTTCTTTTAATAGCTAAACTTTTTATACTTTGCGTATTAATTCCTGTCTAATTTTATAGTCTTTTTTACTCTTCTTAATGCGTCTTTATAGTCTTTAGTTACTTTTCTACCTTTTTAACCTCTTTTACTTTTGCCTTTACCTTTATAGCCTCCATAGCTTTTACTCTTGCCTCTGCTTTTATTTGCTACTTAATTAGCTTTTATTATAATTAATTCTGTAATTGGCATTACTTTTAGCTTGTCTTTTTATTATAATTAATACTTAATTAATTAGTGAAGCATTGCTTTTAAGTCTTTAAGGTTATTTTGTAGTGCGCTACGCATTATTTTCTAATTTCTTAACTTTAGTAGTAATATAATTAGCTTTGTCTTAATATTGGCATCGGTAAATAAATGAGTATTGCTAAAGAGCTTAAGTTTATACTTCCGTAGATAAGAGACGTAATCGTTAGCACTCTCGATAGACGGGTTATATATTTCTTTGCTTAACTCTTTTTTAATATTAGTTATATGTTAAGCTTTAGACGAATGGGTAGTCCCTGCGGCTTAAAGTGCGTCTTATAGCACTTTTATATTCTTAGCGTTTATAAGATTTTAATACTTTTTAAATATAATTGTAAAGAGATTAAAGACGACGATTTTCTGAGCTTCCTTTTGCTTTTTTCTTTAAGCTAGTTAAAGAGACGTTGTTGCCGGTAGTGCTAGAGGGTTAATTACTTATTTTGAAATTCCGGCGGCAGTAAGCTCTTTTTAAGTCTTTAGCTTTTATTCGTAAAAGTTATTGTAGACTAGCTTTAACGACTTAGTCGATAATTCCAATGATTTTATATAACTAGTATAACAGAGAATTAAAAGGTCAATAGTTAATTTAATAGAAGTGTTATAGAGGCTTGATTTAATTCGTAAATAAAGTGTATAACGTATAACGTATATTAAATTAACTACAGTAAGTGTTAATTAATTTTAAGTAATATTAAGGTTAATTTCTAAATAATTAAAATTACTATTATAATAGAAAAGCATGTGGAATTCTTTTTAATATAAAGCGTACAAAGTAATAGGACAAATAGGGGCAGCGTGATCATAAGTACGCAGGTACTGAGATCTACGCTGTACAGCCCATATTTTCTAATAAAAGAGAATGCATGAACCTGCTTCACGACCTCCCCTACCACTTCTACCACTTCTACTACTCCCTCTACTTCGATGATCTCCATATTAGGATTGGTTATGCTCTCAAGGCTAGCAAATAGGCTTTGCAGATCTTCTACCCACGCCTGCTTTCTTCAAGTGTCTTTGTGTTCTGATCGATCGACTGTGAATCGTATCAATGCGAACCCCCCAAATATGCTCCTTCGTCTTATCTACCTAACGGCCTCTGACTTAAATTAATGCACATTGTGCGCGCTTCTTTCTCATTGAAGCATCTCCTCAATTCATCATACGTACCACTCAGCTTCCACAATACGAGCCCCAGCCTTGCGACCTTCGGCGAAATGTCTATCGGCAAGATTTGTACCGCACTTGGTCCCGGTCTGGGGATGTCGGGGTAGTATTACCTGGTAGTATTACCTGGTGTGGCCTAAGTTCCCGGTTCTGGGGACGTTCGAGGTAGTACTACCTAGTAGTATTACTTATGCATGACCAGGTCCCGGTCTAGGGATGTCGGAGTAGTACTACCTAATAATATTACCTATACTTAATCAGGTCCCGGTTCTAGGAACGTCGGCGTAATACTACCTAATAGCATTACCTATATATGATTAGGTCTCAGTTCTGAGGACGTCGGATCGCGCAAGAAAAGTATTACTAAAGCAATTCTTACGCCGACGATTAAGATAATAGGGTAAGCCGCTAATTCTGCCTCGGCGCCTAGTAGTGGTCTCTTCGAACCAGGGTGCACAGCCACAAGCGTCTGGAAATAAACTCCGCTAAAAATAACAAACTCCCAGTTCGCATTCTCTTAACTAATTTAAATTCGACTAAACTTTGCCTATTACTATCCTTAAAGTTCGCCAAGCCTATTAATACTATTGTATTTCTAGTCCTAGGGCAAGCGGCAGGTTCACTTTTTAATTTAAAGTTAAACCCCTCGGACTTAAGTAAATATTACTTAAAAACAATTCCCGGTTCAAAACTCTAGGAAACTCGGGGTAATATTACTTAATAATATTACCTAATAGTTTAATATAAGTATAACTAACCCCCCAGTACTAAAGAACTTTAAGTAATATTACCTATAGTGTAACCTAAGTATAAGCTAATATCCAGTTCTTAGTTCCCGGCTTTAAAGAATTCTAAGTAATATTACTTAATAATATTACTTAATATAGCTTAAGTATAGCCAGTTCCGTTTTAAGGACCCTTTAAGTAATTACTTATAAAAACTGAGATTTAATATCTTATAAACTACGCAATTAATTAATTATAAAAACGTCTCCTACTTAAGCGAGGCGCGATTAAGGGGTTATGCCTCGCCTTACATATCTTATAAAAAAGAAAGGTTAAATAAAATCGAAACCTACCATTTACTCTTAATAAGGACCGGTTTACTTTACCGCTTTAAAGGACAAAGTTCTCATATAATAGTCGACGTAAATCTAAAGAATATTAAAAGTGTTCTATTATGTTTGAAGAACCATTCGACATAGACGGATTTACTCCTAAAATATAGGCACGTGTCGCGAACTATTCTGTTACTTTATTTTCCTAAACACTGTCTGCTAACGGGCATAAACCTTTAAATTATAGTCATGACTTTAATGAATATATCGAGAAGACTTTTGTAAAGGAATTTAGCAAACTATCGATTAACGACTTACCTCTAGTATTATACATTTACTTAACCGGTTTAGCAAAAACAAAATCAAGTAAAACGGGAAGGCAAAGAAAGAGACTGCTTCTCATAATAAGTGTTAAAAAGGATTTAATACTTAGGCAAATATATTAAGTAATTAATAACTTAATAAAAGATAATATATTAAATTATTTTCTTAAAAACCGTCTAGTAATTGTTAAGACTTGGACGTTTTTGCCGTCGATTATAGCTATAACAAGCGTTAATGAGTCCGTCGTCGTTGCGTTCAATTTAATATACTCTTTAAGTCGGATTAAAGATTATAAACGCCTTAACTTAAGGTTTGCTTATATTTAATTAAATAATATAATTAGGACGCTCGACGCAACAGCGGAAGTTGTTTACACTAATGCATATTTTTATTTTAAATCTAAGTTATCGGAAATCTTAAGTCGTTAATATGACGATAAGTGCACTTAAGAGCTTCTCAGTGAGTCAGGGAATCCAGGGGTTCAGGGGTAACCAAGTCATGCGGAGTCGGACTAGTACCGGAGGGGTTTTGGAGAAGTATATATATATGAACTCACGCTCCTTCTATTCCTTTATTTTCCCTTTTTTCTTTATCTTCTTATTTCCTTTGTAATAAACCTATTAGCTCTCGATAGCCTCAGTTAAAATATTACTATAGACTTCTTATATCGCTTTCTTAGCTAATATCGTTATATTAAACAAGAAGATTACTTCCGCCGAAAACAGCTTTATAATATTTTATTAGAGATTTAATTATTAATATTTTAAAAAATTAAGATTTTAGAAATCTCTTAATAATTAAGAATTAAAGTTTAATTTAGTACTTCGCAATTAATAACGCCTAAAGCAGTCTTTGTTAATTACGCTTTAAATAACCCTTTTTATATAAAGGCCGTTATAAATAGATTTTAAAGAAGTATTTTCATTATATCTAGAACTTTATTATTCAAATACAAAACCTTCCTAAATCTGCCCTGAATTAGATACTTATTTTTATTAAGATTTATTATATTTTAATTAATTCCTAAAAACCTTATTAAATTAAGTCTTTTAGCTGCTACGACCTCCTTAAGAGCGCTTCTTAATTTAAAAATACTTATTACTTCGCCTTTTAAACCTAGCGTCGCTACCCAAAAGAATAAAAGCAAGCTCGAGACGACATAAACTATAATAATCTTAACGTTTTAAAAGGATTTTTTAAGCCGTTAACGATTAAATTAAGAATTAAGTAAATAAGCAAAAAGAATTTTAATCTAGCTTTATTAAAATTAAGGTTATATTTGCAGCTCTTACTATCCTTCGGCTTAATTTCGTATAAGTTAACGATAATCCTAAAAGAGACCTTATTCTTTCTGAGCCTTTCGAACCACTTTAGAATTACTTACGAACTCTTACTCCTTTTTTACTTCGATTAGTGGAATTTAATAAAAGTTCGCTAAAAAGTTATGCCTTTTTTACTCCCGGAGCTTATTTAAGCTCGTTTTGGCTTTTTAAGATTTAATTAACGGAGAAGATTATTTTATTAAATAATAGCTCGGACTTCTTATTTAAATAATAACGCGCTTTAGTTTAAGACCGCTTAAAAGTTAACGTTAATTTTTACTTAATAAAAAGAGCTCGTCGTGCTCTTATTTAGGAATTAATTATTAGAACGGCATAATCTTATTTAAAATCTTAATATTTTTCGGAAACTTATTTTTTTAAAATTATTAAAAAGATAATTATACTTTAAAATCTTACTTTTTAACTGGCTATAAAGCAAACGAGTTCCGGTCTGCTTTTTACGATTTATATATAAATCTTTATTTTAAGGAAACCTTTATTAAGTTTAAAATAAGATTTTAAAGCGTTATTATTTAAGATAGCGTCGCTAAGTCGGAATAATTCTTTTACATATAATAAAAGCTTACTCTTAAGTTATAAGACGAGACTTTTATTATTAAACTAACTTAAGAAAATAATTATAATAAAATAGTTTCTTATTTTATTTCGTTAGACTTAAAGAACCGCCGGAATTATATACTTAATTCAGATTTTATTTTAACTCGCACCTTAAATATAACCCAGAAGCCGTCCGGTTCGAGTCAGATTACTTTTTTTATTTAAACGCTTATTTAAAGAATTACTTCCGCTTATTAATTTTCTTTTACTTCGTTTTAACGCTTTTTTACTTTTTAATAATAGTTTACTTCTTTTTTACCGCGCTAGAAATCTATATATTTAAGGCTTTAGACTTTTATAAGCGATAATTTAATTAAGTATTATAATTATTATAAAAGCAACTGCTCTAAGATTCCTAAAGTTTAACTCGTAAACGAAGGAATTGAGGAAGAAGGCGTAAAATTAAAAGAAAAGTAAGAAGAGTTATTAAAAAAATAAATAAAGGAAAACGAAAAAGCTTAAGGAAAGACTCTTTCTTAAGTTTACATAAATATAATCTATTAAAGCTTAATTTAAATTCTTTTATAAAAAGAAAGTAATTCTTAATCTCTTATATTATTAATATAAATAAATATAACGTTATACTTTCCGCTTTAATAAATACTAAAGTAAACAATTACTTCTTCGTGAATCGGACCCTTTTCGTGCGCCTTTCGGAAGCCTTAAGAGTAAATATTCTACCCTTTCCTTATATTATTTTAATTTATAATTTCCAGAATTCCGTATAAAGCCACGCCTTTTATTATATACGTCTTTACTTAATAATAAACGATAAACGCGTATATAATTGCTTTTTTATTATATTTAACTTAAAAAACTAAAATATAATAATTAACGTTAAATAAATAAAACGCTTCCACGTTAAACTCAATTTGGTTAATAACCGTCTTATATAGCCCTCCGTATACTTACGAACTCCCTGTTAAACAAAAGAGTTAGTTATATTACTCTTTATTAAAGTTAAAGCAAAAACTATTAGTTATTATTAACTAAATATTAACCGATATAATACGATTATGAATTAAATTAATCGAAGATAACGGCATTACTAATTCGCTATTAATTATATATAAATATCGACGTTATTAAAGAATCCTTTTAAAAGACTAAAACTAAAAACAGCTCCGGAACTCTTATTATTAAAGCCAGTCGGAAAACTAAAAGCAAAAAAGCCTCGTTTACGACTACGCTATCGCCCGGAACTTATTGCAACTTTATAAAAAACTTCTTTTTTTATTTATAAAATTAACGCAAACGTATTTTATTTTAATATAAAAATAAGAATACTGAATTCTTTATAATTAATATTTATAAAATAGACCGAGTCTTATAAGAAAGATATAAAAAAAGGATCCGAATACTTTCCGGATTATAACCGAAAAGCTTTCAAAATAATATTAATTTCTTAAAAAAGCATTTTCTAAAATAAAGTTAAATATTTTATTACCTCATCGATATTATAATTATAAAATTTAATTAAAAGCTTTATTACTTAATTCTTATTCTCTTTTATATCGTTAATTAATAAAGGAGTTAAAAGTATTAAAAGAATACTTCTTAAAAAACCTTAATAAAGAGTTTATCGAGATAAGTTAAAGTTCCTTCGCCTTTCTTATTCTTTTTATAAAAAATAATAATAGAAAATTACGTTTTTATATTAATTATTATCGTCTAAATACGTTAACGCGAAAGGACTTATACCTTATACCGAGAATCGACGAGCTCCTCTCCCGCATATCGAAAGCTAAAGTATTTATTAAACTCGATATTTAGGCTGTATTTAATCGCATTTAAATAGACCCCGAGTCAAAAGAATATATAACCTTCCGCATAAGGTATAAAACTTATAAATATAAAGTATTATCTTTCGGACTTTATAACGGATTAAACACTTATTAACGTTATATAAATAACGTATTATTAAACTATTTAAACGACTTTTATATAATATATTTTAATAATATCTTAATTTACTTGGAATCGATAGAAAAATATAAAGAATACGTTAGAATAGTTTTAAGACGACTTATAGAAATTAGTTTATAAGTTAATATTAAGAAATGTGAATTTTATATTACTTATATTAAATACTTAAGTTATATAATAATTATAAAAGGAGTTAAAGCAAATCTAAAGAAAGTAAAGCCGCTACGTAATTAAAAATATCTTAAGATTATTATAATAATAAAGTCTTTTTTAAGGTTTTACGGCTTTTATTAATAATTCATTCGCAACTTTAGACTTATCGCAAAGCTTCTCTCGACCTTTATCTAACTTACAATTCCTTGAAATTAAACGGAAGAATGCGAGAAAGCCTTTAAAGAATTACGGAATTAATTATTAATTATATAAAAGATTTACTATTTTAATTCCGATTTGCCGACGTAACTAAAAACTGACGGTTTTAATAAAGTAATTACAGGCGTGGTCTTTTAATAATACGCTAACAAATTATAATACCTCCTAAGATTTTATTTTTACGTCTTAAATAACTATAAGCCTAATTAGGAAATCCATAATAAAAAACTTTATGCTATTATAGAATCGTTCTATAAATAACGTCTTAAATTTATATTCATTTAGATTAGACTCGGAGTATATTCGGACTATCGATCCTTAGAATATTTTATAATAATAAAAATCCTTATAAATAAGCAAGCTCGATGGATAGAATTCTTATCCGACTTTAATTTTTAGATTATATATACGCTAAATAAACAGAATTAAAAAGTTAATATTCTCAGCTAAAGAGAGCAAAACTTAAAAATTTAAAAAAAAAAGTAAAATTAAATAGCCGATTTAAAATCTTATTTGCGCCTAATTGCCTTAACCTTAAAATCAACGCGGAATTAATAAATGAGTTTATAACTAACGTTATTTTTATTTTATTTTCTCTTCTCGAAAGCGGAAGACGTCATTAACGATTTAACTTTAAAGCTATTTAAAAGCTTATTTTACCTTATTAAAAAGCTCTATTAAAATAATTATAAGTCTTTTACTAAAGAACGGAAGTCTTTACTTAAAAATTATATAATAAGAAACGAACTCTTATGCTTTAAAGAATGTTTATATATATAAAGGAATACCTCGTTATATATTAAATTAATCCGAGAAGCCTACGACTAGTTATTTATAATATATCTTAATAAAAAGAAGACTTATTAGCTTTTTACTTTTAAGTATTACTAATTCGGAATAAGTTCGGATTGCTTTCGGTATATAAGAAATTACAGAGCTTATTAATATTCTTACTTTAAATAAACTAAGTAATAAGAGTTCTTATATCTTTTACTTATTCTTATATACTTTATATAACACTTATATATAAATTATAAGGATTTCCTAAAAGATAAGCACGGTTTTGACCGAATCTTAATATTTATTAACCGCCTCGAAAAGGATTCGGTTATAATTCCTTATTATTAAGATATTAACGCTCGTAATATTATTTAATTATTTATTTAATAAATTTACTGATTTGGATATACTCCGAAGACGATTATATTTAACCGCGGCGCTTAATTTGTTTTCTTCTTTTAAAAAGAATTCTGCCGTATTATCGACGTTAAAATTAAGCTTTTTATAATGTAGAGGGGAAAATACTAAGCACATAATAAAAGGGTAATAAAATAAGTACCGGAGGGTAAACGTAGGAAATACTCATTTAACGAATACTAAAGATATTATATATATAAGAAGTATAATTTATTAAAAGACGAGAAAAGTATAATTTAAATAAGAAGGAAAAGCTATAATAATAAAAATCGTTGTTTTTATTAAAGGATATTGCCTTAAAGGCTACTTTAAATACAGCAAATGGCAGCTTAATCACGTAATAAATGGATTTCTAAGGTTAACCTTATTATATGTGTCCTTTCCTTAGAAAACTTATACTCGACCTCGAGTAAAGAAGTAAGAATTAATATTATAGCTTTAAAGCTTTAAATACTTAAAGGAAAATATGTTTAAGTAAAGACAGATAAGTATTAGGTGACTTATACCTTACCTTTAAAAGTAAATAATTGTCTCGCTTAGCACTCTTAAATATTATCTTTTACTTTATTACTTTTTTTTTTTTTTCTTTTTAATAACTTTATTTTTTTTTATAATACTCTTAAAGAGGCTTTACGCGTCTTTTTATACTTCTTAATACTTATCGTATTATTTTTATCGCTTAAATTTGCCTTTTTGAATATTATATTTAAATAAACTTTAACTTTAATAAAATTAAAGTAATTCTTTTAAAACAAATCGGCGTATAATTAATATTTTAAATAAGTTTCCGACTCTTTCTTTTATAGCGTAGAAATTAACTTTCTTTATAAAATAAAAATTAATCTTTATAACGCGTTAAATTCGTCGATATTTTTTTAATATTTTAAGCTAGCGTATTTTTAACGACCCCGCTTTTTCCTTATACTTTTATTTTAATAAATCTTTTATAAACCTTTTTAATCTTTTAATCGTTATTAAAAATAAAAGGAAATATATTAAAAATATATTAAAGAAGTAAAAATATATAAATGTATAAGATTAAAAGTAAATAAGTAATTAAAAAACGGTCTTTTTACCTTTAAGGTTCGAAGTATAATAAAGAAGTAAAAAGAAGTTAATTAAAGTATTTCTTTTGCTAACTTAATTAAGTTTTATTTTTATTTTTATTTCTTTAATAAGTTAATATTAAATAATAATAAAGTCAGCTTTAAGTGATTTTTCCTTTTTTTATTTTAACGGTTATTATATTAAATAAAAGCGTTAATAATATTTTAATAACTTTTTATTATATTTTTTTATTATTTTTTAATAAATAAATAAATTATTATAAGCGGCTGAGATTTATTATATTTAAAAAAAGAAAAAAAAGAAATATTATACTTTATATATTAACTTCGAGTTGCTTAATCTTTCTCGCGGTTTCTTTTTTTTCTTAGCGACAAATTATAAATAAAAGCTTCTCGAGAATAACTCTTAAAGCTTTAATAAGCTATAAGTTATTTTAAACCGCTTTTATTATCGCTTTCTTTTAATTTACTTTTTATTATTAATTAATTAAAAAGAATAAGAAATTAAAAGTAAATTCCCTCTTATTTAATATCGTTAATTTTTAAATCTTAATAATTTTTTAATATAATTTAAAGACTTAAAATAAAAGCGTAGCTTTAATTACCTTATTAAAATAAGAAGTATTTTTAATTTCGTTACTTATTTTAAGCTTTTATTAATTATATTATAAGTAACTTTTGAATCGATAATATCGAGCTTTTCGGAAGTCTTTTTTTATTAAAGTAACTCCTTTTATTTAAAAGTAAAGTTCTTTTTTAAAGAACTTTATATTAATATAATTTTATAATAATTTTAAAAGTAATAAAAATATACCTTAAATACTTTTATAAGCCGGTATAAGTTAAGCCGGATTTTAAGTTTTAAGAAGAAGTAAATATATTTTAAAAGCGGAAGTAATAATAATTTTTCTTAGTCGATTAATATTTTTAGTTTAAGAATTTAAAGACTAATATTTAGCTAAAAGAAGCTCTTAACTTAAAGTCTAATTAATTTACTTAATAAAAGACAGCTTTATAAAGACAAAATTAAAAGAATACTTGTGAATAGCTTAAATGCTTATAATAAAGCATTATTTACTCGCTTAAGTCTTTTATAAAATTATTATTATAACGGAATTATAATAATAATATTTAAATTCCGATAAGCGAGATTTCGGAACAGCTAAAAAAGAGACGTATAATTTAAACTAATTAAAATCTCCCTTCGCACGGAATAGTTTTACTTATTTTATTATTTTCGAATTAATTAACCGAAACTCTAAGGAAATAATTATTATTACTTTAATATTTCGATATATTACTTAAAATAACTTAAGATAAACTCGGCTTATTACGGTATTTAATCCGCTATTTTATACTTTTGCTTTTAATTAAGTTATTATTATTAATACTTAAGTAACGTAAAGGCCTAGACTTAACAGCCGTCGATCGAGAGAACTTATAAAATTTAATAATAACTTTTACGTTAAACTTTAAGTTTATAATAATTCGACCGCTGATTTCCGAGGATTAATAGTTTAATTAAGAATAAAGCACTTATAATATAAAGGGTTAAAGGCGTAAGAAAAATATAAAAAAACTAGAGATTTACAATTTATTAATTATATTTATTTTATTTATTTTTAGCTTAACCGGTACGGTCTTAAAGTATTAGGCTCCGTTTTTAAGTACGTTATATTAAAATTATTAAAATTTAAATAAATCTTTTATATTATTAATAATAAATTTAACGATTTTTATTATTAATATAAGGCAATTACAGTAACTTATTTCCTTTATAATAACTTATAACTTATCGCGCGCTTTATTATTTATTTAAATATATAAATTAATTTTATTTATTTAATTTTATAAGCTTTTTTAAAATTTAAGTCGTTTAATTACGTATAATCTTTTAATTATTATATATTTTCTTTTTAAATTAATAGCTTATTTATTATAGTCTTAAGAGCTATTTTAATTAAAATAAATCTTTTTTATTATAAAGTATTTAAGTAATATTAAAAAAGAATTTTTAGTCTTCGACTACTTTTAAGAACTTATTATATAAGCTTATTTCGGCAGTGTATTTCGGGGGGTTATTATTTTTTAGCGCTTAGCTTATTAATATATTAAGATTATTAATATTTCGGAATAGCTTATTAAAAGAACTTCGTTTAATTTATTATTTAATTTTTTATAAGATTTAATAAAAAGTAAATACTTAATTAAATTTTATTCTTTTATAATATAAGCTATAGTCGACTTAATTTAATTAAATTATTTTATAAGGCTAAAACTTTCTTTAAGTTTCTTAAAGGCTTCTTTAGTTTTATAAAATATTAATAATTATTATATTTATAAGCTTTCGAGCTTATACGTCTAGCGTTAATAATATTAAATTATTCAAAAGGCAGTTATTGCAAATATATTATTTAACTCGACTAAAATATTAATATTATCGTTGCGGAACGATTTATAAATATAATTAAAAGGTATTTATAAGCGTAAATAATATTCGAAGTGCTAAGGGGATTTTTCGTCGTTTAAGAAAGAGCTTTTAGTATTTTAATATATACTTTTATTATTATATTTTAATCTTCGTCCTTTTTATAAAATATAAAAGATACGTTTTCGCTATAATTTAGCGTTCGATAACGCTAAGCGACGAGTTATGAAAATTATAATAAAGAGTAATTAATAATATTAGTCGTAGTAATTAAGTTATTTATTAAAAGAGTAAGTAACGACTCGATATTGACTTTATTCTGCGTGAGTTAGCTTTTTAAGTATTTTAATAATAATTTTATCGTTTTATATAACTTGTCTTATAAGCTTTTTAAGATTTTTAAAGTCTTATAAATTTCGCTCCTTAAGATTAGGTTTAAGTTAGTTTTTATTATTATTATATTAAGTTGTCGCTAAAAGCTCGTCGTCTTTATAATAAATAAAGCGCTCTCGTTTATAAAATAGCTTAAAGCGATTAATTATAAAAGTATTATAAAGGAGTATATTATCGTTTTTTAATTCTTTTAGTTTATAATAGCTCTTTTTAAAAAAAGCTTTATAAATTTCGTAAGGTTTTAATTACCGAAAGTCAAGCTTTTTACTTTTTAATATATCGATTTCTTAAATAAAGTCGTATTTAAGAATTAAGTCTTTAATTTATAATAGTTTATTTTAAATATCTTTTTTTACGTCGAAAGCTTCTTTTTTTTTTATTTACGGCGTATCTTTTAAAGCTTAACTTCTTTTATATTATTATTTCGTATTTAATATTAAAAAGTTCGAATATAAATTAAATCGTTAATATTTTTAATATCTTTTAAAAAGAAGCTTTTTTAAATAAAATAACGTATTTCGATAAGGAAAATTAATTCTTTGCCGTAAATTATATAAAAAAGGGTATAACTTATAAGTTTATAAATTATAATGCGGTTAGCGAATAGAATTACTAATAAGTTATTTATTTAATCTTTTCTTATTTTTAAAAAAGTATTTTTAATAAAGTTATATTTTCGCTCGATTATATTATTAGCTTTTGCGTTATAAGCTAATATTTAAATTCGTCGAATTTTTATTTTATTTAATAAGTTAACGACTTCGCTTATATTCTTTATACTTTTATCGACTATTAGCTTTTAAAATAATTTATATTAGTAAATAATATCTTATTAAATGAAATTAATAATACTTTTAGCTTTTTTCGAAGCAAGCGCTTTAGCTTCGACTTAATTACTTATATTATTCCGGGCGATAATAAGATATTTCTTTTTATTTTGTATTAATATAAAAGTAATATTTAGCGCTTATTTTTCTATAAGTTTATTTAAAGTAATTAAAACTATAAGGTCTTTTTATCGCTTAATATTACGTAATATATATTTATTATATATTTTAACGAATTCCGCGGAGTTTTTAAAATAGCTTTTTTAAAAATAGCGCTAGAAAATATAATAATATATGCTTTCTTTTCTTTTATAGCCGGAGTTATTATAATAACTTTGTAAAATATATACTTTATTTTTATTAATATTAATAACGAGTTTAATAAATGCGCCTTTTAATAAAAGTCTTTAAATACGTTAATTATAAACTTTATATAATAATATTTTGTTTTTAATATATAAAAAGCTTTTAAGTTTATATTTTTCGGAGACTTAAGCGTAATTAAGTAAGTAGTTATTTTTTAATAATATTCCTTATAATATTTTAAAGATATTAATAAGTCCGCCTCGCTCTTTTAATTTATACTCGAGTCGCTATTAAGTATTATTTAATTATTCGATTTATTTTGTAATTCTTAGACTTTTCGCTTTATATTAATAAAAATATCGCGTCTTCGAATTAACTTAAAGTCATCGAAAGTCTTTAATTCTTTTGTTAAGTCTTCCGCGCTTTTTGCTTTTATTAAGTAAATTCTAACCGCATTAAGCTTAATTAAAATTTAATTTTTATTATTATTATTTTCGATATTTTCTTTAATATTTTCAAGATATTTAGATTTCTTTAAAAGAGTATTTATTATTATATACGTAATACTTTTAATATAACGCACTTCGAAGTCGAAAAGCTTAATTTAGGCGAGCTAGCGAATAAGTATTATATTAAAGTAGTCGTAAGTAATTCTTTTAAGTTAAGGAATAAAAGTATTTATATTAATTTTTATAATAAATTAGACTTTTATAAGTTAAATCTTAAGCTTCTTAAGGATTAAAAATATATTTTTATATTCTTTTTTTATAACGTTATAATCTTATTTTGCTTTTATTTAAAAGCCGCTTTTATATTTTATTAATTTAAGCTTATTATTTTTCGGGTTACGTTAATTAAAAAAACTACTTTATTTAATTTTATTAAAGTCTATAAAAACGACGATTTCACTAGCGCTTTTAAAATAATCGATTTTGTAAAATATTAAGAAAAAGCATAAGATATCTTAAAATAAATTTATTATTTAATTATAAATTATAAAGTTTTATATAAATTTAATTCCTTTTTTAATAAAATCGTATAATAGCTCGGCTAATAAACAAAAGTCTTTAATTTAAATATAAAAGTAAGTAATTAAATTTAAAAATCCTTTAATTTTTATAACGTTCTTAAATTCTTTTTATTTTTATACCTTAATTAAATATATAATTAAAAGTTCTTTTTCTTATAAGTTATATATATAGCCGACGACGTTTATATTATTACGATAAAACTGCGATTTAAGGCTTATAATAGCTTTAGCGCGCTTAAAGCGTTTTAATATTTTATTAAAATTAAGAAGGTGCTTAAGAATAAATTAGCGAATTTTAAATTATACTTTCTTTCGATTATAATTTATATATAATCCTTTTACGCTAACGTCGTCTAAGAACGGCATTATAATAAAAGGCATAATATCTTTTAGTATTTTATTAATTATTTTTACGAATTAAGTAATAAAATTTATAATTTCTTAAAGTAACGTCGTATTTCGGATTAATTTAATATTAAGTATAAAGAAAGCCGTTATATCTCGACTGCTTTAATATAATACTTATTAATTATAACTTAAGTATAAATTTATTAAGTTAATAATATAATACTTTATAAATTCTTTTGAAAATTCGTTAATAAAAGAAGTAAATTAGCGTTTCTTAAAGTAATTATATTAAGTATAATTGCCGAGTTAATTAAGTAGTACTTTTTAATTCCTTTTTCTTAATTAAAATTAAGCGTTATAATATAATTTCTTAAAGAGTTCGAGAACCTTACGTTTAAATTTATTTTTATTATTTTTCTGATTTAAGAGCTAACGCTTTAAAAAGTAAAAAGTATAATATTTATTAAGCTTTATAATTTATTATTTAATAATTATAAGTAATAAATATCTTTATAGAATTTCTTATACTTAATTTAATTAAATATAATAGCACTTTCTCGATTTAATATAATTTCGTTAAAAAAGCTTTTTCTTTTAATTATAATATATTTTTAACGTTTAAAGTAATAAGTCGCTCTTCCGTAATCTTAAATCCGCAAAGAAAGCCGGTAAAATAAAAGAATAAAATATCTTAATATTTTTAATTTACTTTTAAAAAAAGTCTCTTTTTTTAAAAGCTTTATATTAGTTTTCACGGCTTTTAAGCGTATTTCTTATTTTATTTATTTAATTTATAAGCTTAATCTTTTAATCTTTTATTTTATATATAATATAAACTTACGAAACTTATTTACGTTTTCTAAATAAAAACGTTATTAATAAAATATTATAATTTATAATAAATTAAAAAATAAACTTAATTTTCTTAATTAATATAATATTAAATATACGTTCTTTGCCGAAAGAAGCTTTAATAAAGTTTTATAAAAGAAGTAATTATAAAAGTCTGTCTTTAAAATTATAAATTCTCGCTTTATATATTCGATAAAAATATATAAGACGTTTTTAAAAAGGAATTGCTTTTATTATTAAAAGTTTCTTCGTCCGCTTTATAAAAAAGCTTGTCCTCGAGTTTAAAAGAAGTATTCTTTAAAAAGCATTCGACGGTATTAATTATAAAGCTTTAATTACAGTTAGTTATTATTTCCCGAGTTAATTTCGGACTTTAAGTAATTTAATTCCGGATTTAATAATATTTTATTAACTTGGCTTTCAGACTTCGTAGCTTTAATACTTTTAGCGTACTTTATAAGTTTAATTATTTTAATAATAATAATTAATCGCGTAGTCTTATTTTATAAATTAACGTAAATTAAACCGCTTTTATATTAAATAAATATTTAAATAAAACGCGTGTAATTTAAAAGAATAAAAATTTAAAAATAACTTTAATACTTAAGATATTTATAATATAAAACTTAATAAAAATAATATAATCTTTTATTATAACCGGACGTTATCCGTATATTTTAAAAATCGCGATTTTACGCTTATAATACTTTTTAAGGCTATAAAGTTGCTTTTTATAATAAGGACTTTTAATTAAATAATAATATTATAAAATATATAATTAACTTTTACGCCGGAATTAAGAGTAACTTAAATATTATTAAGTCTTGTCTTTTTAAATATAATAATTATATACTTCGGCGTTAAAAAGTATTACTTATAACTCGGTTTTTAAGATATGTCGATTAAGTAAATTTTAATAGTTAATAATAAGTCGACTTTAAGTTTTCCTTTTAAAACTATTACTTTTAAAATATTATTAAAATAGTAGTTAAGATTATAAATATTAAATTAAAGAAAGGAATTAAATTAATAATAATTAAAAAGTTAATTATTAAATTAGTATTTTTTATATTAAAAAGACTTAATATTTTTATTTCTTTTATTAAACTTAAAACTTATACGTAAGTCTAGCTCGAGACACGGTAAAATAAGTAATAATTCGTTATTTTTATTTAAGGAAAATACGTTTAAGCTGTCGCGAAGCTCGCAGTTCTTTTAATATAAAATCTAAAGTATTAACTTAAAGTAATAAAAGGCGTTAAAATATAATATTATTCTTTTTTTAATTATAATCTTAAAGAGCTTTTATATATTTTACAATCTTAATATTAATAATAATAATTTAGTCCTAAATCTCTTAATTAATAATCTTTAATCGACTTATCTTTAGTAAGTCGATTAAAATAAGAATTTCTTTTAAAGTTAAGTTTTCAAAGAGCTCTTTTTAAATAAAAAACTTATTTAACGTATTATTTAGCGTGTAATTATTCCGTAATAACGCTTAATATACGCGAGGTCGACTTAAAGTCGCCTTAATAATAATAAGTAAGTTATTTTTAGCGCGTTTTTAAATAATCTTTATAAAAGGTAATTTAATAATAATTAATCCTTTTCGATTTATTACTAAAGTAACTTCTTTTAATTTCTTAAAAATAATATTTTCATTATTATCTCTTATAATAATCTAAGTAGGTTTTACTTTAAATACTTTAATTAAAAAGTTTACGTTTATAAGCTTTTAAAATTTAACAGCATTCTTGATTTCTTCGCGAACTTTTAATCTTTTATAATTAACTTAAACTTTAAAACGTTTTTAAAATAAAGTTTCGGTTATATATAATTTGGCTTTTATTATTATTTTAAAAGTAGTAATACTTTATTATTTTATTTTTATAAGTATTATTTTAAAGTTATTATTTATTTCTTTTAAATTAAAAGTAATAAATACGTTTTAAATGTTAATTAATCTTATTATATTAAAAAGTCAAATAATAAGAATATTTAAATAATCTTAAGGCTTTTAACTTATTTTTAATATTAATCCTTTTAAAATTAATTTTAATATAATATTTTATTAAATTAAAAGGGCTTTTTAAACTTCTTAAAGCTTTTTTTAAATTACTTTTTCTTTTTACTTTAAATTTAAGTCTTTTTTTATATTAATTATTTATAAAATAAAGACTTTTTTTTAATTTATTTTAAGGAAATTAAATCGCTTAAGCTTTTATTCCTTCTTTTTAAAAGCTTATATAAATATAATTATTTTTATTTTTATAAATAATTCCTAAATTAAATTACTTTTTAAACTCGTAATATTAATTTTAATATTTATAAAATCCTTAAAGTCTAATACTCGGAATCGGCTTATTAAAATAAAAAAAGCATCCGGTGCTTGTATCGTCTTTTATATTAAAACGTCGATTATATTTAAAGCTTATTTTAAAATCTTAATAAAATACTTTAGCTTCTTCGAGGTATATAATTAACTCGTAAATAAATAAAGTCTTAATTTCGGCTATTAATTTTAAATTCTTTCTTTTCTTTATAATAACGTATAAAATATATAAATTATTTAATTCTTTTATAATTATATTAATATCTCGTTTTATAACTTAATTAATATTACGAGTTAGTTTCTCGATAATAAAAATAACTTCTTTTTAAATATACTTTTCTTAATTTAATTTAAAATAAAGCATCGAACTCTTTTTAAAAACGTTATTAATTTCTTAAGTTAAAGAATTATTTTTATACTTTATAAGCTTAAGATAAGTTATAAGATTAAGCCTTTTAAATTATACTATTAAAAAAGGAATTTTATTATTACTCGACTTAAATTGAAGACAGTCGGCCTAAGTAATTCGTATAAATAATACTTCTTTTTTAATTAACGTATTAATTTCTCGCTCGACTTAAAATAAGCCTTTTATTTTAATATATATTTTATTAAAAGATTATATATTTTTTATATTAAAAGTATTATTATTTTTTATAAAAGTTTCGGCTTTTCGCTTTAAATACTTAAATAAAACTATTAAAAACTTTATAATTATTTATTATTTTATAATAATTTTCTTTTATATATAAATTCGACTAACTTCTTTACGGTCTCGAAGGAATTATTAAAATTAAGATTTAAAAGTATTTTTTATAATATATTTAAAGTTATTAAATATTTTTTTTAAATTTTAAAAAATATAATAATATTATTTAAAGTTAAACGTTTAATATTTTTTTATAATTTCTTTAATTAATTTTTAATAAATACTATTAAAAAGTCGGAAAGTTATTTAATATTTTAATTTATTTTAAAAGTATAATAATTTATAACGTATTATTTCTTTTCGGCGTTATTTATAATGCCTCGAGCCGTAAAGAGTTATTTTAAAGTCTTAAAAAACTTAATAATATTATTCTTATTAAAATATAAGTAATTAAAAGTACTTAAAGTTAATATAACTTAAGTTATTATAAAATAAGAAAGTCCTTTAATAAAGTCCGTAATAAGTCGTATAACTTAAAATATAAGTTATTAAAACGTTATATTATTAAAATAAGTTTATAATAATAATTATTTAAAACTTTATTTATTCCGTATAATATAAAAGTTTTAATAAGTTTATATTATTTTAGCGTAAGTCGTATTAATTAAAAGCTTAAACGGAAGTAACTTAAGCTTAAAATAATATTATATAATTTATATTAATAAGGTTAAGTCCCTTTTACTTTAGAGGTAAATATAATATAAATTAAAGGTATATAAGCTAAATAAGTGTTATATAAGCCGGTAAAGCTTAAAAGGCGGCTTAAGCTCTTATATTAAAGCTTTTTAAATACTACTGCCTTAATTATAATTAAATATGTTTTATTATAAGTATTACTGCTGCTTTTGTTTTTCTTTTTTTTTATTAATAATTAAAATATCGTTTATAAGTATTTTTAGTAATTATAATAAAATAAAGCTAATAATTTTAACAATATTAAGCTTTATTAAAAGTCTAGCAAGCATAAAAGTAAAAGAGCTTATAAAGTTTATAAAGCCAGTCTTAATAATAAAGTAGTTATAATTAAAGTCGCAGAGCTTCTTTAGATTATAAAAAAGTTATTAATAAGTCGTTTAAGTTCTTTGCCTTTTAAGTTGCCGCTAAAAGCGTTATTTTTAATATTAT